>VZSE01009483.1:3000063-3425906 GCA_013398275.1 Promerops cafer | reverse complement strand
AAAAAAAAAAAAAAAAAAAAGAGACCAAAATCTGTACAGTAGGTGTTTTTGTTAAATTTTACCCTTCAGTTCACATTTTAAAATTGTATTTAGGATTCACAGATACCCAGATTCTGAAATCCTAATTCTCACTTGTTATTGCTAACCTTTGTAGTGTCTTCTTGAAATCAAAGAGTACATTTTGAGCTTGTGCCTGCCAGGGAATTTACAGTGGTAAAAGTAAATGTACAACAATTCTGGTTTAATTTATCTTGTTTTTGTAAGTTTTTATTTACACTTTAGTAGGAAACGTTGAACATTTTTTGGACAACATTGACCAGTGAAAGCTAAAACATGTTTTGTGAACATAAGTGTCATCTACAATAACTATAAATTTGAATAAGAATAGCAGTTACTTATCCTGGAATAACTATTAGCCTGGTTCAGCTGATGTATGTCAGTTTTATGTTTGCTTTAGGCTGCTATATTTTTTAATTGCTCTCAAATCTCCACTGATTGTATTGATTAGGGTTTTAATTTGTCCACATGTAGATGTGAAATTCCATTTTGAATACCTTTGAATATTGTCATGGGCCTTATAGATACAACAGAAGACTCATGGGAGATCTGTACCTTTACAGAGACTTAATTAAAAACCAAGTGGGGTATCTTGGAGTATCTTAATCGGGGTGGATGCCATTGTCAGTGTTGTCAGTGGACAGCTTATTCAAACCCAATTTACTGTAAAGAGACTTCAAACATCTGGGACACAGTTCAGAATTTACGTTTTTTCCCTAATCAGCTTTTGAATCCTGTTTGGATGTTTTGTAATACTGATTTTTATTGTGGTGATTCTTCTTTTCTGATTGAATACTGGGAAGTTAAGCTTCTTTTCCTTGTTATTGTGTTTAAGGTGGATGATTCTGTCAAGCTGGCAGAGGCTCTTCTGTCTGACTTACCTGGATTTCAAACTTTTAATCGAAGTGCAAATTGTTTTCTGGAACAGTTGAAAGTATATGAGCAAGAACAATTTGATGATTGGTCTAGGAATATCCAGTCAGAATTATCAAATCCCAAGTCAGGACTTTGGTAAATACACTCTTGTTTAAATAATGTTTATTAAATAATGAAATGTGTAGTGTGGTGTAATTCATTAGAACTTGACAAAAGAAATAAAAAAAACCTACAGGATTGAGAATGAATGGAGAGACAAAAGAGAACAATTTATTCTACCTTCATCATCCTGCCAGTCTTTCTTGATAAGGTGAAGTGTACAAGACAATATTATTAATTACTAATTAACAGCTAATATTGCAGCTTAATCTTGAAGTTTTTGTTAGCACCTGGTTTGGTTTGCTTGTTGTTTTTACTTGTTACCCATTGTAATCCTTACATTGATAATGTATAGAAACTAGATGACAGTACAGCTGTGATATACAGATGACACATGTAGAGTAACAAATTAATTGTTATTCACAAGAAATTCTGCAGTCTACAGAAGGCAGATGAAAGAAGGGTAAGCATATAAGTTTAAACTTAATGAATTTTTTTCCCAAAATAATAAAATTTCTGTATGGGATACCAAAATATATTTTAACAATTTTTGGTTTAGTTGACTGGCCACATAGCTTCTGTCTTCAACTCTGTGTTGCAAAATTCCTCTGAAAAGAATTTATCCACAGTTACAGAGGATACAGAAGTTGATGCTTAAGTGAAAACTTTTATTTTAATGAAAATATTCAAATATATAACAGCCATCTAATTTATTAGTACTATAAAATTTTGTTATTGTGAGATTTTAAAAAATGTGAAGTGGTTAGAAAGAAGTAGCTCCCTACAAAGGGGAACTCAATGGATATGGGAACTAGAAAAGAGATGAGGGGTGAAAAAAAAGAAAAAAATGAGTGAGGCTGAAGTGTTTATGAAATGATGGTAGTAGAAGCATTGCTAAAGTAGAAAAAAATAGAGTAAAGTCTGAAAATAGGCTGATGTTCTTATTAGCATCTGGCTAAATATACCAAAATGCTCCTTGGATGCAGGTTTTGGATCTTAGATTGGTTCCCTCATTATTTTCTCCCCTCTTTGTGGTGCTGGAGCCTGGGGCTGGTAAGGCTTCAGCTTGAGAGACTATGATGGATACAGTGTAATCTAGAATACTGTCTAGCTATGAGTTACATGTTAACTACAGTCACAAACCAGAAAAACTTTGTAAGCAAAAATGATAGGCCTTGTTAATAATTGTTAATTCTGTCTTATCTTCATTGTCTGTGAATTAGAGGAAAGGTTACTGGAATAATTTCTGAGTAAATTAAAATGTTAATATGCATAGAAAAAACAAAATAGAATGACATCAAGCTGTTTAGAATAGTTTGTTATATTATGATAAAATGCACCTAAGAAAGGATAAATATCAAATTATATTCAGTAATATGATTGATTTTGGTTCAGTATCCAAGCTAATAGCCCTGTGATGGAGTTGGATCCCATTTCTGGAGCATTAAACATACTTTACTCGGATCGTTTGGTGACTCTGCTAAGAGAAGTACGTCAGCTGTCAGCTCTTGGGTTTGCTATACCAGCTAGAATACAGCATGTTGCAAACACTGCACAAAAGTTCTGCAAGCAGGCGGTCATCCTCAAGCAGGTATAAGATTATGCCATAATAACTTCCTGTTCTGACTTCTCTGCTTGAACTTTTCTACAGTGCTGTCTTTTCTGTCTGTGTGGTTAAGCTTTTCACTGTGCTTGTCTGCGTGAAAGTGACTTCTTTCTTGAACAAATTAGCTAAGTCCATAAAAGAAAACAAAAGTGAAGATATGCTTTACAATTTCAGAATGTGTCTTCTTTTGAAATATAGTATTAGAGCCATATGAAGTTACTGTATGAATATACAAAAATAAGACCAGTAATTAGTTGATTACCTGGTTTTAGTATCAGTTTTTTATAATTATGACTAAAGGAAATGGTAATAAAATGTAGCAACTTGTCCTTGCCATTGCTAGTTTTCAATTGAAAATATATTAGCAAGTATTTTAACGGAAGTATGCGTGGGGTTTTTGGGGGTGGGTGGTCTATTATTTTGATTGTGCTCAATGCCACATATGTTTTTGTTTGGCTTATATTTCAATTCAATTTCACATAGGGTGTCATTGATATCTGAGATACCCCTACAGCT
The DNA here is from genome assembly GCA_013398275.1 of Promerops cafer. Lineage (NCBI taxonomy): Eukaryota > Metazoa > Chordata > Aves > Passeriformes > Nectariniidae > Promerops > Promerops cafer. Next base: position 3,422,752 of record VZSE01009483.1, on the reverse strand, counting down.
AGGGCAAAGGTGACATAAGACTTTATTTTCTCTTTTAAATTTAAGCTCTCCTTTTTTTATAGGTGGCACATTTCTATAATTCTATTGATCAACAAATGATTGGGAGTCAAAAGCCAATGATGTTACAATCTGCTCTAGCATTTGAACAGATAATTAAGGTGAAAGAATTCCCCTCTCCTTGTCTTTTTAATTTCAGTGGTATCTGTGCGTATTCTGTGCTGCTTTTTCTATGCTTATTGCATTGTAATTAAAAAAAATCATTTCTTGATAAACAGGTGAAGGTGATTAGAAATTATTAATGTCACGTTTTTGGTTTTGATCTGTACAGAACAAAGCCCAAAAGAGGCGTTTAATGTGTTGTCTCATCTTCAGATGTCAGCTTATGTTTGTGGAGCAGCAGTCTCAACGTCAGTTGATCTAGTTCAAACTGTGTTAGGAGTCTGTCATTAATCCTTGTCCAGTGCACTGATGCAGCTATAATGCTATGCCCCTACATGTCTGTGATTTGCCAGATTATTTTGTCTCTAGTGCAGCTAGGGAAAGGGAGATCCTCCCCTTTTTTGCTAGGAATAAAACAATCTTTCTTATATTATCACTTCTGTATGCTAGCTGGTAGACTCTTTTTGTCATTTAATGTTTCCAAGTTTGTGTGTTTTTAAAGCATTCAAAATCAGGTCCTGGAGGAAAAGCTCAAATAACATGGGATAATCCCAGAGAACTGGAGGCTTATATCCAGAAACTCCAAGCTGCTGCTGAACGACTTTCCACTGAAAATAGAAAACTAAGAAAGTGGCACACAAACTTTATTCAAAAGGTATATTTTCCAGATAAAATTGAAGTCGTGTCTGTTATAACATACCTTAATCTTTCTTTCATTTACTTCATGATGAGTCTATTATTCCTTAAAATTCTTTTAACAGGTCATATCGCTTATGAATATTGATCTACTTCGGCAGCAGCAGCGTTGGAAAGAGGGACTTCAGGAGCTCAGAACTGGTTTTGCCAGCCTCGAGTCACAGGCAGGGTTTGATTTTCCTACTGCAAACTGTGAACATTTGACTTTTCAACAGTAATCAAGATTTAAGACTCAAACGTAGCATGATTGAATTCATTTTGATAAAGGAGTAACTAGTTGTCTTAGGAAAACATCTGTGTCCTATTTAATGCCAGATATGAGGTAAAATTGCAGATGAGGAGGATGGAGATAATTTTTTTATGTCATACTAGCAATAGGGGAAGAACTTGTGGTCAATGACAGGTTTTAGATGAGGAAATGGGAAAACCTTGGGTAATGTAGATCAGTTGTGTCTGAGCCATTAATGCAAGGTAAAATGAAGAAATTGCTACAGATAATGTGTGATCCTCAGACAGAATAAAACAAATGAATAAAATTTGGAATTAAAATGCATTTCTGCCTGAAATAATGAGAAAAACGTATTTTTGTTTGTTCACTTATCAACTGACAACTTTTAGAGTAGAATCACAGAATTGTTAAGGTTGGAAAAAGACCCTTAATATCATTAAGATGATAAAGATTTTGATTAAAAATATCGTATTATCAAAGTAATCTATTTTGAGTTGTTATTCAAGTCAGTTTAGTTTTTCCTATAACCTTCAGCAATCAAAGGACTATATTCTTAGATGGATATGTTGTTCTTATCCTTTATAAAACAAATGCAGATTACTTTTGTTGGTGTTTGCCAGTCAAGTAAATGCAGTGTCTTTACAGTATTTTACTTCTAATTTTGTTTTCATTCTCTCAAGATAATATGTAAAGTAATCTGGCTTGATTTCATTTCAAGTTTAATTGATTTTTATCTTTGAGTCAGTATATTTTATGAAAATAATCTAGATATCCATTAGGATCTGTTTGAAAATTATTTTGGTATTACAAAATGTTTTTAGATGAAAAATTACCTAAACTATATTCAGTCACTCTTTAAAAATCTTTGAGTAGAGGTGATAAAACTAACCAAATGCATTTTTTTTCACATTCCAAGAATTATAGGATGGTATAGTCTTACTGCTGTTGTCATCAATATGTTACATATTTCTTTAAAAAACCTGTTTTAATTGTCTTAAGGCTTAATTAATACAATTTCAGGTTTTCTTAATCTCTAGAATCTTTCTGTTGGAAGAGCTCCTATACACAGCTTTAAATTGTAGGACAGACCTTAACTGTGTAGCTTCCTGCAGCCACCCTGGACTGCCTCCAAAGCCCTGCCTGAAAATCTCCAGTTAAACAAGAGAACCTTTTAACCTAGAAGGAGTTTCTAATTTATTTTCTAGCTTCTGTTGTCTTTCTGCAAATCCCTCCATGACTTGCAAATGACCATTTAGCTCAGTTGGTCAGGGTGTTAATAATGCCAAGGTAACGGGTTTGATCCTTGTGTGGACAATTCACTTAAAGAGTTGGACTTGATGATCCTTGTGGGTCCCTTCCAGCTCAGAATATTCTGTGATTTACAGAACTTGACTGTATGATAAGGCTTTACATGTTCTCACAGTGCAGAGTATCAGATTTCAATGAAAAACTGAATTCTTTGAGGTAAAATTTTACCTTAATTTATTAGTCAACATTGTTCTGTGGACACACACAAGAATTTTTATAAATACTATTTAAAAGGTAGTTTACGTATTATAAGAAAATAGAAGGTGTGATACAGTTTTAAATCCCTTATTCAGCCAACTTTTTAGGTTATTTCCAGCAGACTCCTGTGCATTTTAGAGTAACCTTGAAGAACATTCTGGTAAACCAATGGGTGATGAACCCCAGTGAAGTTCCTATGTTGATTTGCCACAGAAACTCTTTTTTTGATTTGGGTATTTTTTTTATTCCTATATTAATTTTAAATAAATGCAATAAATGCAATAACTGGTCACAAAATCAAAAACTCATATAGTGAGTTAGAAGGGGCCCACAAGGACCATCAAGTCCAGCTCCCTGCTCCTTACAGGACTATCTAAAACTAAAAATTGTGACTTAAGTATGTTGTCTAGATGGTCCTTAAACTCTGACCAGCTTGGTTCCATGACCTGGTCTTTTCCAGCTGTTGATTACTGAATTTTACTAGGATTCTGGTCTTCAGATTTTATACTATGTGCAGTTTCATCTTATGTTTTGAGGAATAAAATAAAAATAAACATTGTTAAATTTTAGGGTTTCAAATCGAGTGATATGAAAGCTTGGAGACGACACTGGAATCATCAACTTTACAAAGCTCTGGAGCATCAGTATCAAATGGGCTTAGAAGCACTCAATGAGAATTTACCAGAGATAATTATTGATCTAACATTCCAGTAAGATTTTTTTTTTTTTTTTTGGCCTTAAAAGAAAATATTCCAGGCACAGATTCCATTAAAATATTAGTTTTTCTGTTGTTTCACTTTTTAGGCAAGGTCGCTTGCAATTCAGACCTTCTTTTGAAGAAGTACGAGCTAGATATTATAGAGAAATGAAGAGATTCATCTCTATTCCAAATCAGTTTAGGGGAGTGAGTGAGGCAGAAGATGAGTCTATATTCACTGTTATGACTGAAAGAAATGCAAATGGATTTCTGACCGCTTTCAGTAAAGCAGAGGATTTGTTCAGAAGGCTGACAGATGTTTCTAATCAATTCAAGGTATTTTCAATAGTGGACTGGCTCATATCTTTTTTCACTACCGTTTTATGCTTTGGACATTCTAGAAGTACCTGAACAATCATGTTTGTGCATTGTTGTCCTTTTCTTCAAGGCACATAAGCAAAAGGTTAGCAAGTCCATCCATGTTAAGCCAACCACTTAAGCACATGCCTGACTTGAAGTATATGTACAGTTCCCTTTGAAAGCTCTGTATAATAGCTGACTTTTGAGTATCCTTAAATGTGTGAATGTGTCATACCATTTTTTACCTCCTGATTTTTACACTAAGAAAATCTACAGATAATTGAAGAAGCACAAAGGTTAAAGAGAATGTAACTTCAAAATATCATTAAAATGTTTTAATGTTATTGAGAAATAGTTTTTTAATCTGGAAAATATTTCTTTTGCATGCAATAAAAAATAATGTTGGAAAGGAATGGGTCGTAATTGGCCAAGTAGATATGGAACCTTTGGTGAAGACACATCTTTCTAGCAAACAGGACTGGGAAAAAAACTTCAAGGCATTAAAAGTGAGAGGGAAAGAAGCAGAACGTCTTCCAAGGTATAGTGTAACTCTATTATTTTGTTTGAATCATGTATTCTATCGGATATTTAAAGGTAATAGTAAAATCGAGATGAAGATATAGATAGAATTTCAAGTGTTTCTAAAATGTTGATGTAGTTTTTAAATGTTTAGATTTTAATTTTTCATTTTTATTTTTAGATACGCTCTTTTATCTGTGCCACCTTCTCTGAAAACTTTTAATTACTTCCTCTTAATATAATGGGAAACTTCCTCAAAATTCAGGGCTAATTCTGAAATATTACAAGACATAATATTTTAACAAATCTTTTAACTAAGTCCTGTACATGTGAAATATATATGGGAGTTAGGAACCGACATAGCAAATGTTTGTCATGAAGTAATTCCTGTAATAAAACATTTGACTACCTCTTATAACTTATCGTTTAAAATATGGTAGGGTAGGCTTTTATTCTTACATATATTCACATCAACCTATTGTTCTGTATGGTTAGAGTTTTAAAGTAAAACTGGTAGGAATCATGTTTAGAACAAGGAAAAAGATGTGACATTTCATGCTGGAGAGTGGACTGGTAGAACTTGCTGGCTAGTGGTACTCTGAGGAGTAAAGATTTCCCTGAGTTCACAGACAGACTGAGGTGAATAGAAGAGAAACTGGCTGATGTGCCTTACAGCCAGAAGCAACATGTTGCTAAAAAATCCATGAGTTGAAAATACTAGTGTTGAGGGAGGATAGTCAGGAAGATCTCAAGTAAGGTAGACCTTTTTCTTAGTGTTCTTTAGGTACCTTCTTATGGTCACTGATATATTTGATATGGGGCCTTGAAATGACTCTCTATGGCTTTTCTTCTGTTCTTATTACTATTGAAGGCTGAGTTAGTAAACTCTCATGGAAATTAGAGAATTAAAGACATGACTATACAAATAATGAAAATATTTTTCTTTTTAGTATAGTAATAGCCTTTCAGAATTTTATGGCAGTGGTTATATAAAATCAAGCCATTTTCTAACTATTTGAAGAAACAGAGCATTGGACCTCAGTCCCCATAAAACTGAAAGTATATATGCATAATTGTTATAAATATTTCAACACTATGAGTAATTTTCCCAATAAGCTATGACTTTCATTTGTAGAATTATAAGGGAAATTTTTCATTAAACTACAAAGTTAGGGTAAACGATAGATGTGCATAGATCTAGAGATACTAGATTACAACATGTAATTATGCTACTGAATATTTGCTGTCTATTAATCTCTTTTTTTTGAAGCACGATCAGAATAGATTGTTTAACTGTTAATTGCAACCCTGTGAAAACTGTAATCGATGATTTCATCCAGAAGTTGTACGACATTCTAGTTGTTTCTTTGAGAAAATCCATTCAAGGTAAATAACTTCAATGAACAATATTTTAGTTTTGTTTGTTTCTGTTGTACTTATGCACATTTGTGTTATTATAAATACTTTTTTAAAGAAATATTTTACTTTTAGGCACAGTGAACTGCAGAAATCACAAAGCAGAGGAAAGTACTTTGTTACAGCTGTGTATTCCTCAATATTACTTTTTCACTACAGACCTAACCTAGGACCCTTTGATATCCATTGTGTATCTTTCCTGTTCTCTTGTTTGGACCACATCTGTTAGAGGTGTAAAAGAATACATACAAACATTGTTTTGCTTGTTTCTTTTATCTGAAGGAAAACTTTGTTGCTTCAGAGAGGAAAATTTATTTAATGTTTGACGGAGGAAAATTTCCTGGGTGTTTGAGAAGGTGTTTTAAAATGTAATAAAAATGCTATTAGATTTTTCTTGTACAAATTGAAATACTTAATGAAGAGTCTAAAATAATCTAAACTTATCTTCATATAATTGCTTGTCACTTAGATTGTCAAAACTGTTAAAATTGTGTTGAGGAATACAAAACATTTCCCTATTTTCGGTGGTAGACCTATATCTGGAACAGCAGGACAAAATGGAATAAAGCAGAGATGATGAGGAATAACAGTGCTTTGTGCTTTAAATCTAATCGTTGTCACAGGAAACATAGAACAGGGATTGTGCAAGAAAGTTAATTATTTCCATAGCCTGAAAGGTGAATCCTTCCTGGAAGATTTCCTGGAGCTGTACAGCTCCTTTCTCAGTATCAAAAGAAATTTACCAGATTTAGCTTGGTAGCTAAATACAGCATTATAACTTATTCAGGCATTTATTTGTGAGTCTTTTTAATATGTAAAGCAAGGTGGCTTTAGTTAGTTAGCCTCTTTAAAAGACCCAAACCAAAAAAGCCAGAATAAAACCCCAAAGAACCCAAAAGCAATTTTAACATCTATTTTTATCGGTTTGCCTAAAAAAAAAAAAGACCTATACAGCCCTTGAAAGTATATAAATAAATGCCTCACATATTTACATTTAATGTTCAGAAGGTACTCTGATATTTATGGTCTATATCATACACTGAACGCAGTGGATCACATTTGAAAAGCTATGTGTAAACACAAATGTGCAATTTTTGTTCAGGCAAAGAACAAAAGACAAGATTGGAGTCTGCAATTTTCAAACAAATACTTTGCATACTTATGACTAACACTGTATCCCTGTGCATTTGTCTTACTTGGATATTTAACACTACAAATATTCTCTCCATGATAACTTTGTTTTCCATCTTTATGTAGCTCACCTGTGTGATGTTTCTACGTTTCTCACTGGTGCCATGGAAACACTAGTGGTTAGGCCCCAGACTGTAGAGGAAATAGCAGAAGACAATTTAAAATATTTAAGCCTACATGAACGAAAAGAAGGGGTAAGATACTGTTTTGTGCTATCCAGAACAACAGCTATAAAACTGTAATTACATTCTAGTATGGAAACTTACATTTAATAATAACTAATACAGATCATGCAGAGGTCACATAGGGTCAGGGCAGTAGTCCATGTAGCACAGTAATTTGTGTCCAGCAGTGCAGTGATTTACCTAGGGGAAAATATAAAGTCAGGGTAGCATATTTGATACTTTTTACTTCTAACCTTCAACCTGAATGAACCTTGTTGAGTTTTATGCAGTTCCTGAGCATACGGTAACACTCAGTGGATTTCTTTTCCACAGCCTTATTTCATCTTCTCTTGACAGCAAATACACGTTTGACATCCAAAATATACTCTGGTAAAGTGTAGATCTATTACCCGTTACATGAAGGACCCCTCTTTTTATTTTTTTTTCCAACTGGCACCTGTTAACTTCATACCATTTATATCTTACATTGGAAGAGATATGGACCAAACAGTTCCTATTCTCCCTTTTCATGGCGCAATGACTGTATTCTCCTTCATTGTGTCTGGTATCTGCAATCTCTGTTGTAGATTGAAGAGTGTTAGTTAATGTCATCTTTTCTTATGCATAAGCCCACTCATAACTTTGATCATCCTTGTTGCCTTTTGATTAGTCTTTTCTTTCTATTTCATTTTCCTGTGTGACCAACAGATTTTTCTCAGTTTTTAAGATCTGAATAAACCATGGATTTACATGATGAAATAATAATATTACCTCTTATTATCTTTTTGGTCTCTGTGACTCATAACATTGGTTTTGCTTCCTACTCCTTAGATTTTACATTTTGGTAAAACTAGTTGTCATAACCCCACCATACCAGTCTGAAGTGCAGTTTTTATCTTAGGACTCAACTTGTATGTGTGAAATTTATTTTTTCACATTTATGTTACTTCATGGTTATCAACTTGAATTTTGCTTGTCACCAGTATCTCAGTCATTATTTCTTCTACATTCATTCTGCAGTTCTTCACAGGTGAAGTATTTTAATGCTTGAAATAACATAGTATAATCAGTAAACTTTATCATCTCACAGGCTGGTCTCTGTTTCCAATTCTTTTATAAGCACTTTGAGCATTTACAAAACAGGTAGCTACAGAACCCCATGGGCAATATTTTTTGATTGCAGGAACTAACCATTTCCTTCTAATGCTGTTTTCTGTCTTTTTCCCAATTAATTATCTGTGCAAGGACCTTTGTTCTTATGTCAAGGCTACCAGTTTTCCTTAAAGGCCTTGGATGAGGGTTTGTGTTAAAAGCTTTTTGAAAACTCAACTGGAATACATGATTTAACTTTTCTTCATCTGTATCCTTACTGATACCTTTAAAGAGCTCTAGTTCTACAAGATTGTGGAATTCTACAAAACCCATATTGTCTTTTCCCAACTGGACAGTATTTATCCTTTGAAGGATTCAGTTCTGAATGAGTGCATCTGAGTTTAGGTGTTAATGTGCAGGTGTCTGCAGTGCATGTGCTGTTAATATACTCAGCAGAAGCCTGGTCCAATTGCCCAAAAGTTCAGTTCTGGAGTTAGAAGATGCATTTCTGGCATCCCCACAAGGCTGGCAAACATAACAGATAAGTTCTGGAAGGCCTTTGTGTTTCTGCAGTTGCAGCTGGAGGCTATGCAAGTGCCATAGGACATGGGGGTAGCCCGAAAAGTGTATTTGTGAGGAACTGAATCACGTCCCAGTAGTGTGGTCAGCTGCAGCCTGGAGCAATCCTTGTCGCCCTGGGGTAGGCACCTTGTGGCTCATCCTCCTGAGTTGATTTCTTAATTCCACTGAGAGCTCCATGCAGTTATTGATGCAGTTATAGGTGTCTACTGTTTGAGGGATGTCCTGCATGTCAGAGAGCTCCATATAAGGCTCAGGGTAGGTAAGACACAGGATGTAGAGGAAACCCCATAATTTTGAGTCTGTGGATGTAAGGCAGATGGGATAGAGTAGAGGATCTCAAATAGTGCTGGAAACCTATGTCATTGAAAGATTGAGATGTTGGTTTCAATGGAGTTTTAGATGTCTGCTTAACAAGTACATATACAGGCATCTAATTTTAGCTTAATCTTTATCTTGCATACAGATTATCTTCTTGGCCCCTTACTCAGTAAGGATGGGTATAATTATTTATATTTTGTAGGAGCTCTGGGAGAGTTATTGGATATTGAAGAGAATTATGTATGTTTGTAGTACTATTACCTGTTGTCTCCTCTTAATTTTTAAAGGAAAACATACATAACAGGGTGTTTTGCTAAATACATAAATATATTGAACTGTACATGTTTATCTCAGATGATTCTTCTTATATAGTTTAAAAGGGTTGGTTTGGTTTTTCTTTTAAGTTCTATTGCCTTTTATTATGTGGGAAAAAAAGATGGATTTTTTTTCCCTGCATAAATGGGTGACAAAAACCAGTGCTCTTTTGTATAATTTCTGTTTATTTGGAGTGTCTGTGTTCCTTTGTTTTTTTTTAATACCATATTTTTGTGGGTTAATCCTGGTATGCAGCTAAGCACCACACACCTGCTGGGTCACTTTCTGACTCACTCAAAGAGCCTCCCCCACCCCTAATGGGACAGGAGAAGAGGAAAGGAAGAGTAGAAATGAGACAACTCATGGATAGAGATCAAAATAGTTCAATAAATGAAGAAAGAGAGAAAGAAGTAAAAGAGAGGGAAGAGGGAATGAAAGGAAAGGAGGCAATATTATGTGGCATGAAATACCTCTGCCTGGCTGTGTCTCATGAGTTGAGATAAAGACAGTTTAAGAGGTAAAGCAAAAGCCACACAAAGCAAACAAGGAATTAATTCACCACTTCCCAGTTACAGGCAGGTGTTCAGCCATCTCCAGGAGAGCAGGGCTCCATCATAACGGTGACTTGGGGAGACAAATATATTTCTGGATGTCCCCCTCCTTCTTTTTTGCCCAGGTTTCTATGTTGAGCATGATGCCATATGTGTGCCTTCGGGTCCGCTGGGGTCAGCTGTCCTGGCTATGTCCTCTCCCAATCCCTTGTGCACCCTCAGCCTCCTCTCTGGTGGGGTAGGGTAGGATAAGGAGCAGAAGAGGCTTTGGTTCTGTGTAAACCCTGCTCAGGAGTGACTAAAACATCCCTGTGTTACCAACATCATTTTCATGACAAGTCCAAAACACAACCCCATACCAGGTACTAGGAAAAAAATTAACTACATCCCAGCCAAATCCAGCAAACATACACACAGATTTATCAAATTCTGTTGCTCTGCTGATGTTCACCAATTTGACTGAGTTGAGCTCTGCAATATATAAGGTGGCACTTAGCTCTTTCATAGTTAACATTCACTTCTGCATATCTCATGTTAGGATCAAGGTTTAGAATTTCTCTGAGTACCTCACATACTATTTTTTCAAATGTTTTAATATTATTCTGTAAGCAGTATTAAAAAAGCTGCTGTATATAATCTTACTATCTGTGCATACAGAATTGGCGATTCATATGTATTTGCTTTAGATAAACAGGATTTGCTGAGTTTTTACGTGCACACTTATTTTTGATCTTTCTGATTTTAGATTTTTCTCCTGTTTCAAGAGGCTGAAGATAAAAACAAACTTCTGCGAACTGTGGCTGGTGCAGGTTTGGACAGTATCAGTAACCTAAGAGCTACATGGGATAAATTTGAATTAATGATGGAAAGCCACCAGCTTATGATTGCCGAACAGGTAGCAATGAAAGCTTAAAATTTTACCTGAAAATGTTGAAATTATTTGAATATGTCTGGAACAATTGTTTTTTCTTAGATTAAATCCATAATTCAGTCAGTTCAATCATAACATGTACATTATTGAGTTGAGGGAGAGGCATCTAAGGAAGAATAACTGTTAACTCTGAAGCAGTAACTAGGGGAAACTTTCGTTGAACTGATGCTAAAAAGAATGTTGTATTGTTGTAGATCTGTCTGAAAACATCTGTTCTGATGACAGAAATGGCTTAATAAATGCAATGGTTAACAGAGGAAAAGAGGATAACAGTTTAAAGATAGCATTTTTATTTATTCATCATGTTTTTAGTATTTTTTATTTTCTTTTGACTTTTTTATTTATTTTTCTTTTTATTTTTCTTTTTATTTTCTTTTGACTTAACTTTGCTAACTGTAATTCCAGTCCATAGGCAAACTACTTAACTCATTTGAAGTTCTACTGAAGATATCAATTTGCCATACAAATATAGCATTTCTTCTATGTGCTATAAGGGGCAAGCCTAAGTAGGTAGCATAGGCTGAATAAATAGGTCTCAAGTACTAGCATAATAAAACAAATTAGTGCCCCTTTTAAAAGAAAAACAAAACAAGGAAAGTTAAACTATTTCTTCAAGTATTATACAAGAAGTTTTTTGAGTTTGATTTTTGATCAAGTTGTCGTTATCAAGTTTTGAAGTTGATGCTTTGGTTTTGATCATAGTTGTTGATACAAACCATTAAGAAATGTAAATTTTCCTATTGCTTTGCAGATGGAAATGATAAAAGGAAATGTGCTTTCACGTATCAATATATATCTTCAAGACCTGGATAAATTTAAAGCTCGCTGGGATCAGCTAAAGCCAAGTGATGATGTCATTGAAACAGGTGGTCAGGATGTACTCGAGAAAAGTGCTCAGATGATAAAGGAAAAAAAAAAAGAATTTGATGAACTTAAAACTGTGAAAGAAAAACTCATGTATGTATGTTTATTTCCCTGTATATCTTATTCATTCATGTATTGATCTTTTGCAGCAATAATATCTCAGAAAATGCTCGCTAATTTCTATCACAACAGATATTGTAAGTAATTTAATTTGTAGTACATGTTTTTTATTAGCTTTTCAGGATCCTTTTTTTGTTGATTTGACCGAACATGAATTTCGTAAGCTAAGTTTTCCTAAGTGTTTTTTGCATAAATAAATTGAGAAGTCTTTTAAGATCTCGCAAAAGGAAGTTCGTACTCTAAAGGCTTAATTCTGACTTCTGAAATTCTCACTAAGAGAAGGTTTGGGATATTGGTCCTAAAAGAACCTCAGTCCTCTTGTAACTTAAGTTACAAGATTAAGTTACAAGACAGGAGCTCACCTCCCCCAGTACGTGTCCGTGCTCATTACTGCAGAATTTGAGGATGAAGTTTTAACTTCTTACCTTGGCATGTAAATGATGGTAAATAAAATTAGCATATTCTTTTTACCACCAGGAAGAAACAATGAATTCAAAATTATTTTCTTTCCAGCTTTGATTTTGAGGGCACAAATTAATTCACCTTTCTCATAAATAAAAAATAAATGAAAGTTTATAGAAAATAATTGTGAATATGGAGAAGTTTGTCGTGTAAAAGAGTTATCACTCATATTTCTTTATTACCTTTTCAAGAGGGAGATTATAAGGAAATTGCAGTTGGCAGCAATATTCTTCAATAAAGCCAATGACTTTTCATAAAAACGTATGATGATATCTGTATGGTACTGTTTCTTAGTCCATAAAAGTACAGAGGAATAATGTAATGCATAATGCAATGATATTTTTATGCAGTGAAGAATGCCATCATTTTAAATTGGAAGAGCCCGACTTATCATTGTCAGAAGCTGTAAGTCAGGATATTCAGAGTTGTGCAGAAGTCTGGGCACTGTATGAAGAGTTTTATCAAGGTTTTCAGGAAAAAGCCAAAGAAGACTGGATTACTTTTAGGTAACATTTTGTTACTTTATTTTTAGTGGGCATACAAGTGTAGTTATTGTACTGTGTTATGACCTTTTTATGTTTGATTTTCATGCAGAAGTAAGATATACTTATTTGAAGAATTTTTGTTTAACTGGCATGACAGACTGAGGAAGATGGAAGAACATACTGTAATGACAGTAAAGTTGCAAAAAGAAGTGGACAAATATAAAGTAAGATGCTAATTACCCTGGAAATATTCAAGGCCAGTTTGGGTGGTACTTTGAGCAACCTGGTCTAGTGGAAGCTGTCCCTGCCCACAGCAGCGGGGTTGGAACCAGGTGATCTCAAAAGGTCATTTTCAACCCAGATAATCTGTGATTCTATGAATTTCAAAAAGGCCTGTGAAACAAAAAATATTTAGGTATTACTGGGTAATATATATATTACTGGGTACTCCATTCTATACCTTATTGTTCATTTCTTACAATAAAACCATATTAATATTTAACAAAATGTCTTCTGATAGTGTTTTGAGCATTTCTCTTACTTTTGGGAACCTTTCATTCTCTACAGTAAACAGAATGGTCATTACAGCTTACATAGATACAGATTTACAATGAGTTGTCTTCAGAATCATATTCCCAAACTTTGAATTCAGGAACTGGAAAAATTGTAGCTCAGTTTAAGAATTTAAATTTTATTTTTGTCTGAATAGCATGTCATTCCATAATCAAGGAGATGCAATTTTCATAAAGACTAGATAGATTTACATGTGCGTCTTTTCTATAGATGATAATTCCACTCCTAAAATATGTAAGGGGAGAACATCTTTCTCCAGACCATTGGTTGGATCTCTTTCGTCTTCTGGGTCTTCCTCGAGGCACTACACTTGAGGGTTTGCTATTTGGAGATCTATTAAAAGTGACAGATGCCATTATAGAAAAAGCAATGGAACTTAAGGTATGAATAATTTTCAATACAGGACCTATAATTTTTTTATGGTTTATTTTATGTGGTAGATGTTGTTCCATATGCATATATCTTTAATACTAGAGAAGTAGAATTTGCATTATATTTTTGAATGGAGAGTTTATTGCAAGCTCTGTAGTTTCATATGAGATCTATTCTTGCTTTTAAATAGGATTTGAATTGTCGAGCTCAAGGTGAAATCACAATCAGAGAAGCATTACGTGAGCTTGAACTCTGGGGAGTTGGAGCTGTCTTTATGTTAACAGATTATGAAGATAGCCAAGGCAAGACTATCAGGCTTATTAAAGACTGGAAGGACACAGTCAATCAAATTGGAGATCATCGCTGTCTTCTACAGTCTCTTAAGGACTCTCCATATTACAAGGGTTTTGAAGATAAAGTGTCCATCTGGGAAAAAAAGCTAGCTGACTTGGATGAGTACCTGCAGAATTTAAACCAAATTCAAAGGAAATGGGTCTATTTGGAACCGATATTTGGTCGTGGAGCTCTACCCAAAGAACAAGCTCGTTTTAACAGAGTTGATGAGAACTTTAGGTTAGTGTTATGGATTGCGACTTACCTTTTGTAGTATCTTTGACATGTAATCTAGAACATTCTTCATGGTGAAAATATATGGAACAATTGGCATGTGTATAGAGAAGAAGGTCAGTGACAGGAATTCAGAAGATATGTGTGTGTGATGGCAACATATATCTGAGTAAAGGTGGTAATGTTTTCATTTAATGGGGCATGTGTGAAGAAAGGATTCATGTGAAGCATCAAAGACTGTGAGCAAGGCAGGCAAACACAAGATTAGTCTCAGCAGCAGAAGTAGAGGAGATGTAATTGTTTTTTCAAGAATCATGTTGAAGACTATCACTTTGCTCACTGAGAAAGTACACACAGAGTTTTGGGAGAAACAGATGATTTATTTATTCCAAACAAAGTAAAAGGACAAAAAAGGGAGTAGATTTTAGAAATATGGAAAGATATGTGCCATTATCTGTCTTGGCTTATGTTGAAGTGACTTAAATGGAAATAAAAGTCAAGGATTGCATTTTCTTGCTTCTGGGTAGAGAAATTTTAGCAAGAAACCATTGTTCTTAAATTACATTGGAGAGATGTTGAGGTAAATTCTGAAATGTTTCACCATTAGTACTGAAACCTAGAAGTTATATATCAGCTGTTTATATTACTTGCCTGTGTGTTAATTTTTATTTACTTAACTTTATAGATGTCATATTTAAATTAAAATTATAATGGATTTATGATTTTCTTTTTTTCTGTCAAGATCGATTATGTCAGATATTAAGACTGACAATAGGATAACATCGCTGAATGCCCGTGCAGGAATAAAAAATACTTTAACTACCATACTTGACCAGCTTCAGAGATGTCAGAAATCTCTGAATGAGTTTTTGGAGGTACAGTGAACATTAATACATTTTTTATAAAGAAAGTCAGTAAGCTTGGGTTTAAATCAATAAAATTGATTTATTCTGTTTTTATATAGGAAAAGCGCTCAGCATTTCCAAGATTCTATTTCGTTGGAGATGATGACTTACTAGAAATTTTAGGACAGTCCACGAATCCTCTGGTTATCCAGTCTCATCTTAAGAAACTTTTTGCTGGTAACACATTAATCTTTATTTGTGAAATTTACTTATTTAGAGATAAGCTTCTTTGAAGCCAAATAATATGTTGCAGTTCCTCTTTTTCCATGACTAAGTACTTAGTAATTAATATTTGACTTTGAGAATATATAACTTTATTGAGGTTTTCTGATTATTAGGCATTAATAGTGTGAGCTTTGATGAAGAATTTAAATACATAATTGCCATGAAGTCTGTAGAAGGAGAAACTGTGCCACTTAGAAATAAAGTTCTTCTATCAAATGATGTGGAGGTAAGAAAATCACATCCTAGTCTAGTTCAAACATCTTTGACAAGTTAATTTGTGGTGTAATTTTTGAGTTTTTTTGTCTCTTTGTCAGGTGTGGCTAAACAGTTTGGCTTCAGAGATGAAGGAGACCCTGAAGAAAATGTTAATTGACTGTGTTGATGCTGGAAGAAAATCCCAAGGTTCAATTGATCCATCGCTCTTTCCTTCCCAGGTAGTAGTTGATCCAGTAATGCCCCTATGTAGTCTTAGAATTACCAAATAAGTTATTTTTTTTAGTTTCGTGAAGAACTGTACATTTAGATTTGGAAGAAAATAACTCCAATCAAATCCATTTTACTCATTTATCATGTAAAGAAGTTCTTAAAAATATGTCCTTTTATTAAATTCCTTTGCAAACATTTGAAATATTGAAGTTTTTTACATGGCATTTTGACACACCACTTAATGGAAAAGACTTGTATTTTGCCAGGTTTTAAGATGGCTTTATTTGTTCCTAGGATCATAGCAAATGTAGAGCTTTGTTTAAAAATTATACAATAAAAGATTTAAAATATCAGACCTAATAAACACTGCAAATTAGTTGAAAAACTGTTTAGTTTTTTTTATGTGTTCGGTATTTATAAATTATAATTTGAACTTTCTCTTCCAAAGATTCTTTCCTTGGCAGAACAAATTCTGTTCACTGAAGATGTTGAAAGTGCTATCAAAAACCATAATCTGCAACAATTAGAATTAGAACTCACAGCTAAACTGGACCATTATACTAGCATTGGTAGTGGCATAGAAGATGCTGGGAGTACAGGTATAAAAATGATAATTAATATATAACTCTTTATTATGACTGCAGTTGTATAGTGTTTTACAGTTTATTTAAACAGGAAATTATATAAATCTGTCTCAATTCGAGTTCACAAAGCTGAGTTATATAAAGTCACACCTATTACAGCCAAGATTAGAGTCATAAATATTTCAAAGTAAACAAAAGGATTTTTATATATATTCGAAATTATCTTGGAGAATTTATGTATTTGGAGACCTCTTTTCTTAATTTTTTAAGTAAGTTTCTATCTTTTAGCTTATATATCTACTGTTTCACAGGAAATGGGGAAACAGCAGTTGAGGTACATTGTGTCAAGCCAGTATATTCTGTACAACTGTGTAGGTGATTCTCTTTTTCTATATTAGACATACACATCCATGTCTGATCTAATAATTCTTGAGTACCTTTGAGGCAAAATAAACCAGTTATTCTCAAGACATAATTGCTCTGAATCTGACATAGTCCGAATGGGTTAGAATAATTACGCCTCTGAGTGCTTTTTTCTTTTTTGAGAATAGGTGGGGCTTTCAGTGACTACCTCAGATAAAAAATGCCACACTGTAGGTTAGATGAGATGGCTTTAATCTTAGGTATAAAAGGACTCGATATGTAATTGATAATCTTCCACCACATTTTGATAGCTGTTTATTGCATTAAATTCTAGTTTGCAATTTGTGAACTGTAAACATCTGACACATTAATTAGAAGTAGGATTCATATCACCTACCTCCAGAAGTCTGTAAGTGTGGTTCTTTATCTGAGCTCCCTTTCTGTCCTCCTTCTATAGCTGTTTGAGAAATCTCACCAGTTACAGAGGAGTGTTCATTTCATCTGCTGTATAATACATTACATTAATGTTTTAGTTTGGAAAATAGGTGGGATTTTCAAATGAGTTGTGATTATTCTTACTTACTTTGCTCTAATTCCCATCATGGAATGGTATAGAAACACACAAACTGTATTTCTTTCAGTGAAATTAAATTAAACAATATGCTCTAAGAGTATACTTAATGCACCCAATCTGTTAATGAACTTTCACTCCACATCACCATAATTATTCTGAGTAAAATCTCCAGAGTGTGTGTAGTATGGTTTTCAGATGCTCAACAGGTCACTCAGCAGGTTTGGCCAGATTGATTGCTGAAGTGGACATGGTTATTAACACTCCTGACATAAATTGCTTTGCAGAAAAGCCTCTGCCTCTCCTTTTTCCTCTCCCCTTCTCTCTCCCCCTGTCCCTCTGTCTCACACCCCCCCATCTCCCCCATGTAGAGGCAGAAAAAATCACTTCAAAATGACTAAAGTTACATGATTTATATTGTTTGTATTTTATTTTATGCTGCTTGCTTTAGAAAATAAGAAATCTTTATATAATTCAAACAAGATCTAAATAAAATCTCCTGATAATAGAAAGCAGCACAATGAACTTTTGAATGGGTGTCTTCCTTGCTACACTGGTGTGATTTTTTCTTTTGGTGTGATTATTTGCAGAATCTGGTATCCTCGAGCTCAAGCTTAAAGCTCTGATTCTTGATATCATTCATAACATTGATGTGGTGAAACAGCTGAATCAAGCTGAGGTTCACAGTGTTGAAGACTGGGCTTGGAAGAAGCAGCTGAGGTTTTATATGAATGACAAAAAATGTTATGTTCAGATGGTAGATGCTGAACTCCAATATACTTATGAATATCAGGTGTGGTATTTTTATGTAGTGGCTTTCATATATGAGTCAAACACTCTTTTCATACATGCTGCTGATTGTCTCCTAACTGTTATCATTTTATAAACTTTATGTCCTTAACATGCTATTTCATAGATAATATTAAAAGATAGGGTAATAATTTTCTTTCCTGATGCTGATGGGGTAAATATAAGTTGTATCAAAGTAGCTCCATTGTCATATAAATGTTTTTTAATATGCTTGCTTTTATATATCCAAGTGCAGTTTCATCTGTAGTTGTGAAAAAATTTGAACAATACATTGGCATTTGATATAAAACAAGGACAGCTTTGTAAACAAATTCATATTCTTAATGAGACAGAAATTTTGGCTGTTGCCTTATATTATCAAATTAATTACTTATGAATAAAGTTAATGAAATTAAATTGCCCATATTTTCTGTCTACCAATCAATATAATTTGTTTTGTTTCTGCAGGGGATTTCCCCAAAACTTGTTTATACACCTTTGACAGATAAGTGTTACCTAACTCTTACTCAGGCCATGAAGATGGGCCTTGGAGGAAATCCCTATGGTCCAGCTGGAACTGGGAAGACAGAATCAGTAAAGGCCTTGGGTGGGATTCTTGGAAGACAAGTATTAGTCTTTAATTGTGATGAGGTGAATATGGTTCTGTTTAATTTAGCAAATGGATATCTATACCCATACTTCATAAAGCAATATTATATTCCAGAAATAATTTTAAAATTATAATATTAAGTTTTATTATATAAATTATTATTATTATTATTATTAGTAGTAGTAGTAGTAGCAGTAGTAGTAGTTATAGTAGTTGTATTGAAATTATTACAGAAACTATTCTGATAATTTGTCAGTTGCCGTTAGAAATTTGTGGATATTTTCAAGGACCTACTTTTTAGTGGATAGGAAGACATTCTTCTGTATTTTCTTGTTATTTGAATTTTGATAACATTCTTTTCAATTTCAAGGGTATTGATGTGAAGTCGATGGGACGCATATTTGTGGGCTTGGTGAAGTGTGGTGCTTGGGGATGTTTTGATGAATTCAATAGACTTGAGGAAGCTGTATTGTCTGCAGTATCCATGCAGGTTCAGACAATTCAACATGCATTGAAGAAACACAGTCCTGTATGTGAGATGCTTGGCAAAAAGGTACAGGAAAACTTAATTATCTTATTCACTTTGGCCACACGTAAAAACTGACTACTGTAACTAAACATAGTCCACCCAGCATTTCTCAATACTGTTTCATCTGACAATATATCATTACAATGCACTTCTAATGCTAGGTTGAAATGGATCCTAATTCTGGAATTTTTATCACTCTGAATCCTGCTGGAAAAGGTTATGGAGGAAGACAAAAACTGCCTGATAACCTCAAGCAACTTTTCAGGCCAGTTGCTATGACTCATCCAGACAATGAACTCATTGCGGAAGTTATTTTGTATTCAGAAGGCTTTAAGGATGCTAAAACACTGGGTAGAAAATTAGTGGCTATTTTTAATCTAGCAAGGTAAGCTTTCACCTCCCCACTTCTCCCCTCCTTAGTAAAGTTACCTTTCTAATTCTCTTCCCTTGTAGCTCTTAAATCTAAGTGGCTTGCCATGCAAATCTCTGTACAGATATTTAAAAAGTTAAAATACTGCAGTATATTGGGAGGTCGAGATGTGAAAATATCTTGAATTCAGTTAATCTCAAGGGATCAAATTGTGTTTTGCTCCCAGTTGCTCCCCTAGTATGTCATGAAATGTAAATGTGAGCATATGAATGCTCACATTGTGTTGTACTGAACTTTTAAAACTGTTGAAATGCAAGTGCCTATTTGGTTGTAACTATGTGCATTAGAGAGTACAAAGATCAAAAGTTATAGTGAGTGCTGTAAGGGTCAATAATAAATGCGTGTTGAATATAACCCCTCTGAAAATTCCAGTGTGTCATTGCTGTATTTCTGAAATGCATTTCAGATGACACTACAAATACGTGCCAGTTTGTCTTTTGACCAAACCTGTATTATAAGAGTGTTCATTCACCAAACCAAAATTTCAGATGCTGTCACCTAGAGCTTATTGCAATATTGTTGTTTTTAAATTCAGGGAGCTTCTGACACCACAGCAGCACTATGATTGGGGTTTACGGGCACTGAAGACTGTTTTGAGAGGCTGTGGCAGTCTTCTTCATCAGCTGAAGAAAAGCAACGCAAAGCAAGAAAGTAAGACTGACCACGCCAAACTTTTGATTCTTCAGGATCTTGTACAAATATAATTCACTCCAGCTTTCTTGTTCACTGGAGTTTTAAAAAGCTGTGGCTTGTATCTGTAGGCAATTTAGAAAAGAAGAAAATATCAATGAAAGCCCACCTTCACTAGGAGATCACAAAAGATTTGTCATGATGCCTAGAGAGGCTATCTGGAACAGAGGCTAGACAAAGTTAAAGGAATAAAGTAGGTATTTATTAAAAGGCCTTCAAAGGCTTTTTCTTTTACTACCTTGGGCAGTACAAGAGCCCGGCCATGACTCTACCCAAGATGGACACAAGATGGACAACCAGTCACAGGTTTTCACACTTTTATACATTTTGGTCCATTTATATATTGGGGTTAATTGTCCAATTACAGCTTCAGGTAATGAAGTCCCATCCTCCCAGATTGCTCTCCTCAATTCGCTGTTGTTTATTCTTTTTGGGCCTGAAGCTGCAACGGTGTCCATGGTTCTCGGGCTGGAAAAGGATTGTTTTGTCTCACTAAACTGTGAAGAGAACTTGCCAATGCTCTATATGAAGTTCAGAGTTATATACTAATGCAGCCCACAATCTGGAAAATATGAAAGCTAAAACTCAAGCCATCAGTCATATTCTAGATTGAGCTTTTATATCATGATAAGAACACAGATTGCAGGACTTAATTTGGGAATCATTTTAAATGATTGTCAAAGTCTTGATTTCACTTGGCTTAGGACAGGAAAGTTGATCCTCTGATGCTGTCAGTATTCATTAGTTATGGGACCATTTTTACTCTGAGTTTTGCAGAAATTGTCACATGGCACTAGATTCAGATTGGTAGACAGAGACAAATATAAGGATAGGTAGGAATGATAGAAATATATTGGACTAGACTGAGTCACTGCATTTTTTAAAGATTTTTTAAGTTATTGTTGTTTAGGTGTTAAATGAGAGGGAATTAAAGAGTGTGGAATGGATGAGCATTTCACATCTTTAGGAGACAGCTACTGGTTCCTGTTTGCTTAACCAGCATATATCTGAAAGTTTACAAATTTTGACACAACAAATAGTCTGCATCTGACCAGCATCATAACCACCTCTTAACTGTATGGAATGCATTTGTAGGCATATATCGTACTTACAGTAAGTATGCCTGACTATGCCTAGCTTCCAAGTAGAATGGCACATGAACTGGAATTCTAGAACCTATGCTCCAAATCTACTTTCAACATATGAGCAGTGCTGACACAGCTTAGACGGATCTGTTTTCTTTGTTTTTCTTTCCAGTTAATGAAAGTCACATAGTGGTTCAAGCTTTGCGGCTGAACACCACATCAAAGCTTACTTTTGCAGACTGCACACGTTTTGATGAGCTGGTTAAAGATGTATTTCCTGGCACTGATTCTCAAGATGTGGAATATGCTGAGTTAACTGCAGCTTTACAACAAGTCTTTGAGGAAGCAAACTTGGAAATTATAAGCACACAGGTAAACATCAACTGCAACAACAAAACAGTATTATTCTAAACTAGAACTGATTAATATTACATTCATTTAACTAATTTCTGTTTTCTTTTGAAAAATGTTTTATAAAGTAATTGCATATATATAAAAAATAAGATGTGTGTTTGAAGCATGGTAAATCAGTTATGTAATTGAAAGAAAAACAGTGCAAGGAAAAGTAAGATGTGAACATGTGACACAGTTACATTCAAGCCAGGTACAAATGCCAATGAATATTTTGGGCAGTGAGAGAATGAAATATGTCAATATTTGATTTTTGCAAGCAGTTCTCTGCCTTGTTTTTATTTATTTATTGTAGAACTGGATGAAGTTTTGTGACTGATTGTTAAATTCTCATTAAAAATATGCTCAAAGATGTCTATTATTTTTGTATTAGTAATTTAGTGAAATGCTTCTAACATGTAAAATAAATTTCTTCATAAACTTTAGTATCATAATTTTAAATATACCTGCTATTATCTGTTGTTTAAAAAACCAAAATTACAGAAAGTGTCTGCGTGCGAAGTAAATCTCAGAAATACTACAAAGGAACATGTTTGATTTAGCTTTGCAGTTTCACGTGGCCATTATCTCTTGCATTGTCTAGATCAAGAAGGCTTTGGAGTTATACGAGCAGCTGCGTCAAAGGATGGGTGTAGTTATCGTAGGTCCAAGTGGTGGAGGTAAATCAACGCTCTGGCGGATGTTAAGGACAGCCCTTGGTAAAACTGGCAAAGCAGTGAAGCAGTACACCATGAATCCCAAAGCCATGCCTCGGCATCAGCTGCTGGGCCGCATCGACATGGATACCAGGGAATGGTCTGATGGAGTGCTTACGCACAGCGCTCGGCAAGTGGTGAGAGAGCCCCGAGGTATGTCTGAGAGGGGCTCGCAGATGTTGCACCGAAATTACTGAAATCATTCATTTTCAAGTACTTCTTTATATTGTGTTATTATTTGTGGATAGCATAAGGCAAGAAAAACTTCTGGTGACAGTTGTAGCCAAAAGCCTCGGTACATTCTTTACAAATTTTGTGATAAGAAAGCAAAAATAGGCAGCAGAAGGTAAAGCGTGTGAGGAAAGTCTTCATAGAACTGTAAGTCATAATGAAGAAAGAATAATAAATAACATTAAGATAGCAAGGGCTGGTATTTTTGAACTGTTTTTCTTGTGTTTGGTATTTTATTTTTCTGTCTGGAAATAGATATTACATCATGGATAATTTGTGATGGTGATATTGATCCTGAATGGATTGAATCTTTGAATTCTGTTTTGGATGACAACAAATTATTGACTATGCCCAGTGGAGAAAGAATTCAGTTTGGTTCAAATGTCAACTTTATATTTGAAACTCATGACCTTAGCTGTGCCTCTCCTGCTACAATATCTCGAATGGGAATGATCTTTCTGAGGTAAGCCACAGGAGTGGCTTTACATACTTTTACATACTTTTAAGGTAAACAAATATATACTTACTTTTCTTGAAAAAGTGAAGGGAGCAGTTGGTTAGTTACTTACACTTAGGAAGCCAGTCACTGGTGAAGTTTCTTCAGGTTGCATACCCCTTCTGTGGTGTTTGTTATAAACTTTTGACTGAAATACCTCAGATTTTTTCTAAAAGACTATGAGTTCTTTACTGGAGAGCCCAAATATTGGTTAGAAATTGTTAAAGTATTTTACCAGACTTTTTCTGGAAATTTGTTGTTCCTTTAAAACAGTCTATTTAAAGATATTGGTGTCTCGTATTTATCTGAATCTTGCTTTGTTTTGACTTAGTGATGAAGACACAGATCTTAATGCTCTAATAAAGTCTTGGATAAGAAGTCAGCCTGAAGAATGCAGATACAACCTTGAAAATTGGATTGGGGACTATTTTGAAAAGGCTTTAAACTGGGTTGTAAAGAAGGTTAGTAAATGAATACTTAATCAAATTTCAGCTTCTGTTAAGTATGATCCATTTTTCTAGTTTAGCACTGAATAGATCATTCAGATTAATTGTTGAACTGTAATTAAAAAAAGAAACCCTCAGCACTTTTTGGATGGAATTATAGAATTGTAGAATATCCTGAGTTGGAAGGGAGCCACAGGGATCACTGAAGTCCAATTCCTGGCCCTGCAGAGGACCACCCCAAGAATCAAACCGTGTACCTGTGAGCATTGTCCAAATCCTTCTTGTACTCTGGCAGGCTTGGTGCTGTGACCACATTAATGATGCTTCCCAGACTCCCTTTCTGGAGGAGTTGGATTTGCATTGACCAAGTAGTTTATGTGCTGAAAAATATTTTTTAGGAGACTTCCCCACTGCTGTGGCCAGTGTACAAGTGTGTAAGAGATGTGAATTATCTCCTCCTGGGGAACATGCATGGTCCTATTGTGTTCTTCTAATTATTTTTCCTCCTAGTTCTTTTACCCATGGCATTTTTTAAACTTTTAAAGTATCAAAGGAAAATCCAGGCATTGTTCCTGAGGCTGCAAATTCCCTTTGGTGCCAGACAGCAAAATCCATAAAGAATCTGTTCAAAAGGAAAATTTCCAGTGTACAGTTATGTTTATTCCTTATGGATTCTCAAAATCTGTGAGGGAAGTTCTGATTGCTTATCCTATATTGCATGAACTCACAGTCTGGAATTAAAACCTCCAAATCAGTGCTTAGAAATAATTTAAAGTCAAGTGAATTTTCTAGAACATTAGCAGCGTTGAGATCTTTCCTCATTCATGTAAATGTCAAAAAGCAATGAGTAATAACAGCATGCTAGCAACATATCACATTTATATTGAGGAATATATTTAAATCTGCTACAAATTTCAATTTACAGAATGACTTTGTAGTGGAAACAAGTTTAGTTGGAACTGTGATGAATGGACTGTCTCATCTTCACGGAAGTACTGATCATGGACAGTTTATTATTAACTTGTTACGTGGTCTTGGTGGCAATCTCAACATGAAGTCACGACAAGAATTCGCAAAAGAGGTAATCTCTGTGCTCTAATTTGATTTTAATTTGTGTTATCTGTAGGGAAATAGCTGAGAAGTGAAGGAATGTGTCACTGATGCATTGCATCCATCCCAGATAGCAATCCTTTGGTCCTGTGCCAAGAGATAGTGAAATGCCTTTGTCCGTACTGCTTAGTGCATGGACCCACTGTAGCAGACCGTGTTTGTCTATTCGTATTGTATATGTAATTCAGATTCATTTTTTTGTTTTTTTTTCTGTTCAGTGTACTTGAAATAGAAACAGGACTTTGCACCTCATCAGGGAGGTATTCTTAGGTATTCTTCTTATTAGGATGCCTAATATTAAAAAAAATTAAGGCATTTCTAAATACAATTTAATTTCTTTATATTATGAAAAGTGGAAGAATAATATATTATTGTTTAGTTAAGGACTTAATCATAAAGCATGATATGATTGGATTTTCAAAGGCAGCCTCAAACTATCAAAATGAAGAATTATATATTTGATTTTACATAAGTATTCTTTGAACATTCTTTAGACTAGCTTGAAATGGTAGATCTTGTTAGGAGTATGGTTTTAACTGAAGCTTTATTTTTATTTTTTTTAAAGATCTTCAGTTGGGCACAAGAGTCTCCTCCTGATCCGAGGAAGCCCCTGGACACATATTATGATACTGACACTGGAGAGCTAATGCTGTATCAGCTGAAAAGACCTGAAAATCTAACAGCTGATGACTTCAGTAATCTCCAAACACTTCCTGTCATCCAAACCCCTGACATGCAGAGAGGCTTAGATTACTTTAGACCATGGCTAGATATTAATAATAAGCAGCCATTTCTTCTTGTGGGTCCTGAAGGATGTGGAAAGGGGTAAAAAATAGTTCCTACTCTAAGTAAAATATACTTCTAGTTGTTTGACAGAATTTAATTTTGTTTATAATGCTTTTATCATATGACTTTCTGATAGAATATGACTTGTTAAAGTCATTAACTAAACAAACCTCATGTAGTGGCAAATAAGTAAATTCTTACAAAGCTCTACAGGGACAGTTCAGACTGTCACTATGCATCTAAGACATCTGAATATGGCTTTTAGATACGAAACAAGATCTTTGGAAAACTACTGTCATGGAGCAACAGCTTAGAGGCATGTGAGATCCAGTCTCATTTCAAGAGGCTCTAGATGCCCTGTGCAGGCAACCCAATTTAGCACATCCTGTTGCCTTTATTAGATTCCTTCTTTAGATGGTTTTGGTCACTATGATCAAGGTATTAAATTAGCTGTTTGTTTTGTGTAGCTGTATACACTGCACTTTCATTGGATTTTGTGAATGGAAAATGTTACAGTTTTAAAGGCAAGAATGTTGAATTTGGCGAATCTCATGCTCCACCTATTCCATTAATATAGGATGCAGTATATGTATATGCATTCAAAAACTATGAAATCTCTTCAGATGCCCAGCATTTTAATTTATTTATGCCTATATGTATGTACATGTTTGGTTTTCTAGGATGCTGCTTCACTATGCATTTTCTCAGCTCCGCTCCACTCAGATAGCTACTGTTCACTGCAGTGCACAGACTACTTCTCAACATCTTCTGCAGAAATTAAGTCAAACTTGCATTGTGATCAGCACAAACACTGGACGAGTGTACAGACCAAAGGACTGTGAAAGGCTTGTTTTGTACTTAAAAGACATCAATCTACCCAAACCTGATAAATGGGGAACAAGCACTCTTGTGGCTTTTCTGCAGCAGGTGAACACTCTATTATTTATAAAGAGACTCAAGTATACTGGATATAATTTAGTGTATGTATTAAATACCTACATTGATAAATTTCAGTGTTAAAATCCTGCATCCTGTATTGGCATTAGTTTTGTTTGTGCTTTAATAGGCTATGTAGGTGTCAGCCAGAAATAAGATACCATTTTTGTTTGGCTGATGTTTATAAATAAATAAAGACAGTGCTCATCTCAATGAGTTACAGTGCAGTAGACATATGAATGACAAGAAGAATGCCAGGAGCATCAGCATGAATTCACCAGGGGGAAGTCATTCTTGATGAGGGGAAGAGCATGAATATAGTCTACCTGGACTTCACTAAGACCGCTGATGCTGTCTCCCAAAAAATCCTCTCAAGAAAAGCTGTTGATACAGGCTGCATAAGCAGATAGTGAGGTGGGTTGAAAGCTGGCTGAAGAGCCAGGCCCAGAGGGTGATTGTCAGTGGTACAGAAGCCATGATCTATTTTCTGGAAGCCATATCTTCATTAATGATTGGGACAACTGAGTCCTGCAGATCTGCAGATGACAAAATTGTAAGCAGTAAGACACCTCAGGCAATTAAGAAACCAGAAGTAATGATATACTTCTCACTATTTTATTGTACTTTGTATGATACTCTGTTGACTTTCCTTTAATGAAGTATTTATTTAATTATTAAAGGTTCTTACATATCAAGGATTTTATGACGAAAATCTGGAATGGGTTGGTTTAGAAAACATCCAAATTGTGGCTTCCATGTCAGCTGGAGGAACATTAGGAAGACATAAACTTACCTCCAGATTTACTTCTATTGTTCGTCTCTGTGCAATTGAGTAAGTGTATGTAAATTAGTCTAACTCTTGGAACTCAGATTCAGATCCTCTCTTTATAAGGACCTCTTGTCAATTTAGTCTTTATAAAGATGTGGCTGTTCTAGTCTTTTATCTTTTCTCACAGTTTGTGATTGTCAGATTTGGTGCTATTTGGTGTCTCTTGGCACCAGAGTCCAGCTAAGAGGAATCTACACCTGCCTGTTGGTAGTCAAGTGTTTGAAATATTTTTCCTGTTGGCTAATTTTGCTTGCAGTAAACTGCTTTCTGCAGCTTTTTTTAAGGTGGTATTTGGTTAAAAAGTTAGAGGAATTGAAGTTCATTTATTTGTTTTTAAGTTTGACCATATCAACAGATGTATTTAGAAAATTCCTGAGTGGCCTAATGCAATAAAATGATAATTTTTCTTAGCTGCTGGATGGAAATGATATTCAATGAAATTTCTCAGTAATTGTGTATATAAGTTTAAGTCTGTTTTAATTTAATAGAAAAAATCCATAATGACTAGATTTTTTCCCTTTTTAGCTATCCAGAAAGAGAACAACTGCAAACTATTTATAGTGCCTACTTGGAACCTGTACTACAGAAAAATCTAAAGAATCACCCTGTTTGGGGTTCTTTACCAAAAATACATCAGCTAGCAGGATCTATGGTTCAGATCTATCAACAGGTATGGAAACCTTTTTTCTTTCTTCAAGGAGAAGGAGAATTCAGATATTTTATTACAAATAATAAGCTTTTGATATTAGCAAGCGAGTAAAAAGGTTTATCAGTATTAAAATACAAGTTTTTATCTTTCTAATAAAGTTGATATCAATTTTGGAACGTCTTAATTTCTGAGAATCCTAGGTATTAGAAGCAAACAGAGTAAGCATTAAGTGCTCTTGCTTTCCCACAGATTTGTTGTAGGATTTTGGCATCTTAACACTTCTATACTTTCAGTTCCTGATTTATAAAATGTGGATAGTAGTGTTTTCCTGCTTAATGGATGAGTAGACAGTGCAACAGATGATTGTGTGCCCAGTTGTTATGGATGCTGTTATGAACACAGAAGGAGATATGAGGGTGGCATCCTTTACAAACATCAAGGACTACCTATTTCAATTGTGCACTGTTAAAAACAGGTGTTTAGAACTGGACACAAGTTCATGTCAGCCTCCCACTTGAAATCTTATGAACTTCTATCTAGGAAAACACTTAACTACTTGCTTTGCTTAATCACTGCATAGTCTTACTGGGGAAGATACTGTGTGGTGCTTGATTTGCTGCAATCAAATAACTGATGAAAGCAGTTATTCTTTGAATTAAAGATGTAGTTGTAAATTCAAATATCCTCTCTGGGAGAAGAGTAAGTATGAAGTATTTTGTAGTGAGAAAGTATTACTAATTTAGGTAGGTTTTAGTGAGAAAGTGTTAATAATTTAGGTAGGTTTTTATTACATTTCAGTATTGCCTTTGTGTTTCATATTTGGTATTGTTTTAAAAAATTATGTATTTTGTTTAATAATACTGCAATAACAGTCCTAGGGGAGATGTGCAGTTGTTTCCATCAAAAATGGTACAGATAAAATGTTCTGAGAAAATCTTTCGTCATCAGAAAACAAGATCTAAATAAGGCATGCATACATAAAATATCTAAATGTTCACCAACTAGAAAACTAATCTATCTGGTACCTTAGAAAAAGTGCTTTACATTTTACAATACCACTTTTTTTTCCTTTCCTTAACTCCTATTTTTAGGTCCGAGCAAAATTCACAGTTGATGATCACAGTCATTACCTTTTTACACCATGTATTCTTACTCAGTGGGTTCTTGGTTTATTCAGATACGATTTAGAAGGTGGTAAGTCACTTACTTGGTTTTCATTAATAAAGTAGTTCTAAAATGACCTAAAGTAGTTCTAAAATGATGTCAGTCTTACTGTTGACTCCATGTTTATCTTTTTAAACTGTGAACTGTCTGTAACTCAATAGAGGGAAAAAATGCCTGACAGTTCATTCCATAACATGACAATAAAAAAGTTTAAAAAAATCCAATGATGTTTTAAAATATGTGTGGGAGCTATTTATGGTTTAAGGGAAGTTAGTAGGCTGGGACTGCATTCTTACTATGGGAACTTGAACTGTGCCCCCTACTCTTCACTCTTGTTCTGTGTTTTTTTTTGTGTTTTGTGTTGGGGTTTTTTGAGCATATGTGTTCTTTTCTGGATTCCCAGAGCCTTGCCTCTCATGCTTGTCCTGCTATACCTGCTAAACCTGGTTGTATAAACCTGGTTTATACACATACTTCATAGGCTGCTTTCTAATCTTGTTTTTGTCTCTGAAATTGGTATTATTAATTACTACATCACAAGCAATTACTCATTATGTTTTAGCTCTTACATTGATTAGAAGGTTGCATAGAGGGCTGCTTAAAGAGGATAAAAGTGATAAGAATGCTGTGCTCCCTTTTCACTTATTTTCTGGGATCATGAGATGGTAAATGCAGCTTGAATGATGTCAGAAAAGCTGCACTGACAATTAAGGAATGGGTAATCTTAGCTCATTTGAGTACTTCTTAGTTGTTTCTAATGTTGACATATGCATGTGCTTTTCCAGTGATGAACAACAAGGCTTGTTATTTACTTACCTTCCTTTTTACTTCTGTGAGGAATATTTAAGATTTGGAGTCTCTAGTGGCATTTTCTAATACAGACTGTTTTGGGAATTTATTATTAGTTTAGTATTTGTTATCAATCTTTCTCTTCCCATTTAAAAATGTCTTCTGGATTTTCTTGGTTTCATTGCCTGGAAAACTGACTTTTAATTTTAACTTTGTGTGAAACACCTTGTTCATTTTTGTTAGAAGCTGACACGTGTTTTAATAGAGAGAACTTGCTTTAATAGAATATATTTCATTTTATCTTGTAATGGTCCATAAAGAAATTCTTAAAAGCACTTCGTAATGTTTACTTTTTCTCTTATTTCTTCCTTACCGATGCTCTCCTGCTGGTATGTAATTTCTCTTGCTCATTTTCAATTTCATATTTTAAAGTGGAAATTTGAAAATTTATTATAAATAAATAAAATTAATTCTCTCCTTAAATTTTGTAGGCTCATTGATACAAACTGCAGACTTGGTATTGGAAGTTCTTGCTTATGAAGCACGTCGCTTGTTCCGGGACAGAATTGTTGGCATGAAAGAACTTCAAGTATTTGATAACATTTTGACTAAAGTGTTTCAAGGTGATTGGGGCTCTGATGTTCTGGACAATATGGCAGGTAAGCCATTTGAAGCATACCACACAAACTTGAAATACTTGTTTTGGAAGTGCCTAGTCAAGTTAGATAGCGTATGAGTTGAGCACCTAAGGTTTCAAATCTTGCCTTTTTTTTCACAGATACCTTTTATGTGACTTGGGGAGCTTGTCAAGAGGCATTCATCACACCAGGCCAGGCACTACCACCACATGGGAGGCCACTTGGCAGACTGAACTCAACAGACCTGAAAGATGTTATTCAAAAGGTGAGACACGATTAAAGAATATACACAGCAAGGGTTCACAGCAATGATTCCAGTCAGTTTTGGCAAAGAGTAACATGCAAGCAACCAGGTTTATGGTGGGGGCTGCCTCTTGTTCAAAGAATCACCTTTTGCATTTGGTGAAGGGAGGACTTGTGATGTTATGTGGCAGGCAGTAGGAAATATCATGTAGCAAGGTTACATTAATGAAAGGACATCAGTTGGATTTGGTGCTGATTTACAACAGTTTGATGAACCAACATTTTGAGAAACATTTATGTCTGTATATATTTGGGTATTGTTCGAGTACCTAAGTGTTTTATTAAATGATTTATTTTTGAGTTTTCACTATGATAACATAATTTTTATTTGAAGAAATGCTGGAGATCTGGCATGCTTTTAATCAGTAAAGTACAAAAAATGAGCTTGATGAGAAAATGCAAACATTTTAACTCTTCTAGGCTATCTGATTTTTAGGGTGTGAGTTTTGAGACTGTCACCCTTAGTCATAGTGTTGAACAGACTGCTCTTGCAGATGGGAATCTACTCCCTCTCCTTAAGTGCCAAATTGGGACCAATACACTATATGGGAAATTATGAAATTCAATAGCCTTAGTAAGCAGGGAGTTTGTTGGTTTTGTTTTTTTTTTTTTTCCTGACTGCACGGTTACATTAGGCTTCAAAGATGAGGTTTTAATAAGTATAACAAGGTCATAATTTAATCATAGGATCTGTTGTTGTGTGTGTTTCACTAGGAACTTCCATAATCTGCAATTATGCAGCAATTAGATGCCTAAAACACTCTCCTGAGTTATTAATTAATATGTAGTCAGAGACACAGCTCAGACTTTGTTCTGGTCCATTATTCAATTTTAATTAGTTCAGTGGTAGATTCCTATTTCAATATATCAAAGACTTCCAGGGTGTTCTGGTGCTGGGCATAGTGTGATATGTTCATTATTGATATATTTATTACTCATAAAGGGTATGTGAAGTATCTAAATTCTGTGACAAAAATAATTTTTTTCAGAATGAAGACTGGTGTGGTCTTCTCTTAAGCTTTTAAGCCCTTATTTTCTAAATGTTTAAATGTTGGATGTTTTCATATCTCACTGCTTATATTTATTATTAGTCATCAGATTTTTTTCTCTTTTTTTTTTTTAAATAGGGTATAATTCATTATGGAAGGGACAAAAAAGAGATAGATGTTTTACTGTTCCATGAAGTCCTCAGTTACATGTCCAAAGTGGACAGAGTGCTGAGTTTTCCTGGAGGATCACTTCTTTTGGCAGGACGGAGTGGTGTAGGTCGTCGGACGGTTACCTCTTTAGTTAGCCATATGCATGGAGCTGTTCTGATTACTCCCAAAATTTCCAGAGGCTATCAGCTGAAGCAGTTCAAAAGTGATCTTAAATACGTAAGTCACTCAGTTTTTTCTACTTTGTAATGCTGTAGGTGTATGTTAAAGAAAAAAAAAAGAATATGGGAATTTTGAAGGCCACAAAAGGTAGTGGAAAAGAGATATTTTAAGAGAAGAAAAATGACAGTCTAAATGAAACAAGTAAGTTTTTAGAAGTTCTTACTCTAGATGTGTCTACTCTTCTTTACAGTAACTAACTGAAACTCCACTTTTTGGAATACCAGAGCTCTTTTGATTGTTATAGAACTTATAAATATGAAGTTTATATGAATATTGGAAAGACTTTTTCATGTTGGTATATACTTTTATTTTCTGTCTCTACTATGACCTGTCAGTTAATAGTAGTTGAATCGAATAAAATTTTAGTGATTGGTGAAAGTGTACATATTATTTAAAATCAGATGCAAGCCTTGAATCCATAGCTTCTTATTAACTTCAGCAATGCTAAAGAAAATTCTACATCTATGCCTACACAAAAGAGTGATACAATTCTGTCATTGAGTCATATACATAAATATACTCTATAAAAGAGTCTGTTTTAAAGATTTTTTCATTACTAAACTGTATACCTAGATAAAATGTTCTTTATATTTGATATCTCTTTTAACTGAATCACCTGGAAATCTTTTGTAAATATATAATAGTGTAGATGCTGTGGAGAAAATATGTGTGTAATATATAGTCAGGGAAGGATTATGATCCTTGTCGGTCCCTTCCAACTCAGGATATTGTATGATTATCATTCTCTTCTGGACAGTACACTGAGATTTAAATGTCTTCCCTCCTTTTAGGTGATGGAGCTTGCAGGCATTGAAGCACAGCAAGTGGTATTGCTGCTTGAAGACTATCAGTTTGTTCATTCCACTTTCCTGGAGATGGTCAACAGTTTACTGTCCTCAGGTGAGTCAAGTCCAAAGAAATGATTTTACTACTTTTACCATGCAGACTTAACTCAACGAGTCAGAATTAGATGATGTTTTGTAACTTTATGTCTCTATCATAGGTTTAGTTAGCTTTCTATGCTGTTTTAATTAGAGTACTTGTAGGTAAGAACCTGACTCAAGGTTCTTTTAGTTGTCCCTTAATTTACACTATAGTACAGACCCTTTCAGTTCCTCTAATTCATTTTGAAGGAGTTCTTTATAACAGTGTAATAGCAAAATGAAAATGCATTCTACTCTACAGCTTCCTTTTTATAATAAATCTTGAAATTGAGAGGTTTCCAATGCTTTGCTAGATTGTATAGACTGAGTATTTTAATTAGTCACCAGCAAAGCTCACTTTTCTGAAGGTAGAGAGA
Source organism: Promerops cafer (assembly GCA_013398275.1). NCBI lineage: Eukaryota > Metazoa > Chordata > Aves > Passeriformes > Nectariniidae > Promerops > Promerops cafer. The sequence goes on along the minus strand of VZSE01009483.1, from coordinate 3,389,214 downwards.
TGATAAATAACAATAACAAATAACAAAAATGACTTTATTTACTGTCCAGGTTTGTTCCTGTATCAGAGAGAGGATCATTGAAGGACTGAGTCAAAGTTACTAAATGATTTTTGTGGAACTGCAGTAGTTTAAGAGCTGATTAATTAGAGCACCAGATTTTCCTGTCTCTCTGGTGCTACCCCAGATCTACTTACAGTATCATATTTTCATCATCCAGTGTTAAAACTTTATGTCTGAGAATCTAGACGACTACTCACTGCTATGTTCCTTTCTCCTGGTATATGACAGTTTGGTTTGATTTGTTTTGTATGCAGTACAGGGTCACTGTGTTTGGGTAGATTTGAAAGAGCTTTTTTCAAACACATTTCAGCAATATAAACAAAGTAGACTGTTAAACAGAATCACTTTAATTTGTTTTTTTGTTTTCATGATATCATGAAAAGAATGATAAAGTACATGGGATAATACTCGAGAAAGTATTAGAGGTGAATACTATGAAATTTGAATTCTCTGTACAGAGGATTCAAGGGAGACCTTCAAAGCAATTTAAAGAATTACAGTGTATTTTATCTAACTCGAATTTTGAAATAGGAGAAGTTCCTGGGCTGTATAAACCAGAAGAACTAGAACCATTGCTATCTCCTCTGAAGGATCAAGCTTCACAAGATGGATTTACAGGACCAATTTTCAACTATTTCACATACCGTATGTCAACAGAGTTATAAATTGTAATTTAATATGATGTTTAAAAAGTAGTATAATAATGGACAGATACTTTCTAACATGGTCTTTTTATTTTATTGTGTGCACTTTTAACTTTTAATTAGTTATTAAATAGCAGACAGGAATAATATTTGGGATATTTGAGGGCACAGAATCCTCAGCTGAAAATTTATTTTTTTGTCTGAAATTTTGTATTGATGAATGTTCTACAAATGTTATGAAATCGGCTGTTGAAAGTAATTAGAAGGAAGAAAGCTTTTGTTCCCATTATTTTCTGGTTTGTATAGCTTTTATATATATATCTAGTAACATAGATTTCTTCTATTTGTTAATTATACCAAGAAATCACTTTGGATTCTGAGTAATTATAAGCAACTTTATAGATAGGTTTCTTAAGTATTTGTGTTTCTTCCTTGCCCCAATGAGAAGATTAAGTAGTTTAGAAATAAATCAAAGAATATGACTGAAAGAATACAGCCATAGCAGCTGGCCATGGAACTACTTCTCATTGGTTCTATTGGTCTACATGAATTAGAATGAGAACTAGTGCCTTCTACTTAAATACTGTCAGCTCTTCAGAATTAAAAAATGCACTGTAGTATACATAATGATAATTCATGATACTTAATAAGGTTCTACTAATAAACATTCCTGTCCTCGTGTGATTTGATGTTACAGGCTCTTTTGTTTCAGAAATTACCTTGTGATAAGTATTTGAAAGAAAGCAAATTATTTTGTATTTGCAATAAATCTACTGTCATGTAGTCAGATGGTTATGTACTAAAAATTGTTACAATTTCTTAGGGATCCAACAAAATCTGCATGTTGTCTTGATCATGGATTCTACCAATTTAAATTTCACAATAAACTGTGAAAGTAATCCAGCACTGTATAAGAAATGTCAGGTTTTATGGATGGAAACCTGGTCAGAAGACAGTATGAAAAAGGTAAGTTGCATTAATTGTGACTTAAATTAGTATCTCTAAATATAACTGAGCTCTGATGAATAAGGTCAAGATATTTAAAGTTGCGAAGGAATAATTATCACTGTACTTAATTTAATTCCTTTGTACACTTTTACAAAGATGGAAAATTCTGCAGAACAGTTAAGTATTATTAGCATTGTTACTGTATCAGTAGCATGTTTTGTTCTCTCTGTGGGCTGACTTGAACAACATGCTGACTATGATGAGTCTGATCAAGCACAGCATTTAAGAACAAAATACAGACCACAAGAAAAATGTTAAAACCAATTGTATTTTGTTTGTGTAGTGAGGTTTTGGTGTTAGGTTAGCCTGCAGGGGTGACTTCTGCTGCCAGAAGCTGCCAGAAGCTTCCCCCATGTCAGGTGGAGTTAGTGCCAGCTGGCTCCAAGAAGGATGTGCTGCTGGCCAAGGCTGAGCCCAACAGCAGTGGTGGCAGTGTCTCTGGGATGACATTTAACAAGTGGAAAGAAGTTACCGTACAGGAGAAACTGCAGGCAGAGAGATGAGTGAGAAAACATGAGAGAAACATCCCTGCAGACCACAGGGTCAGGGCAAAAGGAGGGGCAGGAGGTGCTCCAGGTGCCAGAGATTCCCCTGCAGCCCATGGAAACCCCCATGCTGAAGCAGGTAGAAGCACCTGAAGGAATCTGTGACCCCGTGGGAAGCCTATGCATATATATGCATGTGATTGTCACACAGAGCAGCACAAAGAGAACCCCTAAGCTCTAACATAAACAGCACCAGCACAGCGTGCCATCGTCCTGTTCCCCTCTCTGAGTGCTCTCAGTGAAGGTCAGTTAGAGGGTAATATGTACATGGGCAGAATGTGGATTCAGACTGTCTTATTTCCTCTTGAATTATGTATACTTTTAAAGCTTTTACATTTGTGCTATTGTTAGGTCCTCTGTAAAATAGTTGCTCCTTCTTACAGCCAGGAAAGTATCTTCCACTGGAGAGAATAGTAAGTTATCAGTGACATGGAAAGGCAGAATTTCTCTCTCTAATGCTAAAAGTATTCTGTAGATTCCTTATTCTGACTAAGTGTATCATTTTCAGTCTTTTCAAAAGAGAAACTAGATTGAAGGTTTGTGTTGGTTTTTTTTTTTTTAATTTTAACTCAAATTGTCATTGTTCGTAATTTTCATGCAAAAAATCATGTGGTTTTTCTAGATACCTGAAATGCTTCTGTGTGATTCAGATGAACAAGAAAAGACTGGAAAAACATATAAAGAAGTTAAGAAAAAACATTCAGGTAATATTTAGGTAGACCTACAAGTTATTATTCTTGTGAAACACTTGATCCTGTGTTGGGCATAGATAATAACATAGATACTTTGGGTATGTATTTACCAGCATATTCATAGTCTTTGGTATTGTTCACATGACAGGCATTTTGCACAAGGGAGCATTAGTGTAGAACATACATCCTGGCTGATCAAATGCAGTGTCTTCTGTCACAAGCAGCCACCGTGTATATTCAATTTTATAAGCTGATTTAGCTGTATTTTGTTTTGGTCAGTGTCTTCTTTTTATGTGGATGTTATTTCACAACCTGAAAATTTGATGTTTTGAGCATTTTTCAGTTTATATATTTCATTATTCTTTTCATAGATCTTAATTTTACTTCATTAATTTCAAAAACTGCTTTCTTGTAAGTAATGCCCCTTTTTAGAATAATTCATTTTCTATCATAAGGCTTCAAACTTAGTCATGTTGAAAATAGTGTCTTAAACATAATCTAAGAGACCAGTGCCAGCACTCACTTGCAGAATTCTACTTTTAGCCACTTTCTATAAAAGTAGCACTTAGAGGTCAGGGAACCAACAGAATATAAGAAGGTAAGTGGATCTCTTGGAGTTTCTTGTTTTATATTGCTTTTAAATAGGCCAATCAGAATAGTGGCCAAAAATAGTATTTGGTGTTCACATTACCGTCCCTCTTTATCCTAGATCATCGTAATTAATCTAGGCCGCAGTGCTTATTAGAGGCATTCATTTATATATAGATATACTTTAGCAATCTTTTTCTTTTGGAGGGTAATGCAGTTTGTTTTACAGTATCCTTGGGCTTCTTTTGAGAAACTGTTCAATAAACTGAATGGCAGGAAAACCTTTTAGTTTGCCTGTCATCAGAGATAAGGGAGAAGACAAAAACACATGGGCTTTATTTCTGTAAAAGTCCCAAGTATTTTAAAATTCAATTTTTGTGGAAGTAGTTTCTTATATGATTAGCCTTCAGTAGTCTGCAATTGATTTTTCCCAACATCAAACAATTTCAGTCTATTTGTTTCTGAGAAGTAGGCATTTCAAATGTACTTATATGTTGTTTCCCTGAGAGTACTTTAAAAAAGTATAGTCTTTGTGCTATTTTGAATACTCTTAATGCATATCTCAAAAAGCAAGCATATTCTGTTGCTTTTTCTTAGTTATTTTAATATGAGATAAAATTCAGTATGATTTTACATGTGTAACAAATGACGTTGTACAGGTGATTCTGAATTTCTGAAGTCATTTTTGGCGATCCATGAATCATGTAAAATATACGGAGCAACGCCTAGCAGGTATATGACATTCCTTCGTGTGTACAGTACCATCAATAACAGTAAAACAAGAGAGCTAATAAAAAGGCAGAACCACTTGCAGGTATGTGTTTAAAACACTTAACATATGGCTTTTCAATATATTCTTGCATTAGGAAACACCTCTTGCATTAATGAGCTGTAGCTGCTAGCACTGGTTATGTGATGTGTCCTCTATTGGCAAATGCTCATGCTGTGGTTTCAGGAGAGATACAGTATCAATCTTAATGCCCTTCTCTGTTCAAGTGCCTGAAAGAGTGAAAAGTGGTTTTCTTGTTTGCATTTATACTTTTCCTCAAGAATGTGTCAGACTGGGCATGTTTTCTTAGAAGAGTAAAACGTACTTAAAAGCACTTCTAATTTTTTCACTCATGTGTATTGGAATTGTGTTGCTAAAAGCCTATCATCTTTCCATCAATGTAAGTCCTGCCTCTGCTTTTATAAATGTTCCCTCTGTAGCTCCGTGTTCCATCCCTTTCTTTATATCTTGACAGCAACTTCCTGCTCCGTGTGATTTTCACTTACTTCTGGTTCTACAAACTACTGTGTCCTACATTAACCTCATGGTGCTCTTATGTATCTTTGACCAACATTCCCTCTGTTGTGATTTTCTTTCCTATTCTGTTCTGGAATTGATTTTGAATTCCTTTGGCACACATCAGTCCTTTGGGCAGTTGTAGCCCAAATGCAGTTCTTCTCATAGATGTTGCTTTACTCCTGTGCTGTACATATAACATCCTTATTTTTGAAACCCATTTGGTATCTTTCCAGTCACACCTACTTCCCTCCCCTCAGTATATTTTGGAAAGCTCTGTGTGGTCCTTTAGGACATCTGTTACCTTTACCTTTCTCCCATCCCTTTCAGCTCATTTTCTCTGTGACCTTTGCTGCTATTCAGAACCACATATGCAAATCTGTATTTTTTTCTTAAAACACTTGTCAAAACAAAATTACTTGCCTTGTATTCTACTTTTTTTTTTATCCTGCCTGCCAATATTTTTCCATCACTGTAATATGTAATTTAACAAGATTTCCATTTATAAGAATAGAGTTTTTTTTTTTTTGGTTTATTTAGAAAGCAACTGGGGTTTGTTTGTGACAAACAATCATTTACGTGTTAAATGCTCTGCTTAAATAAAGGTAATAATTTACAGGAAAATTAGAGATGTGTATCCTAAATCAAAATATCTTCCAGGTAATTTTTTTTTTTCAAATATATCTTGAAATATTGGTATTATATAATTAGCATAAGGTAAACAATGTTGAAAGTGTGAATAAAAAAATAATTAATCTTAAGCATACTTGAAAATTTATTTTATATGTATCTATGTTTTTTAGAGTGTACAAATATGTAGAAATCAGATAATCTATTTTGTTTCATTCTGTTTAATTTTTATTGATTTGCATTTAGGGGAGATGTAGTTACATTGAGTTAATTTCAGTTAACTGAAATGCTATTGAATTACTGGGAAAAAAATGATATGCTAGTTGTTGTTTCATTAAAAGTTTATTATTTTGAGATTTTTTTAATCTTCTGGCTGTAGTAATAGAGCAACACATCCAGAACTGCCAGATCTAATTTTTAGATTAAATAATATCAAGAAAATGTGAAAATGACTTAAAAAAAAAGAAGATTATTCTACATTATTATTTGTTTGTCCATACTTTTTGTAGCAAACTTTCATTTAAATCACTTAAAATTTGTTACTAAATATCTGCTTCCTATAAATTTTCATAGGCAGGTGTTTCAAAGCTGAATGAAGCTAAAGCCCTGGTAGATGAACTGAACAAGAAAGCTGGAGAACAAAGCATTTTACTTAAAATGAAGCAGGATGAAGCTGATGCTGCTCTTCAAGAAATTACAGTATCTATGCAGGTGGTGTATGCAATCACATCAAAAGTGGGGGAAAAAAAGCAAAAAAGCTGTTTTTCTCTCTTTGGTCTCTGTAACTGCCTATGTTTTGTATTCTCTTCAACCCATACAAAACCTGATGCATTTACAAGAATTTGCCTAAGGGAAGGCATGAGCCCAGAGGCTTGAATAAAGTTGCAACAGGACAGAGGATTATGTAATTCAAATAATGTTAAAACAGGTTGAGTAAGAAGAGATCAGTGCAAGTTTTGTACCTGAGTAGTGTTCACTGTTGTAGTTTAGTCTGTCTGAAAGTTTTCCTAGAACTTTGTAAATCCAAACTGATCGGTTTTATGTTTATCCCAGATAGGAAATTTCAACCAAATACTTACAAGTAGCACTATTTTAAGTAGAAAATACCAGGAATTAAATTTATGAACTAGTAGAAAGTATGTATTTCATGTGGTCTGATTCTCAGAAGTAATACCTCTATATTCGTCACTCTTTGAATTTTTGTTCTTCAGCTCAGAGGCAGACTTTTTTTCAAAATTGTGTAATTTTTTTTAGTAGTGTTTTCTTAATCAAGTAAAATAATTGTGTAGACAATACATTGATACTTCCTGGAATTATAAGTGTAGGATAAGCTGTAATGAGTCTGCTGTCACTGCACTGTTTTTTTTTTTTTTTGGTCACTGGTTTAATCTAGTCAGTCTGAAGCTCAATGTGAAAGATATTCTCTGTATGCAGTAGAGTAAATGCTTGGTCTTTCAAACCATTTGTTTCACAGTGCTTTAAAGGTGCATTGCTTCCATTCTTTGTAAGTCTCTTCCTGTTGGTGGTTTTTAGGAGTTTTAGGCTCTGTCTGTACATGAATTTGAATAATGATGATTGGCTTGGTGTGTTGATGATTTCAGTTTTAAATCTGCATCTGCTGTTGTCCAGTAGAGTTATGGGAATGTGGGTAGCACGTACTACACTGTAGGAGAAAATCAAAGGGTAGACCAAAAGCAATGAAACATGATGGCCCCACTGACATCAGAAAAATTACAGTGGAAGTCTGATGATTTAGATTAGCATAAAGTATAGGTGCCCTCTAACATTTTTATGTCACTTCAAATTATCTAGCTTATATAACAGAGAGCTCTAATACATACAGACTCTTTTAATCTCCTTTTAGAGAAAAGCTTTTGACCTACAACTGAATGTTAAGGTTTTCTTATTCAGAGCGATTATTGAGTACATGTTCATTTGCATGAAATGTCTAATCTAGTTTTATGTAGCTAATGTTTTATGTATTTGAATGTAGTCTTCAATAACATGCTGATCTGTAGCTTGGGTTAAGTGCTCAGGGGATATTATTTTAAGATTTTCTCTGCTTTTATGCATCTGTTACCTTCTGCTACAACTTCAACTCAGCTTGACAGTGGCTGGTGATGATAATGTGTTACATACTGTAAAAACTCTGGGTTTCATTGTCTTTATCTTTTAGGTGATCTGAGCCTAGAGTATTAGTATTTTATTTTATACTTTTATCCTCAATGGATAAAAGTCTTGTAAGGTCCTTTCTACTGTAGTTTTATATACTAGATATTAATTGTTGTACTGAAGTGTTTAGGATTCCTGGAGATGGCTAGTAGCTACTGTCTGCCTGTAGACACTGTTAGGCACAGTACCAATCCAGAAAAAAAAAGTGTAAACCCAAACAGCTTACAATATACATATATATGTATAACTGACATATTAACTCACATAAGACAGTTATCCTTACAGATAGATTGGTACAAAATCACAAGTAAAGAAACCATACCATGGTTAGTAATTCTAGGCTAATAAGCTGTGGTTCCAATACTGCTGCTTTTATGAACATGATAGAAAAGGAGTGGTTTAATGGTGTTGTGAAAGAAATTGAAATAGAAATGGGATCAGGACAAAGACAATGACAGGAAAATAGTACTTTCAAATGTAGTAAGGATGTTACAGAGGCTGTCACTCTTATGCTTTTAGAGAAAGGCTAACATCTTGATAAGGGATGGAAAATCAGAAGCAAGGGGAAAAATGTCATAGTGAGCCTCAAAGATAGATATACAGATCTGGTCTTTGGTAAAGAAAGGGAAGAACACACAGTAAAAGCGAATTATGCTTATAGTTTATTTACTTAGCCAGCCTGCCTAGTATCAAATAGAGTCAGCTATTTTATTGTAATTGGTATTGTGCAAATTATTATAATGAAGACTAAAAGAAATAAGAGACCTAAAGGAATAAAATCTGTGTAAATTTGCAAATCAAAGAAATCCTTTTTTTTTACAGAGTGCTAGTGAGCAAAAAGCAGAAATGGAAAAAATAAAACACCGAATAGCAGAAGAGGCTGCAGAAATAGAACAAAGAAAAAGAAAAATTGAGGATGAACTGAAAGAGGTTCAGGTAAGAGCTGATAAGGAAAAGTAATATTTTGCAGTCTGATTTTATCTGACTTACGTCCTGCTGTGCAAAATGGTTTTGCGGAATGTATCCCTGTAATTCTTAAATTTTACTCTATATTATTTTGGTATTATAACTTCTATGCATTAGAAAACACTATTCCATGTGGCAAATAGTGTTGTTCTGGCATTAGTGTTCTGTTAGATAGTAATTACAGAAAGAGTTTTCAAGCCAAATCTTGCCTTCACCTGCTATTTCTATGCTGCCATGCTCTACAGCTGAGTTCTGCTGATTTTATGTAATATTTTTCAATTACTCGTATCTTGTATAGACCAACTACATTACTTTGCCTTGATCAAGCTGGTAATATCAAGCTTAGGGCTTGGTACTCTCAGCTGAATGGAAATAGTTCTGTGAGAGATAATTTACAGTTATTACTAAATCCTGAAAAGTGTATGATCTAATGATGTTACAGCGACCTGCTTGTTCAAGAGATTTTACAGCTGTTAAGCATTTTTTGGGAGGTATGTGTGTTCAGTCATTGCTTTTAGTCTCTATTTTTCATACCATGCATTTTAAGTTTATACTAAAGACTAAGAGAACAGTACAACAACTTAATTTTTGTTCCTTTTAAATATCATAGGTACCAAGGAATTATATCCTTGCATTGAAAGTGACATAGAACCACAGGATTAAACCCATTCTGTTGTCTTTGATAGATATGAAGGATGTGCAAGGTGTGCACAGTCTTTAATGATAATGTGTGACTTTGTTTTCTGACTATTTTGTTGTTTCGTTGATAAGGGTGAAGGATTTGTTTAGCTACTGGAAATAGAAAGCTTTTGTGCCTTGTACTTCTATGGATGTTTACAAAGAGATGCCCAGTCATGCCTATAAATAGTAGTTAACATCATTTTTAAAAGACACCTGTATCACAATGTCAGGATTATATTGTGCTGTTTTATATGGAGGTATACTTATTATCACTTTGTAAATACATGGTAATTTTTTAGTAACTTGTAAACATGAATCTGCATCAATGGTAGCTTTTTAGGTAATAAAGTATTTAAAAAGAACAAGAGATTTTATGAAGACCGGAATGGGAAATGTTCAGTTTCTCCCATTGTCATCTCTCTTTTTAATGTGTTTTCATGTTTTAAGCCATTGGTTAGTGAAGCTAAATTAGCTGTTGGAAATATAAAGCCAGAGGCTTTGTTAGAAATCCGGTCGCTACGGATGCCCCCTGACATAATCAGAGACATTCTAGAGGGAGTTCTGCGCCTGATGGGGATTTTTGATACGTCATGGGTGAGCATGAAGAGGTGAGAATTTTATTTAACCTTTCAAATTAAACATTAATTCACAATATGAACTACTTTCTATTGTGTTCAGGAATCTTGTGCTCAGAATTCCTTGGTTTCATATGGAAATAACCTTTTGACCTTTTCTTCTTTACTTAGTTATTTAATTCTTTTTACAGTTTCTTGGCCAAAAGAAGTGTAAGGGAGGACATAGGATCATTTGATGCCCGTAATATTCCAAAAGAAATACGAGAGAGCGTTGAAGAACTTCTTTCTAAAAACAGAGCATCTTTTGATCCAAAGGTAATTCCTGATTGCATTACGAAAATGAAAACAAGACCAAAAAAAGACCAAAAGAAAAGACATGATTGCCTTGTTTGCCAGCATAATTTTTAGGATGAACTTAAGTTAGAGAAAAAGTGATGAATTCTGCCTACAGAATTTATCAGTATAAACAGATAAAGGTGTAGCAGAGATGACTCAGTTGCATACTGCCTCATAAAGTGAGAATTTGGTTGGTGAGTGAGAAGGGGTGGGGTAAGAAGTCATCGTGGAGTCAAGTATTCAAAGATTTTTCTACTGATGTAAAGTAAAACTCAGACCAAGGAATTGTAACTGGCTCCTTTGGTATCCTTGTAACAGTGAGAGTCTAATAAATCATTCACTGATTTAAAACTTGTTAATTTCAGTTTAGCTTCATAGTTGTAAAAATACCCCTTGTGGTTTTTTATGTGGATTGATGGCCTTCAATATAATCTTAGTAACAATTTAAAAGATTAGTTCATTAGAAGAGTTGGCTTATTAGCATATTTAAGTTGGTAACTAGAAAATCTGTTGTGGTTACTTATCCTGTATTTATCTTCTACATTATACTTCAAGGACATTCTTATAACAACTTTTTTCGTACTGAATTTTTCAGAATGCTAAACGAGCCAGTGCTGCAGCTGCTCCATTAGCAGCTTGGGTGAATGCCAACATCCAGTATTCCCATGTCCTAGAACGAATTCAGCCTTTGGAAAAAGAAAAGGCTGGCTTGGAAGCGTAAGTTGGACTCTATTACAAAATCAGTGGTTTTAATTCCAATGGTGGTGGTTGAAACTGAAGCTGCCAAGGAGGAACCTGAGTATGAGGAAAGGCTTCTTTAGTTGAGGGTGACAGAGCACTGGAACAAGCTGCCAGAGAGGTTGTGGAGTCTCCTCCTCTGATACTAAAATTGAGTCTGGACATGATCCTGCTTTAGCAGGGAGTTGGACTAGATGATCTCCAGAGGTAATTTCCAAGCTTAACCATTTTGTGATTCTGTGTGAATTGAAGTTTATTAAAAACGAAAGATGAAAGATAATCTCATCCAGAGGTAATAAGATGTACATAGTGAGACAGAAAAACTAAGTGTGCAATAGTTTGTTTTTCCTGGAAACTATGCCTTGGATGTTTTTTGTACAATCATGAGTTACCTGTTTGAGCTGAATACTGCCTGGGAGAAATTAGCATCACAGGTATGCGTAAAATGTATTCTCTCAATGAAACCCATGCTATTTTATGAGATACACAGCTCCTCTTTTTCTGTCATGTACCAAGAATTATCAGTTTCTCCTTAGGATCAGAAAGCTAAGACATTGTCCTATGACCATCCATAACCTGAGGAATCTGTACTGATTGTTTTTCCAGGTCTTAAAATTCTGTATTAGAAGAATTTGTTCTGATCTTTAGGAATGAGGTGTTTGGTTTCCATTTTAAAAACTATGTGATGAGAAGTGTTTAAAGCTTTTATGTGTAAAAATATATATTTCAATATAAAACACAATGAAAAACATCTTTGAACTACCTCTATGTAAATGACTTTCCTGTTATATTTACTCTTTTTTTTTCTTTTGGGTCCATAGTCTTAAAATAAATGTTGCATTTTTATAGCAATCTCAAGAAAACTGAAGACAGAAAACAGAAGTTAGAGGATCTTCTGAATTCTGTTGGTCAAAAAGTATTGGAACTGAAAGACAAGTAAGTTGAGTTTTTTTATTTCAAGATATAAATAAAAAACATTGATGATTTTTCAGTATGAATAATGAATTTTATCTAAGAAAATGTAACTTCCTGTACTGCGCTGATATTTACGTCAGAATTAGTGATATTTAGGCTATCTGTACTCTCAGTGGAGACAGATACTATTAGATTACAGTTCATCTCCTTGATCAGATGAAATAAATGCTCCTTAAAAGTACCTGCTTCTCACTGCTGACTGTGTTGGCAGCCTTTATTGTAGGCATTGTAGATGTCAAAGGTAAACAATATGTTTATCACCTTCTGAATCACAGAAGACTTCAATGACTCCTTAGGACTTGGGAAACATTCCTACACAAAACTTCTACTGATTACAGCTTGAAGAGAGGCAGTTCTATTCCTTTTAGGGTGACCTACTTTTCTGACAGTTAGCTAGTTGCCTATCTCCCTTTTTCTTAGCCTCTCATCAAGTACATGACTCACAGAGGCATAAAAATAGATCTGGTAAACGTCTATACTTTCTCCAAATTCTGTTTAATCCAAGTTTTTTAGTTTGATGTTTTTATTATGTACTTAGTATAGGAGATACTTTGCAAACTGAGATATACATATTACTGAAAGTCATGTTTTGTAGTCTGCAAAAAGAAAAAAATGGATAATTCTGGAGTTCTTGTAAATTAACTATACAGTGATTTCTTAGATTAATTAAATACCATATATTAGAGTTAAGTAGATTAATTTATATACCATAGATTATATATTTATAAAGTAATATTTAAATATATTACCTTAAATAGATGGATTAAATGTATTATTTTAAATATTAATCAAACTAATTAGATATTGAACAGTATGAAATAATACCTAAACCATGCCTGTTTTTTGGGCATGTTCTTACTTCATATTAGTTTGCAAAGTAGAGTACTGTGAATTGAACTGGAGTAATCCATGTGAATTAATAATATTCTTTTTTAAAAATTTAATAGATAAAATTTACCAAGTAGTTACAAATGTATGGTATGGCATTGAGCGTGCTGTTGTCCTGACTAGGTGCAGAACAAAACCTTACACAATCACTAAAATTGTCATTCTGTTTAAGTAGAAGAAGGAATGATTTTCAGACATTATAGTCTGTATTTCAAATCCATTTTAAAATCTCACCTGTCCATCCATGTAAATTTTGTTGGCTAAAAGTCTAACAAGCCCATCTGCCAATTAGAAGCAGAAGGTATGAAAAAAAGGAACTACTACAGTTGTATTCTTTGTTAACAATAAGTGAGGCATTAATTACAAATTCAACCAATTAAGCTTCCTTGAGAATAACTCTTTGTAAGTTTCGTAGTCCTTGATAGCAATTACAAAGAGTATTTGTTTTACAGGTTCCAGACTAGAACAACAGAAGCAGCAAAACTTGAAGCAGAGCTAAGTAAAGCTCAGAAAACATTGAAAGCTGCAGAGGTACTGATAAATCAACTTGATAGGGAGCACAAAAGATGGAGCACTCAGGTTAGTGAAAACTTTCAAAAGTACGTCTTATAGCAGATAATTTGAAAATACAGTTTTTGCACTGCTTGGAGAATGTTAGTTACTGCCATTCTGCATGACTTCCAGTGCACATTTTTTGATTTCTCATTAGAAAATAAATCTTTCCTTTTTTCTGAAACTTTTTTTTACTTCACCATACTTATAACCTTGCTACCAAATGTGTAAAAATCCCCCTAGTATCTAATAGAAACCATACAAAGTTCTGTGCTGGTTTTCAGTCCCATGAATGTAATTGTTGTTATGGCTGAACATGTCAGTAGTTGGACTCTCCAACCTGTGATACAGCCAAAAGGGACAGATTTTAAACAATTACAGTCTTAGAATGTATCACCTTCATGGCATTTGTGTTGTAAATGTGCATATGTGTATATAAGTATACCCAAAATGCTGAGTTGCTTTTGAAGTCTTCACTTAAATGCTTGGAACTTTGCTGCTTCTGAAGTAGGGAAGGTAAGCATATCTTATTTGCTCAAAAGATATATTTGAGAGAAACAGACAAGTCTTTGGAGACATAGGCTGTTTTACAGTCTGAAACAAAAAGGGAAATCTGAAGATACATAGAAGCTGAAAATAGCTGTCAGCTCCAGAAAACCCTAAGTAACTTGCATGGGTATCATAAGTCAGAAGAGATCTTCATGCAGAGATACATGATTCTGTGTCTCCACTGATACCAAAAAAAGCCTCAACAATTAGACTAAATCCCTGCATTTTGGAGAACCAAAGTTAAGGTTAGATGAATCCTTCATGTAGGTTGACCACCATACTGGAAAAGTTGGAAGATATTCCTCTGGAAGTAGCTTTACAGCTTTTCCATCTGCTATAGTAAGGGTTGGATATATTTGAACCGCAGCATTTAAATGTTTCTAAAAGTGATTCCTCACAGTTTTTCATCTTGGTACATTAGAAAATTCAGGCTATCTATTAATGAATGGTGTGCTGTAGACTAAACTGGCAGATAGATTAATTAGGAACTCATCCCATAATGAAGACGGTAAAAAGGCAGTATTTGTCTCCCTTTAAAGTAAGGAGGAAGCAATAAAAAGTTGCCTTTATTTTGTGTATCAGGATTTATTTTTATTGTCAATTTGATTCAAGTAAACGTGACAGGACTTTGAAACCAATTATGGCAGTCACATATGATGTTGATACACGGTATTTTTCTTCAAAATACTGGAACATTTCAAAATAGAGTTGATTTAGTGCAGATAAATTATTTGAAGATATATGATGAATTTACTTCATTATGTAAGTGTGCAGTGAGTAACAGTAAGTATAATAGTTGCATATAGTATTTATTGTCTGTGTACATATTGTAAGTTATACTTACAGCCCAACTGTGTGATAGCAATCACATATTTCTTATCTTTCTTACTATAATACCATTTATCCATTTGCTTATAAGTTTAACTGTTCATCAAATTAATGGATTTTTATCCGCTCCATTCTCAGAAATATCTGTGCATGCTCTAGCCCAGAGCTGAAAGGAATTTTTCCCATACCTCTGAGTGTCTTAGCTAGGTGTAGATACTTGAAATGCAGGAAGAGAAACTGTCTCAACTGTATTACCAATGGCAGGCAAACTTAATTCTGACATTTTAGTAACTGATGAGACATATTAATGCCAGTTTTATTTGCAAAACACCTATACATTCTGTACTTCTTTTTTTGAAGGTGTCAGAGATAACAGATGACCTGGCCACATTGCCTAAAAGAGCTCAGTTAGCAGCTGCATTTATTACATATCTTTCTGCTGCTCCTGAGGATCAGAGGAAAACCAGCTTGGATGAATGGACCAAATCAGCAGGCCTTGAAAGTAATTTTTTGTGTCTGTTTGTCAGTGTCTGCATGCAAGTAATTAAGTTTGATTGAGGAAGTGAGAAATGCCAGTGGGTTCTAATGAACAGTCTCAATTGTCTTTGTACTCCCAGATGAGAAGAGACGTTTTCTTACTCAATAAATATTTCTACATACTGACAATTTCTTAGAATCATTCTATGAAGTTAATAAGATTATAAATATTTAGAAGTAGCTGTATCTTTATAGTCCTTGCTTAAAAAGAAATGTTTACAGAAATGAATATGTTCACATTAACTGTTGTAAACTGGCCAGTGCATTCTGAATGCTTCTGCTTTTTCAGTAATCATTTTTATCTGTTTGTTAGCAAAACGGTAAAATATTTCTATTGCATCAGCTACTTATTAATAATAAGTTCAATAAAAGCAATAAAATAATAGATTAAAGGGAAATCTACAGACTTGCACTCTATTAATAGACAAAGACTGTTCTGTATAGACTAGTAAATGCTTTTAAATTATGCAGACTGTAAATGATGACAGAAACTTACACTTTCATTTGTCAGAGTTTGATTTGCGGCGGTTCCTGTGTACAGAAAGTGAGGAGTTAGTTTGGAAAAGTGAAGGTTTGCCTTCAGATGACCTTTCAATAGAAAATGCTCTTGTCATCTTGCAGGTAAATTTGCTTTTTTGTCTTGTCTTGGAAGTATTTAAATTTTTACAAATTTCAGTAACACGGCAACTTGAACTATTTCATTTGTGTTTATTATTGGCATCACAGAGTGCACAGGCACAGAGAAATAAATACTTATGTAACAATGGATATTTTGTAGCAAAAGGAAAAAAAACTTTAATGAAAATACCTGTTTTCATTTTTATTCTCACTGTTGTATTCCATATCAGTCTATTCAGGCTTAAAGTGTAAATAGTCATAAACACCAATACAACCAGTGAAGATTATGTCCTATATATGTTCACTTTGGCATATAATTACTATTACTTGTTTTCTCACAAAAAGGAAAAGGTTATATGCAGATACTTTTCAAGACCTATATATACATATGTATACATATGTATGTATCTATCTAATAATACTTGAGAAGAGGAAAATAGTTTTATAATATATATAGATATATATAATACATATGATTATGCATGTAATATGCCAGTCATTTATTAGGTCTTCTAACAAGTAAATATTTAGTGGCATGAGGAGGATCTGCATTTACTACAGATGATTTGTTTAGATGATTCATGATTCAGATTAGTTACTGATTTTTCTCCAGTTTGAATTTATCTTCCTTATCATCCTTTTAGTAGATCTATATATTTTCTCAGTTTGATTAAAAAGCTTTTCAATAAACACTGTCTTGTACCATTAAAGCTACTTATATGCTACAATAAAACCTTATTTTCATCTTTTTCATTAGTTGAATAGATTGAGCACTTAAAAGTCTCACCATGTATAAAGAGCTTTTTGAAGCACTCAATCAGGTCAAATAATTTTCCTTGTGTACATCCTTATAAAGCTGAAATTGGACATGGTATTTTACCAGTGTGATCTACAGTACAGTTCTCAGCCTTCTGTGCTGATCCTCCTTTGATGCTTAAATACTCATCATGTTCCCCTGTCTTTCAGTTTGAGGTCTGTGTAGCTACTCAGTTTGGAATACTGGAACTCAATCTAAAAAAAGCCCCAAACTTGGAAATGCTTTCCTCTCAGACTGAACCAGAGAACTGTTGAAAATACCTTCAGCAAGCTTGCTAACACAAAGCTGGGAGACACTGCTGATACACCAAGATGATCTGATGGCTGGAGCATATCTGCTCTGAGGATAGGCTGAGAGCTGGGGTTGTAGAGCCTGGAGAGGAGAAGGCTCTGGGGACACCTCACTGCAGCTTTTCAGTACTTAAAGGGAGCTTACAGAAAAGAGGGAAAGTCTTTACATGGGTAGATAATAAAAGGAGAAGGAAGAATGGTTATAAACTAAACGAGGAGAGATATAGATTAGATGTTAGGAAAAAATTCTTTATTTAGAATGTAATGAGGCACTGGCACAGGTTGTCCAGAGAAGCTGTGGATGCCCCATCCCTGGAAGTGCTCAAAGTCAGGTTGGATTTGGACCATGGGCAACCTGATCTAGTGAGTGGCATCCCTGCCCTTGGCAGGGGTGTTGGAACTAGGTGATATTTAAGGGGCTTTCCAACCCAATCCATTCTGTGACTGAGTCTCTGATACACAAGAGGGTAAAGTTGAGGCTCAGAGGGTCCTTGACAGACTGCAGAAATGGACTGACAGGAACCTCATGAAGTTCAGGAAGGGGAATTACACAGTCCTGTGCCTGGGTAGTAACTGCCCCATGTACCAGCATGTGCTGGGAACCAACCAGTTGCAAAGTAGATTTGCAAGGATCTGGTGGTCCTGGTGGACACCAGGTAGTTCATGAGATAGTTACGGGCCCTTGCCAAGGAGAAGGCCAATGGTATCCTGGACAGCTTTAGGCAAAGTATTGGCAGCAGGTCAAAGGAGGTGACCCCTCCCCTTCACTCAGCACTGGTGGGGCCGCACTTGGAGTCCTGGGTCCAGTTGTGTGATCCACAGCACAAGAGAGACACGGATGTACTGGACTGAGTTGAGTGTAGCTTTGTGCCTGCAAAATACTTATATTCATGATTCTTTCTAAAATGCATTGAGATCCAAACACGGAAGTATTGTACCTTTGCCCACTGGAGGAAGAAAAAGGAAAACTAATAACTCTTCTAAGTTTAAAAGCAGTTGTGAATAACAAAAGCTGTAGATTATACTCATTGAATAGATTCTCCTGCTTTGAAGAGAAGGTGAAGAGCTGCGTAACTTCAGCAGGACAAACATCTGAGAATTTTGGATTTGGGTGCTCTCCTTTTTTTTTCAAAGAGAGAAAATTAAAGAGATAAAATAAATTTCCTAGTCTGTTATTGTTTCTCTAAAGAGTTTGTTAATTAAGAAAAGATTTTAAAATATACATTCCATTAGTTTGGGGAAATAAAAAAAAAGGATTCCAATTTTATTCCTAAAATAGATTTTAGTAAATATATTTGTATTTTTTTTTTCCCTAGAGTAAAGTTTGCCCATTTTTGATAGACCCTTCTTTCCGGGCTACTGAATGGTTGAAGACGCATTTGAAGGAATCACGTTTGGAAGTTATTAACCAACAGGTGCAGTATTTACTCTTGGTCTTTTCTGTTTGAGCTTTCTCTATTCCAGATTTTACAAAGTAGTTTTTAAAGGTGTGTGATAGCAATCACCAAAAATTAGTTTGTACTCTGTCAAGCATACAATTCCTGACACAGTTCTAGGTTATTTAAAATTGGAGGCTCAACATCTGGTATGATTTCTACAAGTTTGCCTCTTTGTGCTACTATTTCTGAGAAGGTCATATTCCCTGCTGAGAGGAAGATAGAAAAGATTTTCAAATAGAGAGATCTTTTGTATATTTGGTTGCAGTTCACTGGATTTCAGGAGTATATATACACTTAATTCCCTATGATTGTTGTGTTGTATTATATACATTGGAAAGAGTAAATTTGATTTCAGTTTGAAATTAAGGTACCTGAAATTTATTGTGTATCTGTAACTGTTTACCTGAGTAGTGAGGTGTGGCTCAGTTGCATACACATAGGCATCTGGTGCTATTCAGAAGTCCCTTACTGAACCCCACCTGGCCTCAAAATGTTGCTTCAACAGCATGTAGGTCTTCCACAGATCCCTACTGGCTCGGTGGAACCCTTGTAGATACTCTCTGATGCTAGCAGGTAACATATCTTTGGGTAATTGATTGTTCATCCTGCTAGCTGATTGGCCTGATTACCTTTTTTAGCCTCTGTTGTCTATATTGTCCAGGATCTTTATTGACTAATGGGATCATAAGCACCACGTGCATGTTTGAGCACCTGTTTGCAACAAAAGACTGCATGTAGGCCTCCTAATAATGTGAATCCTGTGCTTGGTTCAGTTTTGAGACATAGCTGCATATTAAAATTTGAGATATGAGACCTGGTCAGAACTTCCAGGTGGACCTGGCAGACATGACAGTGAACCTGCTCTCTTCTGATGCAGCACTTGAAGATCTAGGCATGTTAAATAGGTTTTCTTGATCAGTAGATCAGGTTTATTTAAACTAAACATTTGTGGCTAATCCCTGAAATATCATATGCCTCTAAATAGGATTTTTCATCTATACTACTGATTCTTAGATTTGGACTACTTGGTGTAGTGCCTTCCTACTCATTCTGAAGTGTTTGCATTTTTCAAAAAAGCATGAATCAAAGGAATGTATTTCTATTTATCCAGGACACCAACTTCCTAACTGCTCTTGAGCTGGCAGTGAGATTTGGGAAAACACTTATTATACAGGAAATGGATGGAGTGGAACCTGTACTTTACCCATTGCTAAGAAAAGATCTTATTGCTCAAGGTAAATCACCAAGATCTTTGCAAATGCTTGCTCAAAACTTTTGTAGTTTAGATCTATTTATTTAAGACTTGATTTTTCTGAAAACATGAATATTGTGTAGATTTTTTCCTCTGTATAATATTAACCTGCTACTAACACTTCAGTGCATGAAATATGTTGGAGATATGTTCTTATTTAGTAAGTGGAAAATATTGAAAAGTATTAAATTATTTTTTTAAATTGAACTTAAAAGAGTGTGTTTTTGTAGACTCTTTAAAATTTAAATGTTAATTTCTAGTGATGATTTCAAACACATAGTTTTAATTAGAAACTCGGGCCTTAAATAAACCAGAAGTTACATAACTGGTAGTGCAGCTAGAAATCAAAGGTTTAGAGTGTTGGTGTTCCTGCTTCTCTTGCATTTCTCTGAACCTAAAGAAAACACACAGGTCTCTTCCTGATGTGCCCTTGGAATGGGAAGGGTCATAGAGATCAGCAAAATGGTGGAATTTGGTGAAAGGAGTCCCTTACCCAATGCAAGAAAAGTGAAAAAACACAATGTTTAGGACAGATAATGTGTTCTACTTAACTGTTTGTATCACTGCTTTGGACGTAGTTGCTTTAAAAATAATTTTTTTAATATGAAAAATTGTGATAAAAGTTTAGCAAAAGTAAATTGTAATTATGCAAGTATCTCAGAATGAATTTTGTTGAATTATGCTACATATCTGAAATTATATCAAGAGAACTTGGTGAATTTAAAAATACAGCAATGTGTGTTTTAAGTACTTTCTAAATTACAGTAACTAAAATAGATTTGCGTTATCCTTTGTAATTGTATTTCTGCCTCAAGTGGTAATTCCTCAGCATGTACCATGACCTATGCATGTAATTTACTGTATGAACTTTGGGTACTGAAAATAGCTCAAGACTCTTTGCTGTCATTTCATCTACTATTGAGATCTAATAATGTGTGAGGTAGCAGTAATTCTTCAAGTGTAAGTACATGCTAAAAATAAGTGCAAATACTGTAGGATTCATATAGACATTTATCACCAATATAAGAAAGATCTGTTCAATGAAAAGAAAGTGTTATTTTAAATCAGTCTTCCATTACAGATGCACTTGGTTGTTTATTCTCATTAAAAGAATGGAACCAAAGTGGTGATTTCAGAGATCTGTAGAGGGTTAGGTAGAATGCTGTAACAATTTTTTTTTGCCCTTCTAGCTTCTTCTGAATTTTGGAGAGCTAATGAGATACAGTATGAAAGATGACTGTGTCTGCAGACCTGTGGAGACAGCAGATTAAATTCAAATATACTAGTTTGTTCAGGAAAATTGCTCATAACACTCAGACATCCTCTTTTGCTTTTTAATGAGCTATGTTAATGCCAGGTCTATGCGGGTCCAAGCTAAACAGCTGTTGCTGGAAAAGGAAGAATGGGTCACTATTTGAATCTTTTCCCTCACTTTATCAGCAAGCATGCACTCCTTTTTTTGTCAAAATGTGGGTGTGGGGACATGTCTGCATTATTTTGCTTGTGATGACTGTACATCTCTTCATTACTTGGAATGAAATGTTAAGAAAAAATGTGAACATAAATACTGCAGTAAATTTGTCTTTGTACAGCTTCCATTTTCTGTTTGATGTTTTTACAACACAGTCTTAAAATTTATTCTGATCTTTAGCATAGAAGCAAAATTGGTATGTGATTTTCATCTCTACCAGTGTTTTAGCAAGAGATTAATATTTCTGATCTGCACTCAGTGCTAAAAATAGAGAAGCACCTAAGTATGCCATCTTGGAAAGTTTTCCAGAATGGAAATTTTCACTTTTCAACTTAAAATTCTGCTCTTATTTGTTTTTCAGTATCCAGAGGCAAAATCTTACTCTAATCATGTCATTGTCTCAGTCTATTATTTTCTAACCCTGCTAGCATGGAAACCTGTTACAGAAGAGAGGTGGGGGGTCTGTACATGTAGTTTTATTCTGTAACAGGCATACTGAGAAATATTAGGAGTATAAACAGACCAAAACCATGACATCAGTCATTTAATAAATCACCTGTTTCTTTCATAATATGATTAAGTTAAATATATTTATAATAGTACGAATCTATGGGATATTTCTTGATGGAATATTTTTCTTTAATTCTACTGTCTAGATATTCCATAATTTTTAGTTTCATTGACTTGCTCTGTAACAGTTATGGTAGAAAATAGTATCTTAATAGAATTATGATTATACAGCAGCATCAACTGTCTACAAGTAAATATAACAGATCCAGAGATTAAATCTAATGCTTTTGGATGAGGAAACAGTGACCCATCTTAGTTTGCCAGTATATTATTATGGCTAGTATAGGGTGGTAGACCAATGTTTAAAGGTAAAAGTATATGTTTAAATTATGACAAATTTCTTACACATAAGTGGGATTCTCAAGGTCATCTTCTGTAGTGTTTTGTCTCCTATTCATGGTCTGAAGATTTCAAAAAGTTTTTAGTATTACTTTTACTTCAAGTGCATTTTTTGTCCTTTATGCCTTGTGTTCTGGGTAAGGATAATTAAACTACTCAAGTGTATTAAATATTCTTACTATGTAATTTCCTATATTATTGCTATGTTATTACTTTTCTGTCTCTAACAATGCAGGCTAGGATGTGTTCTTTAATTTTTTTGAATTTGCATTTTTTTCCAAATAGTTTATAAATACATACAATACAGTTTATAAAATATATTTAGACCCATTGGTCATAAAGTATTACACGAATACCATTGTTTGCAGAATTTTAGAATGTTCCAATCAGAGTGAGTATAACATTTGCTTGTTATTTACAGGACCCCGTTACGCCATACAAATAGGTGAAAAAATGATAGATTATAATGAAGAGTTTCGTCTTTTTCTATCAACAAGGAACCCAAATCCCTTCATTCCACCTGATGCTTCTTCTATTGTTACAGAAGTAAACTTTACCACAACAGCAAGTGGTTTAAGAGGACAGGTAGGCATGTAGAATAAAACTAGTGTATGTATAGTGAACATGCATAGCTGCATCCAGCATCTGGAGTAAGCCCTATGGTGCAGTTTGCATTAATGTTTATGGAGGTATTTTCAAGCTTACAAATATAAATAGTAAAATTTTTATGCACTTTGGAAGCAAGGAGTAAGTCCAGTAGAGAAAATGAAAATGTTCTCATTGACTTCAGTTGCAACAAATGAATTGCTAAGCTTTCTGTTCGAGATGCATTTATGGTACCATGGAAACATTTCTGTTACAGCTCTCCAGTGTCCTACTTAGAGAGTAATGCTGGTATCATCAAGATACTTTGTGTACAGAAAAAATATAGTGAAACCAAAATACTGTGTATTTTATTTCCTTTAAAATGCTAGTAGCTTTTGAGGTTTTCTCTATAAAGTCTAGGAATCAAAATGTAACATACAAATGGAAGAAAGAAAAAAAGAAGAGAGATCAATTAAGGGAAGAAAATCCCCTCCTTATTTGGCATGAAACAATTTTCTACACTAACAAGAGGTTTAGAATGGGATGTAGATAAGATGTAGATAAGTAAGATATAACTCAAAATGTGAAGCACAGATAACCATATGGATTTCCTTCTTCCTCTGGAGGTACGGAATTGGCATCATACAATGTATCCATGAAAACTGACCCCTCTTAGAATGGAAATGCAGAAAAAAACTCCAACTTAGTTTTTGTTTTCTCTCTTTGTTTTTAGCTTTTGGCTTTAACAATTCAGCATGAAAAGCCTGATTTGGAAGAGCAGAAGACAAAGCTGTTACAACAGGAAGAAGATAAGAAGATACAGTTAGCTAAACTTGAGGATTCTCTTTTGGAGGTAAGACAAATTTACCTCTTTAATATCTCTTAGACCAGTAAGATGATAATCACATTATTGTGTGTTTGAATGAAGATGCTAGAAGTGTTGGAATAATGAGCCATCAGGATTTTTGATTAGAAAAAATAAAGGCATTATTTACCTGGACCTGTTGGAAGACTAGAGTAGATAAGAAAGTACATCTGTTATGAAAATGTAGTGTTTTAATACATTAAGCACTTTAGTAGTTAAATTTATGAATTTGGTGAGCTAGATTTATGCTGATTTAGGTTGATTAGAGATTTCATTAATTCTGACACACCAAGAAGAGAAAACTTTATTAAAAATTATACTATTTCATTTTGAAATCATGAGTTTTAATAAAAGCCACACTTTTAAGCCTGCAAATCATGTCAAATGACTCTTTCTCAAGTTGAGATATGATCCTGAATTGTAAACAAAATTAAAAACTCCCACTACAAAATGTAAAGATTGCTGAGATACTTTTAAAATTTTATACTTCTACAATTGTTTCCTATTAGCAATGAGCTGTAATATTCTTTGCAGTTAACATTCCCTGTCTTGCATTTAAAATTAATGTTCTCAATTTTCAGTTCATCTTTTTGTTTTATTGAAAGTACTTATGCTCAGAAACAGCTGTTCACCTCTATAAAAAAAAGATAGCTTCCAAGGAAGGACTGATTTATTTTTTGTTTGTGTCTTGCCATGGATTTCACATAAATTGTACTTCATACTTGTAAGAATGGATCCTGTTTTTCTGAAAGGTCAGAGATGCAGGAAGATTGACCTGTTGCCCTAAACCCCTCAGTCTGTAGCTAAGTCACAGAACTTTGCAGCATTGAGTGCAATGGATTAGCATAAAATAATAGTTTTTGCAGATTAGCCTGGCCAGTTATTGCACTGGCCCATAAGAGAGCTGGAGAGGGACTTACTACAAGGACATGCAGTGACAGGAGAACAGAGAAATGGCTTTTAAACTGCAAGAGGATAGGTTTAGATTAGATATTACAAGGAAATTCTCTGCTGGGAGGGTGGTAAGGCACCAGTTCCTCTGGGAACCTCTGGGAACAAGCTCCCCAGAGAACTTGCAGATGCCTCATCCCTGGAAGTATTTAAAGCCAGTTTGGATGGAGCTTTGAGCAACCTTATGTAGTGAGTGGCATCCCTGCCCATGTCAGGGGGGGTTGAACTAGATGGTCCCATCCAACCCAAACCACTTTATGATTCTGTTTTATGATTCTATGATTAATAGTTTTAAAATTTTGCACATAATTATTTGAAGTGATTTGCATTTCTACATTTACTGTCCCTGTTGAACTCCCTATTAATTGTCAAATACTAAGATCAGCCCTTTCTAAAACTCTGATAGGGCAGATTTCTCTTACTGGAAGGAAGAGGGAAACTTGCTCTCTAATAAAATTTCATATCCAGATTTGACCATTTTAACACCTTATTGTCTACCAGAAGCTGAGGGTTCAGAGATGCAACAAAACAAATTTCACTTTTTATGGGATCTTGGAACTCAAAAATCTTTTTCATTTGTCTGATCTGAATTATGAAGTACAAAACTTAGAGAACTTGATGCCTAAGATATCTGCAACAAAAAGCATCTGAGTAGTAACATCAAGGTTGACTTCAATTTTGGAATTCTTGTTAGCAAGTTTTCCTGAAATCAGGATGCTCTTTGACCCTGAAGGAAGAAACCTAAGGCTCAGTGGAGACTGGCAGGTGCTACCTGGACTTTGTCAACAAAGAAGTCAGTGTTGGATGAGGTGTAGCTAAATTTAAGTTAATCTTAAAGCAACACTGCCATTCTATCCGAAGTACTGTACTGCTTTCCTTCTAAAAGCCTCGGAGTAGACACGGGTGATGTCTCACAGCAGTGTGATTCCTCATTGATGAATTTGACTATTTGAAAAAGCAGGTGGTCTTGTCCTAAACTTGTTTCAGGTAGAGAAGTAAGTGCATTCTACCATTCTAAATGGTGAATCTCTGTCTCCAGTTATTCTGAAATGCTGTCCCACAGGTGGTTGCTCAGAACCGATTTGACTGACAAGCAGCCAATTTTCTGTCTGACTAAAATAAATATATTGATGTGTATTTACTGAAGGTTAGTAAAAAACCTTCAATATAAGTGAACTATTCAAGCTTTTCCCACTTCTTAGAAGTGAAATTAATTGCTTAATCGCTTAATTTAATGAGGAGAACTCAGGAAAAATGTGGGCAATCTCAAGGATTTTGAAGTGATCTTTGATTATGAAACTTCTTGTTGTAATGTGAATTTTCATCTCAGTTGGAAGTGAGAACTAGATTGTGTAGGAGATATTGGAATGCTTTTGAAGGAAAATGAATTTATGAATGACTGAGTACAGGAAGTTGTTACAAGTAACCAACTTCAGGTTAAATGGGAAGTTAAACACAAGAAGGAAATACCCTAATCTGTATTTACCATGGGGATTTTAGTTTCTTAGACTCTGATCATAGAAATCAATCTCAAAGGCTTGCTAATAACCTATGTTTCAGAATCTGTCACTCTGGATTTTTGGAGTATGTTCTTGAGCTGTATTTTCCATACTTTAAAAAAGGTCTCAGTTTTTGGAGTAACCACCAGTTTTCTAGAACTGTTGAGATGCCTTCAATGATTCAGAAATCAGAAAGACCAGAAATACAAATTAGAAAGATAGATTCCAAAATGGTTACTTTACAGGTTTTTTTTTTTAATGTAACATAGATAACTTTCTTTTTCCAGACACTTGCCACATCGCAAGGCAATATACTAGAAAATAAGGATCTGATTGAATCTTTGAATCAAACTAAAGCAAGCAGTGCACTCATCCAAGAATCACTGGCTGAATCTTTCAGACTTCAGAGTTTCCTTGATAAGGTAGAAGAATATTTTGATCTTTAAAGTACTGTTTTTCTCCTGCTAAAAATATTAATCTTTTTTCTAGAGAAGATACATACATCCATGGATTTATAAGATGAGTAACATAATAAATTAGTTCTTTTTGAGTAAATGATATTTGAGATATGCAAGTACATGCAGTATTTTCAGTAATTAAAATGCTTTGTTTTGTATATGCTGAATAGTTACACAATTTAAAGTCTGCCAGTTTGAATTAACAGAATTTTCGCAAGTAATGGATTTTGACTTTATTTTTGCCATCCACTATTGAAAACATTATAGTTCATATGGATGTTTTTGCTTGATATGCCCCTTGCTATTGGAAAAGTTCAGATCATTGGTGATGCTATTCATCTGACATCCTCTTTTTGTGACAGATTGCAGAGTTTTCTTCTGTGTTCTATTTGTTTAGTTTAAAATTTCCCATTGAATTTTGGGATGTGTTCTGTGGTGGGAAAAGGCCTTAGTGCCCTAGGGATTAATTTCTAACGTGTTCGTCATAATTTGAAGGATTTTTTGCTAAAAATGTTTTCTTCCAATTTTGAAATCTCAACACAGTGTTGAAGTCTGGAGTGCTGGTCCTTCAGTTTGAAGGTTTGGAAAGGATTCGGTTTTCTAAAGCAGTGGGAGCCACAGGAGTGTTTTCTCAGTGGGATGAGTAAATGTTTATTCAATAATCAGCAGGTGGCAGTAATGCACCTGGGTTTTTTATGTGTGTGTTGTTTTTCTCCACAGGAGAGGGACGCCTATCTCCCTTTGGCCGAGAGTGCTAGCAAAATGTACTTCATTATCTCTGACTTGTCCAAAATTAATAATATGTACCGCTTTAGTTTGGCGGCATTCCTGCGGCTTTTCCAAAGGGCTCTGCAAAGCCAGCAGGTACTTGCTCCTCTCCTGAAGCTGCTAATGCTGCAGAAGAATCCATCTGCTTTGATCCTTAGAGTTTATTAGTCACTCTGGACATTTTTTAAAAAAAGCTCAAAACAACTGATGATGAAGTGTATAATAAGTAGTGATGCTGACCTGTTGTGCTTTAGATGTTCAGAATTCAGGCACGTGGACCTCTAAATTATGTTTTATATAGATCACAGAATTTCTCTACCATCTGAAAGCAAAGTAACTCTGTGATTTCAGGCTTGTTCTTTGTCTACAGTGACTTAGGAAATCAAGGGCTGATTATAACTTTACTGAAGGCTTTATTTAAATAAATTAATGATCTAAAATGCTAATAAAGCTAATTTTATCAACAAGGGGTAGAATAAGAAAATACCTGTATTTCTCCATGGTTCATTTACCCAAAGGAAGGTCATAACTTTATCTACTTCTTTACAGTTTGTAAGCATGCCTGCAGCCTGTCCTGTTTAAAACGTAATTTTTATTCTTCTGTATTCTTAGGCCAGTATATTCTTATTGAAGCAAAGAATGGATTTATCCCTTGTCACTTCACTCTTTAGATCTAAATACTCACACTGAGTAATAGTGCGTTTTCTTTTTATTAAGCATCCCCAGAATTCTTCATATTTCTCTTTGTTTTTACTTAGAAAGTCATTCACCAACCTTTCATCATGTTTCCTTTGGATTCCCCTTTATTCTGGCATCTGTGATTACAACTCTCCTTCAGCTCTAGTCATTACTAGGAACACAGGAACACTCTGACTATGTGAACTGGCCCTCTTTGAAGTTCCTAATACTTCTTTTCCACAACATGATATTTTAACTTCTTGTTCTTACTCTCACACTCCTTCATAGTTTTTTTTCTTCCTGCTTATAATGTTACCTATTTAAAGCTCAACTTCTGGTTTTGCCTTCGTTGCTTGCTTTCTTTTTTCCTTCTGCTCTATCCAATTCTTCATGCCAGGTGATCTGTTAGACATAGCAAAGGTATTAGGCAAATCAATTGCCCAAGTGCCCTTCTTAAACTCATCTTTTCAAATTCCAGCATGGTAGAAAGGAACTCATACTACCTGTACCACACTCCCTACCCCCTGGTCCCTTTCTTCTTTTGTCCTATCTTTGAAATTTTTTCCTGTTAGAATTAGTCTTTCAATCTGTGAGCTTTGAAGGACAGTGTACACTTACTATTTTCTACAATGCTCATTTCAGTTGGGCCAAATTTGACCAGAAGTTTAATAACTACACATTATTAGACTTATATTCTTATATATACTTATTATATACTTATATACTTACATAATACATACTTATATATTATATTGCACTTATTATATTATTATATATATTATATATTGGATTATTAGATTATATTACACTTATTATTCTACACTTCAGATAAACATATTTGTTTAGTAGTATTAAATACAGTAATTCAATGAATAAGTGATTTTTTGTCAAGTGAAAACTATGAGATTTCAATGATATTATTAGGAGAAGAAAATGTACTCTCATTCTCAATGTATTTCACCTTATACACAAAGTTGTATCATGTTCATAGTCAAAATATTCAGTTCCAAAATATTTATTTCTTAATATTTCAGCATGAATTTCCCATTTAATCATTGATATCTGCAGATGAATTTAATATGTTTTTAGAACTAGTGTCATGTAGAGTCCAGATTATTTGTGTCATTTTGCTGAAATTTATAAAGTACGTGAAAAGTTTTTTACTTCCACAGGAATTTTTGAAGTCTGAAATTTCTTTTTTAGGATTCAGGTAATACTGAGGAAAGAATCAAGTCGCTTATTGGCTCATTGAAACATACAGTATATGAATATGTTTGTCGTTGTTTGTTTAAGGTAAGAATGTATTTTTATTGGCTTTTATACAGTGCACTGGTTTTGAAAGTATTCTTTCAGCAGCTGACACTTGATCTACTTCAAATAAGCACTATTGTGTAATAGATGCAAAACATTACACTAGCAATAATTAACATGCTAAATGCGGACTTAAAATCAGGATATGACCAAATTAATATTTCTGATGCCCATTTCTCCACAGGGTTCTACCTCTCTGCCTCATTCTTGCTTCAGAGTCAGTCATGGGCTTCGCAGTCTTCTGAGCACTCATTTTGCATTCGCTCTCATTTCTTGCATTTCTAAATATAAGGTTTTGTGTGATTATGTGGGAGTTTTTTGTATTTTGCTTTGGGTTTTTTTTAAAAGGAGACAAAAGTGGATTTGTTAGGTTGATGTTTAGGCTTGGTTATCTTAAAGTTGTCTTCCTACCTAGATGATTCTGTGTTTCTAAAAGTCCTACATTGTGATATTCTCCTTTTTCTTTTCACGATGTGTCCCAAATGTCTACCTGCTACCTTGTTTGTTTCTGTCTGCTCCTTGTTCTTCCTCCAAAAAATGTTCTTAGTGTATTTCTTCTTTATTTCAATCAGGGGTCTTTTCACTTCTTACTTTCTTACGGAAAACCTAGGGAAGCTATGCCTTTCATTTTCACTTTTAATTTTTACTTTCACATGGAACTGTCATAACAAGAGGTGTTTGTCTCACAGTACTGAAGAAAGGATAGTAGATCAGCACATATGGTTTGAGCAGTGCAAATCACACAAGTCTGTAGTTTGATCTCTGAGAATGGAGAGATCTTGAAAATTTTACACCACCTCCTACCCCTGTACCCCAATCTAGCAATGCTGTATTGAGGATACAGGGGTAGCAGTTCTTGCTAAAGGGTTTTGTTTTTCAAAGTCCAAGAGGATTCTCATGAAATAGTCTCATAATAATTAATGTTTGGCTTTGAAGTCATGAGTATGTGAAGCCTTCCAATGAGTCATTACATCTTGTGAATATAGAATGCAGCAATTTTTATATGTAAGAAAAGAGTAGAGTTCAAATGCAAGGCAGAGAACAGATTTCTAGTAGGAAAGATTTTAAGTGTGATCAAACTGGAGTTTAGAAAATACTGAAAATGTGTTACCTGTGCAGCTTCAAACTAATGGTCCATCCAGTTTACTATTGTGTTCTAATAATGGAGAGAACAAATGAACTCTTCACACCATCAACAATTCACTGCTAATTCTTCCTTTTATCCATGATAATTTTTAAAGACTGCTGTGACACTGAGGCTTTACTAGTGTCTTCATAAATGGTATAGCTGATACGAGTTCATACGCTTTGAGGCATGTTAGAATCAAGAAGAATGATTTTGTCTGTCTGTGGTTATTATTTATGTGTACATAGGCTTCATGAATGCTGCTAAATGAAGTGGTGCTAAAAAATTTACCTGAGCACTCGAACTGGCCCATCTTTCCTCTTTAATTTGTCAAAGCAGGTTTGGTCTGGGCTACTTAGTGTTCTTCCAAACAATTCTTGTTCAAATTTTGGATACTGTGATATGGATTTGCTTTCAGACCTTGTCTGAGAAGATGAAAAAGTTAAATGGTGTGGTTTGTTCTTAATGTCATATGATCTTGTTTATCAATAAAATGAGAACTTGAGTGCCTTGCAAAACTTGATTCTGATTCCTAGTAGGGGCCTCTTTGCCTTCCACTCCACAGCCCACTTTGAGTTAGTTTTTGTCTCTAACTTGCAAAGGTGTGTAGCAATTTTGCATTAGTACACGTCACTAAGTAATTACCATGGAATTGGAGGGTTTTTTTAAAAGATCTGTTACTTATAAAAAAGAACCAGAAATATGACTTTTCCTGGGTATATAAATACATTTTTACTGCTTTTATTTCAGGCTGATCAGCTAATGTTTGCTCTGCATTTTGTACGAGGAATGCACCCTGAGCTTTTTCAGGAGAATGTAAGTGCTAAAGAAGAAAATCCCCAAGTATTTTACTCAAACTTAATATGTAGAATAAATAAGTAGATAAAAAGTTTTTGTCAGTAAGTGTAGGACTTAGTTCTGGTTGTCTGTAGTGTAGTCAGATTAATCCTAGGAAGTCTTCCTGCAGTGAAACAGTATGCATAATTGACTTAATACAATTGCTTAAATGTGGCTAATTTTCTTGAGTCAAGACATATTTAATTATCTAAAGTACCTCCACAAAATGGAGAGACAGAACTATGACTTTCTGTACTAGAGGCTGGAGACCAGAAGGGACATCAAATGATAGCAGATGTCAGTTCAATAGAGGAGAGTCCATTAGAGAGGTAAAGGTAAAAATCAGATAATACATTTGAAGGAAGTAATGGAACTAGATTATATGAAAGATGTGAGCTTAAGGTACAAGGTTCAGACAAAGTTGGTTGGAACCTTCCAGTGAAGGAATAGTTTTCATTGTAGACATATGGATTGACAAACTGGAATCCCAGTCTTTCAGCAATGATGTGGCGTCGTAAAAATATCTCATCTTGTTAGCAGAAGTATATCCTGGCTGCTCTTCATTATCCAAAGTTCCCTATTTCATATTTATTATTTTATTTGAGCTGCTGAAAATACCTTGGTTTATCTTTCTTGAGTTTTTAAAGTCACAAAGGCAGCAACCTGCAAACAGTTTTCTGACTAAATTAAATCCTGGCTTCTTAAGTGTTTGTAAAGTACAGCCCTATGTGTTTGTTTCTATTGTTTAGCATGCATTTCCATCAGCTATTAGAGCTCTTAGACAGCTTAATCTAGGTTATATATAATGCATATTTCTACAGTATCTGAATACTCAAGAGAGAAAACAGACAAATAATATCAATAATTTTTTTACTTTGAAAGGTAGAAGTTATTTTCATTAAATTGTAAAGAGAAGAGTGCTTGTACAAAATATTTAGTGAAGAAAATGAAGCTGAAGTGGTTATTCTTTTAAAATTATTTCTTCTAAAGCTTTTAATGTGATGAGACTAGGAGTCACTTAATATGCTGCTAGAGAATTTAGTATTCTAAGTCCCTGTCCCAAAAGAATTGAACCTTCTGCACTTAAATATTTTTTTGCATAGCAATATGAAATTTATAGTACAACTTCAACAATAGACCATAGAATGCCTTGGCTCTTAGTAGGGACATTCTCCTTTTGAATCAATGTGTATAGATTTTTCTGAGGTAGTTTTATATTCCCTATATATTGTACTTCCTCTTTTCTTCATAACAATATTGCACAAACAAAAAAAACTCTATGCATTTTTGTGTGCACAAGCATTTTCTTTGTAACTGGGAGATTCAGTTTGTAACTGAAAGAGGGGGTTGTTTCAAGACTCAGTGAGACTGATGGGTGCAAAAACCTACGCTAGGGTTTGTATTAGCAGTATTACTTTTAGTCAATTGACTTTTAAATTTTTAATGTTTCTATTGTCTTTAAAAATATTTGTCATAGAATATAGATATTAATGATACAAAATTTCAGTGCTTATGAAGAATTTTTGGTCTGTTTCTTGCCACCTCCAAATACAGGATTATGTAATTTCTAGTGGTTTTAAATACTCATCTAATCTGTCTTAAAACAATTTAAAATTGTCTGCCTGGATACATATACAAAGTCTAAAAGTTTTAATCATACACAAATTCAACCATGCTTTCTTTAGTTGCCTGTTCTGTGTGGGCTGCTGATGCCTCGCCAGGCAGGATATGTGCCCTTGCCAGCCACATTTGTTGCTTCCTGATAGTCTGTAGTTGGGCAGTCTGGGTAGGGACTGTGGGTGCTGAGAAAGTATAGAACTGCTTCTTTTTCTTTTAAAGCACTGCAGCCACTTAGCTTGGATTTTGCAAAAG
The DNA here is from genome assembly GCA_013398275.1 of Promerops cafer. Classification (NCBI taxonomy): domain Eukaryota; kingdom Metazoa; phylum Chordata; class Aves; order Passeriformes; family Nectariniidae; genus Promerops; species Promerops cafer. The sequence continues at coordinate 3,356,219 of VZSE01009483.1, read as the reverse complement.
GAATTACATTCTGGTAGCATCACCTAGCATTTAAAAAAATATCTCGGAACTCTTTCAGAATCTAGCATTTAATTTGTTTATCTTCCTGCTCTGCCTACATGCTACTACATATTAATCTTTGTTCTTAAAGGTGTCTTATGACTTATCTGAGTTGTTCATTTATTCCCCCCAGGAGTGGGAGACTTTTACAGGTGTGATCATTGGAGACACCATCAGAAAATCAGTAAGCTACATTAATTTTCATATTTTGAAATAAGGAACATTTACTTTAATCCTGAAAAGTTAAAGTTTTATTCTTACTATGTTGTTTAATTAATTGTATTCATACATTAAAGAAAAAAATAACTTTTCACATAGTAATATAAAGATATACATTTATTTTTGCTCTTTCAGGCTCAGCTGTATTTTTCATCATTCATGGTTGCTTTTAATCTATAGCCTTGTTTAAACGTCTGTCAGGGTATCTTGTACATTGAGTGGTACAAGACAATGACCTGTGCAAGTACCTTGATTATAGAATATTCATGAGAGCAACTGTGTTCCCATGCATGCTGGTAGAAATAGCAAGTCATTTAAAATATAATGTATTACTCAGGTTTTCTCAGACAGCTGGTTGCTAAAATGATCCTTGAAATCCTGTTTCTCTAGCCATTAGATGGCTCAACTACAGGTTTTGTATTTCAGTGAGACTGCAGAAGTCCCCCTTCATCTCTCTGGAGTCATTGTAATTCAATTAAATGACTGTGAACTGAGTGATTTTCAAGTATGTCTTGCTGTAGGCCCTTTTCAAGGAATGTGGGATCTGATTGTATAATGAAATTTAATACTAGTCTTACCTCTACCTCACCTATCACAAAATCCATAGATTTTGGAAAGATTGTGCACGTGTGTCCTTCAGCCAAAATGGAATGTATACTGCAGACCCATTTCAAATTTTTTCCAACAATCGCTTCCAAATTGCATAGTTTTTTTCTTTCTCAGACTTTGTAACTCATGGCTGAGATACCCTTTCACAAGAAAGCTTCAGAAAGCTTCTGTTTTTCTCTGCTGAGCATTTAAGATTACTCTTGAAGTTGCTCACTCCTTGAAAGATCCAAATACATTTCCATGCAGAGACTTGTCAGACTGGTTAATGTGTACTGTAAGATCTTTTAGTGACAGATGATACAGTGAATACAGAAATTCCACTGGAGCTTAAGCAGTGTTGTTTATCCTTAGAATTGCCTCCATGCCAAACATCTAAAGAGCAGAAAAATAGAGCTGTGGCCAAATTACCAGTGCAGAGATGTTCAGAAGTGGTGTTTTGCCCTTTGTGTGAAGAATCATCTTCGTGTTTGCAAATATGTGCAATGGAGTTGTTTTTTGAAGTCAGTTTCTCAGAGTATACAGATATACTATATACAGATAGCCAATCATTTGTGTCACTTGTTTTTAGTAAAAAATTACTTAGAATTGAGTGTGTCATAAGGACTCTAAATGGTAAAGTATTTTCAGTCTCAAGTAGCTAAGCAAGTGTTAATGTGAACAGTATGTCTCATATTTAAATATTTTGGTAGCTTTTTTGTTATGCCTTTTACGAACTTAGCAAAAGACCACAGAAAGATTGCTGTTGTGAATGTTTTTATTAGAAAACATGGGTTTCACAAACTTATCACTGAATACAATATTTCATAAAAATTTGTGTAACTTACATTTGTGATCTAACTTGCTTCCATAAGGATTCACAAAAAAGTGCTCGTGACCAGATTCCCTCTTGGATAGAACAGGACCGAGTCTGGGCAGTAGCATCTTTGAAGGTATACATCACATGGTCTGTTGAATTTAAATTTAAAGAACTTTGATTTTGTCAGATAGCAATGTGGACTTGAATACTCAGATATTAATTTGTCAGATCAAAAGATTTTGTGGTTTTAAGCTGTTTATTCTATCTTCCAGAAACCATGGCTTAATGTATAGCCAACTAAAAAAACCCAAAGGTGTTCTTTGTTTTTATTTTAATCTCATTTTTCTGAGCCTTTTTCATGAATGTTTCTACCCCATCTACAATGAATTTCAATGCATGTGAGTGAACTTGTCATCTTACTGAGACTGGGAAATACTGTAAATCTATCCAAGTTTTACAATTTTTATAGATAGGAAGACAGAAGTAAAATCGCAAACAATATTTAGTTGTAGATTTCACTTATGTAATGACTTTCACAAATGACTTCATATTGTATTAAAAGCCATGAACTGTTAATTCAGAAATTAATATTCTCCTCATCAGATTTCTCTGTATATCTTTATAGGTGTTTCAGAGTTTGTGATTGCTCAGATTGAACTAAAACAAAGTCCTCTGACCCTGAATGGAACTAAAGGAAAATACAGTCCTGAAATTCTGTTTTAGCCTCTTCTCCTCCTGCATGTAGCTCAGCAGCAAGAAAAAAAACCTTGACTGGTCTTTGGCAAGGATTTTTTTTGCTAAACCCAGAGTTCACTATTTACTTTCTCTTCAACCAGGAATCAGGAACAATCCCAATAATGGTGTGGCAAGCATAACAGTTAGAGGTTTAAACAAGCAAATAGAAATTGGGTAACTGAGTAAATCAGTAGCATGCACTGATAGCAAACCATTACTGATAGCAGATAGCAGATCATCATTAGAGGAAAGGACTTAAAGGTAAAGCCCAAAGTTTAAAATCAAAGAACCTTAGGGTTTAAAACTAAAGTTATAGTGCAGATATAGATTTAGTCTTTCCAGGGAATAGGTTAGCAAGTGGTTAATTTTAAAATGTACTCTTTTCTTCTCTAACTCCAAGGATAAAATTGAATTTTGTGATTTGCACTGTAGTGGTCACAGTGATATTTGGAAATAAATTAAAATATACTATGTCCAAATGGCTATTCTTCTTTACAGTTAAATCTACACTATTTCTTTTGTAGGTTTCTCTCCCAGGTCTCTATCAGACACTTTGCTTTGAAGATGAAAGTCTGTGGCGCACTTTTTCTCAGAGCTCTATTTGTGAACAAGACTTTCCATCTCCTGTTGTAAAAAAAATTTCCTTGTTTCAGCAGGTAATCTTTCCATTCATAATATTAATTATGAGTTCAGCAGTGAAAGTAAATTTTACATCGAGGCCTGGTTGAATTATGAACAGTGACAGTATCTACACTGTCTTACAGTTTAACTCATTTTTCTAATCTAAGAATTATATATTTTTGTTACTATAGTGCATATTATTCCTCTGTTATCTGAGCCTTTTTAGTGCTGATATATTAGCTGCAACTGAGTATACCCTCTAAGGTAACAAATTCTTTAGAAATACAGAATTAATTTTATGAATAGGTGTTAAAATTCTTTCATGATTGCTTTGTTACTGCTGGATGTGTCAGCTTGTTGAGCATCTTCATCACTGAATGTGCAAACACACACATCTGACACAAACTGCAGTAGCATCCTCTGTTTCTGTAGAACAGAAGTCATGAAAAATTACTTCTGAAAACCTAATGAAACAGAAGGCACCAAGAATATGGGAAAGGCAAATTCCTTCCTCAGTCTGAGGGTTCGTTTCCACTGGAAGAGAAAAATATAATCACTTTTGTGTTTATGGAAAAAGAGATGTTGTTACTTACTTTCAAATGATGCTGTGACTTTTCTTTTGAAGTTGCTTTACATGAAAACATCCAGAGAAGGGATGGGGTATTTGACAGTGTAGTTTCATGTTGATTGGCTCTTCACTACTGTCAATTTGGAGTTTTTTGGGGGGAGAAAAATTTCTGAAATAGCATGCATGGAATTTAGGAACAAACCATTTTGGAAAGGAATTTGTCTGAGTCATATTTGATTCAATGAAATGTTGAAGACCACTTCTTATGTGTGCAGTGTGTTGTCAGAAAATGTCTGCATTTATAGGGAAGTAAATTTGGAATGATCAGTGCATCTTTTCTCTTGTACAGAAAGTATTAAGAATATTTCTGTTTATGAAATATATTGAAACTACATTATTAGATTGTTGTGCCACTCATAAATTAGCTTGAACTGAAACCAGAAATATTACTCTTCCAAGTAGGACATTGCTGCCTACATATGTGCATAGAATTTAGATACTAGTATAAAGCTAAGTGTGCTTTCTGTCATTCTAGCCACCCACATAGCTACTTTTCTTCTAAAACATTGTAGAAAAGTTTGTAGGTTACGAGCAGACATTAGGTATAGATCTATCTTCTGATTCTATTGATAGAACAAGCTACTTACAAAAGAACAATTATAGTAGATTGCCTTGTAAAGGAATGATCAGATAGCTCTATATATTCAGAGAAAATAAGTTTGTTCTGAAGATAAATTCAAAGAATTCACCCTTCTTAAAAGAGTGTTGCATTTTAAATTGTCATTATATACTTTTATCAACTCATCTCCCCTGAGTATACTTTATTTTAAGGTACTTGTGGTCCAGGCTGTCAGACCAGACAGGTTACAGAGTGCCATGGCTCTTTTTGCATGTAAAACCCTAGGTAAGTTAATTTTTCAATAGAGTATTTCTGCACAACAATTAAATAGCTTCTTTTGTCCTATGTTTCTCTTTTATTTTATAGTTCTTATGGAATCCCTAAGTTTTAGCATATGAAAATATGCTGTAAATGGGTTTGCTGACTTTTTTCTTGTAAAATATTCTTTAAAGTGCTTTAAAAACAGTTTGGTTTATTCTGCACAGTAATTGAAAATCTAATAAAAAGATGTCAAATCCTTTTAATTAATTCATGAACACTGGAGTAATTAAGAAAGGAAGATAACTGGTTTTCTCTTAAGTTTTATGCTGCAGCACTCTCCTTAAGACAGATATTCTATAAATATTATTTTATGTCATTTACAATTTAAGGACTGTTAGGTTTGAGATTTTATAAATTGAGTCTCAAAAGATTAATTAATATCAGTAATTTTTGTCGAACTCTTGGTCTGTAATACTTTTTACTATCTATTTAAAAATACACATGATTTAGAGTGGTTCAATGCTATGGTTGTCTATTTGTTCTAGTCAGTAAGTTTCCTCTCTCAAGTCTATTATATCCAAAGTTTGAAACTTATATGCCAAACAATCTTAATATTGCAGTACAGCACACAAAAACCTTCCTTCAGTTTTTAGCAGTTTTGAGAGTCTCATCAGGGTGGACATTGTAAGTTTTAGAAGTCACTTTATCTTACTCCCTTATGCTGTCTGTGGACATTATTTGTTGCTCAAAATTGGCTCCATATCTGCCACCCAGACTGGGATTTTCAGCATTAAAATCTATATAGCTTCTCTGTCAAACATTTTTGGTAGATAGAGAGAGTACTTTGGTCATGGTGACATGGCCAATGCTGACAATATCCCTGCCTGTTGGACTCAAATGACAAGAGTGATCTGCAGTGTGTGTGGCTCAGCAGAGACCTGAATCCAGAGTAAATTAATTTGCTTGCTTACTGTCTTCCAAATCTTAATGTATTACATAAATTACTTGTGTTGGGACCAGTTCCTTGGAGGAATGCTGCACAAGGGAGTGTTTTTGGTGAATGAAGCTACAGCCTCACCAAGGGAGGCAGAATACTATTGACTCCATTTGGATTTTCAAAACCAGTAAATCATCCACAAATCATCCACAGATTTTTCATGCATATCAGTGAGATTGGCTAAATCCCGACTAGCGTTTTCTAACCAATTGTATGAATATTTTTTCATTGTTTTTTTTCTGCCATGTCTTTTTCAGTGTCCTTGCCCTGAAACAACCTAAACAAACTGTTTCACATAGTTCTAAAGGAAGTCATTAAGTCATTGTTTGGCAGCTCTCCTGTGAGAAAAAATGAATTCCAAAAGAGCTCTAATATTCTACAAGAAAGCCTTTCAATTTTGTTTTATCCAGACATTTTTTTTTTCTTTTCTCACCTTTTACCATATTTTGAAATTTATGGATGAAGAGGGAGTAAAATAATTTCTATTGAAGATAAGGTTCATAAGAATTTTCTATGAAATTATTTTTTAACACCTGAGAAGCATGCTTATTTCTTTTTTTTACATGCTGTACAGAAATGCACCATATTAACAGCCTTTCAGTACTTAAAGGGGCCCACAAGAAAACTGGAGGTGGACTTTTTACAAGAGCATGTAGTAACAGGACAAGGGGGAACAACTTCAACCCGAAAGAGAGCAGATTTAGATTAGATATTAGGGTGAAATTCTTTGCTGTGGAGGGTAGTGAGGCACTGGAACAGATTGCCTTGAGAAATTGTGGATGCCCCATTCCTGGAAGTGTTCAAGGCAAGGCTAGATAGGGCTCTGAGCAACTTGGTCTAGTGGAAAATGCCCCTGCCCATGGCAGGGGGTTGGAATGAGATGATCTTTTAGGTCCCAATACAAACTGTTCAATGATTCTATGGTACAAATTATATACCATTGTTCTATCTGCAACATACAGTAGCTCAAGTCTGAAAACAGACTGCGTCAAGGAAGTGAGTATTGCATCTTTTAGTAGTCGTGGCATAGATGTCACTGATTCAGGCTCTTCTGTCATACTGTATGTTGTGATTTCCTGTTGCACCCAGTGCTTCACTGGTTAAATGCCATTCTAAAGATGCATGAAAATACGTGGTTAACACTATTTAACATACACTTATACATGTATCTTTGGGCTTATGTATAAATACCTTGCCTATACTAGGTCAGCTTTCTAGACATTTAAGTTGTATATAAAAACAAATAACAGGTGTAAGTAATCATAGTACCAAGAACTGTGTAAGTTGAATAATTAAGGCTCTCAAGGCAGTAAGGAGAGAAGTTCTGCATGCGGACATACACACTGCAATTAGTTCTAGCAAACACTATAGCTTCTCATTCCACTCATCTCTTTTTGTATGTTTTCCTCAAGACTACACTCTAAATAAAGACTGCAGTTTGTCAAGCTGGAAATCCAGGAATACTTTTCTTCTCAGTATGAGGTGCCTTATACCTACCTGCACGTTGAAAGGATTTTTTCTTCATTTTAAAACCAGTTTTATGGTGTCTGGTGAACAGAACTCTTGACAGCCAGTTGAACTCTAAAGTGGATAATGAAGCACTCCATCATGTGTAGTCACTTTATTTCCATAATAATTCCAATTCTAATTATAGGAATAAAAGAATTATCTCCATCGCCTCTGAATATGAAACGTCTGTATAAAGAGACACTGGAAATTGAGCCCATCTTGATAATAATTTCTCCTGGTGCTGATCCTTCTCAAGAATTACAGGAACTTGCCAGTGTTGAAAGAAATACTGAGTGCTACCATCAGGTCAGTCCTAGATAAGTGCAGTGAGTAAAAACCACAATGTGTAAAATTTTGCTGTAGTAATATCTGTTTTACTTTGTTTTCCAAGGAAGTTGGTAAGTAAAATGATAGTTTGGTGTCTGTGGTGTTTTGTTGCTCACACCTGTCTTGACATTAACTACTCATTCCATTGGCAAAATGGGCTGGAGAAGAGACACACAATTAGTCATGCTCACAGAAGCAAAATCCTAACAAGAGACATTCCTCTTGTGTGGAGAAGGAGGAAATGAGAAGATGGATGGAAAAGAACAGAAGAGGCTGAGAATTGTTATGCATGCTGCAGCATTATCTTTTTTAGTGTGGAGTAATTGAAACAAACAAAACCCACTAAAAACTAGACTTTATAATTTCCTGTGCTTATAGGATTTGCACATTTCTCCAGAAAACATAAATTGGGTGTTCAGTGTTTGTGAATACTTAGGTATTTTGTGAAATTCTGTAAAATATTTAGAGAAATTTTACATCCTCGAAGGTTCCCAAGAATCCACTGGACAAAGCCCTTAGCTCCTGATTTGATCTTTCATACCTGGCCCTACTTTGAGCAGGAGATTGGATTAGATACCTTCTAGGATCCATTACAATTCAAATTATTATATGAATCAAGTGGTTTCCTAATATTCCCAATACACAGTTCCAATATGCTTTATAACTTTCTGTAAAATATTATTTCCTTCTGTCATTTGATATATTAAGTGGAGGGAAGTTGTTATCTAGCGGATCACTGGTTAGCATAGAAATGGAAAATGTCAAGTTTAATGTTACTTTTAAATAGTCCTTGAAATTGTTCCTTTCCTGGAACATAAACTGATATAATATATTTTTCCCATCAAACTGTAAATATTTAGATCCTACTGCCATCTTATCTAGCTGTGAACATTGCAGAATGCATATTTCTCACTCTGCCACATGGATTTTCATGTTTATCTCTAAATATCCTTTACATGTTGGACTTTAAAAATACAGCATAGTATGGTATTCAATTAAGGATGAGGACTCAAAGCTAAATCATCTGAAAGTTGCTATACTAATGAGAATTTTTTTTTTGTTATTTTTTCCTGCACTTTCTCATGTAATTTGAATGGAACATAAAAGATAGAATTTTCTCTCTGTTGATTTATTTCTCACATGGGATAAAGAACAGAGCGCTGAATTTGTGCCGTGTGCTACTATATTACTGGTGAATTTCAGTTGTCTTCTCTTGGCTATTTTCAATTATTTTAAGATATTATACTCAGTTCTACTTAGTCAGAGAATCATAATGCCCAAGACAAGACTTTTCACATTGGCTAAGACCTCTTTATTTTCAATTTGTTTGGTTCAGGGTTTTTTGTTATGTATATCTTCCAAATAGATTATAAGGTAGAACTAATAAAAAGGTACTATAAAGGTACTAAAAGGTACTATAAAAAGCGAAGAAAGGAGTTAAACTATTCATATATCCCAGCTGAAAAGAGAGCAGCCTTAGTTTCTCACTCATGTTAGTACAAAATTGAGAATTTCTCTTTAAAGGAAGTCCTCCTAACTCCCAGTCAAAAGAAACTTATTTCTCGTTTAGCTCTTATTTTTGCAGTTCTGCAGTAATGCAGTTTAGTCATTGATATTTAAATTACTTTTTGACTTCCCAGGGAATAAGATCACTGTCACCAAGTGATGTATGGTTTTTTGCATTAAAAGACTAGGTAATGTTGTTTGTACAGAAACTGGCCAGATAAGTTGCAAAGAAAAACTAGTCTCCCTTAATCTTTCCCCTACTTTAGTAACCTATCAAAATAAAGAAAATTCTAGTTATCTTTAGCACTCTTTTTTTTTAACATATGTATCCTAATTTGAAAACACAGTTTTGTGTTTAACTGTTAAATGAAGTACGAGAGACTCTTGATACAACTGTGTCTGCCATTTCAGATTGCCATGGGCCAGGGCCAAGCTGACGTGGCTATTCAAACTTTAAGAGAATGTGCTCAGAATGGAGAATGGCTGTGTTTGAAGAACCTGCATCTTGTTACATCTTGGCTTCCTGTGTTGGAGAAGGTGAGGGTAAACAAAGATGATGCAGGAAACCAGACAAAATTAGTATGCAACATTTCTGAAGCATTTCAGGCATTTCCGTGGTGATGTTTAAAATTGCACTTAAAAATCCACTTTTGTGGTTTTCTCAGTTGTGAATAAGGTGAACTGCTTCAGATCTAAGCAGCTCCCTTCTTTGTGTGAGTGCTTTAATTTTCATACATGTAGAGTATTTCTACCACAATGAGAGAGTAAATGCTCCAGTTAGGACTTCTGGTATTTTATGGAATACTGCCCATGATTTTTCATGAACTATGAATCTATGTATGCTTGAATTTAATTTTTTTCCCCCTTAGTTCTATGACTTTCTATATAGTAGTTCTTTTTTTTTGAAGTGCAGACTCAGGCTGAGTCACTAGGAGGTTTTTGCTAATTTGAAATTAAAATGTCTCATATTTTATAGATACACACACTTATGGCATATAAAATCACTAACTTGCTAACTAAAATTGATTTTATATTATATACTTTTCATGTACATCACCACGAAGTCCTCAAAACAATCAAAGTCAGAAGAAAATAATGCTATTCCTTCAACAGTTACTACAGTCTTAATTTCCCAGTTTTCAATGATTTTTGTAAAGCACAGTCCATGGATGTGCGCTTGAAGTCTGTCATCTGTCTAGCAGTAACCATGTGGCATGTACCTTCAGCATTCCTATAATCCATTCTGCAAAAACAGAAAGGCAAAGCAAGATAACACTGATGTGTGTCATGTAGTCTGAACAAGGTAGTCAACAGTAATGAAATGTTTGTAAGCTCCTTGCTGAATACAACATTTCAGACCTTGTAAGTATTAAAATATGGATTTGTGTCAGGAGGGTCTTATTCTTTCCACACGAACATAATACTGAATGTGTTAAACTTCTTGCTGAGCTTAATATAGACTAAGATTTGCTGATGTTTTACTCTGCACATCCCCTTGCCTGTTTTGCATACCCTTAGCAAGTGTGAGGCTATGTAATTCTTACATTTGAACATCCTCTCAAGAGACTGCTGCATATTCATAAGTCAGTTCCATCCAGGTACAGAAATTCAATTCTCACAGTCTTTGAATATGGACCCAAGTGTACCACAGTGAGGTAGATTGAAAACTGGCCTAATTGTGTTACTCAAAGGGTTACTTTCAGCATGAAAAAATCCAACTGGAGGCCAGTCATCAGTGTTGTGCTCTAGGCATTGATACCACAACATTGTTTAACATCCTAAGAGAGACATGGGCATACTGGAACCAGTTCAGTAAAGGGCTGCAAAGGTGATGAAGGAGTGTGTATTATACAAAGAGAAACTGAGAGAACTTGAGACTCTTCAGCCTGGGAAAGAGAAGCGTCGGGGAATCTTAGTATTTTGTGTATTGGCTGATGGGAAGGAGTAAAGGAGACTGAGTCAGACCCTTTTCAGTGGTATCCCATGACAGGACAAGAGGCCATGGGCATAAACTAAAATACAGGTAATAGTATTTAAATATATGATGAAACTTACTTTACTGTGAGGGTGGTCAAACACTGGAACAAGGCTGTCCAGAGAAACTGCGGAGTCTCCATCCTTGGAGATCCCGAAAACCTGACTGGCTACAGGTCTGGACAATGTGTATCTGGCTCTGCTTTGAGCACAGAGTTGGACTAGGCAGTGCCTGGTGGTTCCTTCCAAGCTTCACAATTCCATTATACTATGTACCAGTTATAGTTGTCATTTTGCTTAAATAACTGAACAAGTAATGGTTTTTCAGATTTTGTTCTTTACTAAAAACACTGAAAAAAATGATAATAATTATGCTCTAGAGATTATTAGAATGAATGTCTTGTGAGAAAATCTTTCAAGAGGTTTCTGAGCTATGTTTCTTCCAACACATACACAAAACTGTTGACTTTGTTCTGAAACCACTTGTCAGGCAACTTTGGTGGCTTTGATGACAAATGTGTGGGTTTCAACTGAACATAAAGCACCAGCAGTGTGTTTCCATATATTCAATAATTATATATTTTTGTGAAGCCTTTATATTTGAAATAACTTTTGACAGTATTTCTCTTAGAATTCAATTTTCCAGTCTTAAGTTTTCTGTGAATCATGATACATGAAGGGTTCGTACAATAAATACTTGAAGAAAAAGAAATTAATATAGCTATATTGGTGTTGAAAGTCATTGAGATCTGTTGTTGATATGCAGCCCACATTGCAAGCCTTCATCATTTTTGATGTAGCCTTCTGGTGTTATTGTACTTAAAAGAAGTAAAGAACTGCTCTATATTTTTATGTCCTGACTTTATTATCTAAGAGGAAGGTGCAAATATTTTGACAGAGCTAGGATGAACTCCAAATTTGAGCACAGCAATGATATAGAATGTGCACAGGCAACACGTCTTGAACCGTAACGTTATGTGTATAAGCAACTGTTGATTTTTTAGATAAACCTAACTTTCTAATCTGGGATATTATAATTTTGTTAATACTGTTCTATGTATAAAAAACCCCAATCACCTCAAAGCCTGTTTCAATATATAACATCTCTTTAATAGGAACTGAATACATTACATCCTCAACCAAACTTTCGTCTTTGGCTTACTACAGAAGTTCATCCAAAATTTACTCCAATTTTGCTTCAATCAAGTCTGAAAATAACTTATGAAGTAAGATCTGTTTGTAAAACTTTTATTAGATTCTTACATTGAATGAACCTTGCTATATAGCAAACTATATGTTTAGATAGTATAAATGGTTTTACCTTATATTTCAATTACATGTAATACAAAAAATATGAGTTTACCTTGAAAGATGATTTTTTCCTGGATGCTTTTGAAAATTGAAAGTATGAACTGAAAATAAGTTTACATATGAGAAGAAGTTGTTCTGCTTTGTGCTCCAGATTCTTTTGTGCATTTAATCAGTTTTTCTTAAAAACAAAAATCTACACAGGTGTTGTTGGATGGAAAACAAAGAATTTCTCCTTAATGAATAGCCTCATCTGAAGATCACAGAATCCCACTTTCTCTCCCTTATTTTCCTTTTTGGCCCTGTAGCTTTGTATTCACTGGACTCTTTCAACAAAAATGCCTCTCCTCCCATACAGCAGAACATACAGTTAAAAGCCTTTACTCAAAATTGGGAGCTTTGCATTTGAAATGGCTCAGCTCAGTGACCATGTTCCTCCAACTGATTGGAAAGTAGTCTAATCATGAATGCACTTAAGCAGTGATGTCCAGTATAGAAATCATTAGTAGGAGTCTGACTCCTGAGTCTTCCATTGATAATGGAGTGTGGAGATTTTGCCTGCAGCTAATCCAGGAAACCTTGACCTTTTAAAGTCCAATGTTGTTGACTTTAAAGAAGCTGAAATAGTTACACTTCTACATTGACTGCAGGTATTTTAAAGTTTTTACAGCACCTTCTTGCTTATATTGAGGTCTTCAATGATACAGAAACTGCAGGACTGTGTTACTCATTCCACTGTCTGGTATAATTGGAACTTTGCATAAATGCAGTATGCTAAACCATTTTGTTTCCTTTCCAATTGCAGTAAATATTTTGTTACCATGAAAGAACAATGATAGACAATGACTTGGCAAATGGTATTTGATTATTGTATGGTTGTAGTATGTTCCAATGTATGTAGAATGCTTCCAAGGAAGATACAGATATTAAAAAAAAAAGTCAATCTACTACAGTATTTTGCACTTATTTGTCAGAAACAACAATGGTAATCTTATGGAAACACTAACAGCCATTATTCAAAAGAAAGAAAGAACAATGAACATTTTTAGAAACACAAAATTTTAATTTAAATATCTTTAAAATATATGTTTGGCTTCAGATTTGCAAAAAGTTTGAGAATGGCTGAGTATCTAGTTGTTTTTACTTTTAAGCACTGTAATTTCGGTTACTGCCTAGACCTTAAATGCAGTTATTTCTAGTGACTGTGAGTTTTGTTTGTGAGTTTTCCAGTGGTTATGAGCATTACCTACCACTAAATCTGAGAACTGGCAGTTTATCATACATATATACCATATTAATATGCTAGCTAACAGAGTGTGGGGATGACATAAGGCTATTTGCCGTTCATCACATCACAGAAGTAATTGGTAGTTGAGGTTGTAAAATAAAAAAAAAGTTCTTTTGGGTGAAAACAATTGAGTTTACTTTATGCTGTTGTATTTTCATAGAGTACTATGCTTTCACTAAGTTCTTTTAGTGTAGTACAGTCCTATAAGTGATCCTGGTTACCTGGCTACCATTTCCTTCAGTATGTTGAAGTTATTTTCACTACAGAATCATTCTGTTGTTAGGCCATTCATTAAAATTTTTTTTTCTTGTTACATTTTATTCTATTAAGTACTGTTTGTCATTTCATTAAGTTACAAATTCCAGATTATAATCTAAGAAAATAGCACATAAAAAGACCAGGTTTTCTGTCTAGAACAGTGTTTTTCCTTCCAATGCAGGCACCTCCAGGCCTCAAAAAAAATCTCTTGCGAACTTACGAATCTTGGACACCAGAGCAAATCAACAAAAAGGGAAATTTGTCTAGAGCACATTCTCTCTTTTGTTTAGCATGGTTTCATGCTGTATGCCAAGAAAGAAGAAATTACATCCCTCAGGTAATACTTTATTTGCTATATTTTAAAAAAATTTCCCCTTTATTACCTTTTATACTTGGAGGTATTTTTCATCATGTATATATTGGGTCATGTTCAGAAATGAGAAAAACTTGAATATTTCTGGTGCCTGCCTTTATTGTCACTGAATTCATTGGAAAATAAGATCTTGATAACCTCAGTTCCTGTCCCTCTGAAAATTGCTTCTGCCTGCGTGGGGTTATTTTGTGATTCATGTGCTAAGTGATACTGCTACAGAAGTGTGGAAAAGATTCTGTGAATCCTGTTTGCTTGGGACAGGCAAAAATATTATGGAAGCACGATTGAATGGAAGATATGAGAAAAGAGACACTGGAGGGGAGGATATGAAATTGTCTACACTTTCTTTGTACAAACTCCTTCAAGGAGAAGGAAGAACAAGGGAAATCATTAATCTCTTGTGAGGATTATTATAATTTTCAGAGATGTGTTTTTTCCTTACCTGAATTTTTGATTAAAGTGAACATTTTTTTTGGCTGCAGGATGCTTAAATTAAACAGACCAAAGAAACCCACCAAACAGCAAACTGCTTTATGTCTTGTTTATTTTATTCTATTTAGACTAGATATGAAATTAGTCTGTCATCTGAAGGATTTGATCTGGCATAGTCTGGAATGTTTGAGAGTATGTTTACCTTTTGCAGTAACAGGCTTTTGAATATGGTATTCAAGAAGTACAATAGGTGAAAATATTTAAACTGACACATGAATTCTCCTTTGTTCTTGTTCAAATTCACATTCATTTGGCACCAGTTTTTCAAGTAACACAAGATAGGATTGGTGCTGTCTTTAATTCCACTGCACAAATATGCAGACAGTGATGGGTTTATATTTCAAGATTACCAGTTTCTAACATTGATGGACTGTAGTTAATCTCAGGTAGAAGCTCTTGTATTTTGTGATGAATTTTGAGTTGTTTTGGGTTCATGTACAGATCTGTCCAAAAACCCCAACATGGATACTGTTAGGAGCATCTTTCCAGAATATGACTTTCAGGGTGGCTGGCTGATAGTTTTTTGTGATCTGTGGAGCAGCTGCAGTCTTGACCTCAGGCTGTATTCATCTCACTGGATATGGGCATGTTGCTGACACATTTGCATTTCTCATCATGAATCATATGCACTGTTGCTATGATATCATCCATATGCAAAGTGCACCATAAAAAGATAGAGAAACAGGACATACCTTTGAGATCTGGATTTCATAAATGATTTGTCATATATCAGTATTTATTTATACTTAGCCATTTACACTGTAAGCTTTTTGTGAGAATTACATACACAGTATGCATTCCTGCTACATAAAAAGTAATGCCCCAAGAACAAAAAGGAGGTAAAAACTGGAAATGATTGAAATATGCATATGGTGGTCAGCATTTTTATGGTAATAGTAGCAGTAATTGATAATTTTTTTGGTCAGTGAAAGAAGTAACATGAATTAAGGAGTAAGGTGATGGGAGTATATTAAAGACTATGCTTGAAGAATCAGTCCTATTTATGAAAATACTGTCTGTATACTGAAATACGAAAAGGCTGTCAGAAATAAAAAATTGTAATGATCTGGTTGCAGATGTCAGCAAGTTTTAGTTGAAGTAAATACTGATAGGAAATAACCTTAAGTTTATATATTTCATAGCAAAGGATTCTGGTTTTTGTAAGTATATAAAATTCAATGCACTGTTACAACTGATTTTTTTTTATACTACTGCTATTTAATGTTTCCAAAAATGCACTTTAGAGTACACAGGTTGTTTCTTTTTTCCTTAAGTACTATACAGCATTCAGTAACTGCATGATACTGGTATTTTACTTCATGATCATCCCTGATTAAATGATCACTAATTAAATTCTTTGGATTTCTCTTCATGGTAGGGTTGGACCAAGTTTTATGAATTTTCTTTGTCTGATCTCCGTGCTGGTTTTGACATTATTGATAGACTCTTTGAGGGTAAGTCACTTCTTATGGAAGGTCCCATTAGTAGGGATGTTGCCTGAAGAGCTTTATCCTTCTATAACACTCATACAAAAGTGGAGATGCTGTAGAGCTCATCATAAGTAAGCAAAACTAGAAAAACAGGGTGAATCATAAATCCATTTTTGGTGATTGGATAAACCAATAATTCTTGATGCCCAGGGAGTATGCTGCTCAGCTTCTTGAGTACAGAGGAAGAAAGAGGAAATACAGGGCTGCCTGTAAGATGAATTCTTGTGTCTCCATTCCTTCCCAGTGTGAGTTCCCCTAAATATTGAATAAATGAATTGAATATGAATTGAATATGAAAGAATTCTTCCTATTGAAACTCAGATAGACCTCACTTCATTGTTCTGTTAAGCAGTGTAGGAATTTCTAATTTTAGTTAATACAGTAAAGGTAATTTTTTTAATTCCTTGCATTTTGTACAATTTCAAAGTAAAGTTAGGAACTGATATGTAGAGATAATTTATGATTGTTGACTTAGATGCGATTTGTGGATGGTTAGTACTTCTGAAATTAGACCTTTGTTGTGCAGACTTGAACCACACATCGAGGTAAAGAGATTGAACCATTAACTGTCAAGGATAATCATTAATTATTACTGTGAAAATATCTTTTCTTATGAAGGAGTGATTGAAGCATTAGGAAACAACAGTTACCACCAGTAAACCCCCACTGAAATTAATTGCCACTTCCCTCTTTCAAGGGACTTCAGGGAGTAACTTTCTGATCAAGTTTTTACCTGCACATGAAAGCTGTAGGATACAAGTAAATCATTGTGCCATGTAGTTATTTTGGGCAACTATAATAGAATGGGGAAAAAAATAAGTTATTTTGAACTTGTGGGATATAGTTGGGTCAGAGTAATCTAACGCAACATCAATCTGACCAGGAAATTATTATTAACATGCTTAAATTTATTTGCTGTGTTGTGTGATTCATAATGATTTGTAGAGTATCTATCCTGGACCTCTTTGTGTTTGAAATATGACATTTCCAGTAATCTTACCTATTTGGAGCATGATCTGCTTTTGGTTTAATCAGTCAGTTTATATTATGAGATCAGATTGGTACCATGGTAGAAAAGAGTGTAAAAAATTTTATTTATGACAAAGGAGCACAAAATTAAAATTTTAATAACATAATTTCTGAAATGCATATAACCAGTTAGTTCAAAAAGCACTTCAAGTCTAAAGCAAAATTTCTAACCATTCATTTGCAACACCCTAAGTGTTTGTTTTTTCAATGCCAAATATTTACAAACTCTTTCAAGTTTCTGCAGCTTTGTACTATTTGGTCATATAGAAGAACAATTAAAATTTAATTATTTGATGTGTTAATCTCTTTTTATTACCCTGAAGAACTGCAGTGACAAGAAGAAATCCTTATAATGCAATGCTATTCAGTGATACAAAACTAATACTAATTAATTAACTCATAGGTTCCAAAGATTTTCAGTGGGAATTTGTTCATGGCTTGTTTGAAAATGCCATTTATGGAGGTCGTGTAGATAATTACTTTGATATGAGGGTTCTTCGGTCCTACTTGGAGCAGCTTTTCAACTCTCGGGTCATCGGCAGTTTAAATGCCAGAGGCAAGAAGATGAGTACTTTCCCCTGTTCCATCTCTTTACCGAATTCCTGCAGTATTTTGGTAGGTATACATCTTCCATCAACAACAAATAATTTATTTTCAAGAATTATTCTTGAAATATTTCCACAAAGAAAACCCAGGTTACAATCCAAAGGATACCTCTGTTTCTTCAGAAAAGTATCTCTTTTGTGTGGAGCATTAACTCTGTCAGTTCACTATTCTTTTTTTTGATATCTGATTAGACTGTGGTGCAGAGCAGCCTAGCTATGAAGAGTTGAGTAAAAGAAATTGGGTTAATTTATGACAAAGATATAATTATGTTTTTATATAATTAGTGTATTAACATAACAGTAGTTTTTTAAAGACTGCTAAATATTCCTACAACTTCTGGATGAAACAGGAAAATCTGAATATACCCTCTTGTTTCCAAAACGTATCAACGTTCTGACAATCTGTTGACAAGCCATGGAGGGTATATGACATTTTATCTGGTGATAAATATGGATTCTGATTATCCTTCAGTATTTCTCTAGTGTAAAAGAGAGGGAATTCAACAGTCTAAACAACTGATCTCTCCCTGTCCTTTCACAATATAATTATTGTTGTTACTGTGACTAATATATCTCTTGCATTCTAATGGAGGACTCCATACTAGATCTGTAATATGAACGGATATGAATAGTATTGTCTCAGTCAAAGTAAATTGCTATGATTTGGCATTCTTTACCTGGATTCTGACTGCTCAGGTTTGGTTTGGTTTTTTTTTTTATTACTTTATTATGACCATTGTTTTTTCATTTTCTATAGATGTGCTGAGTTAATATCATAAAAACAGAAGGGATAAACAAACCAGGCTGATCTATGTTCTTGTACATAATATGGTCAGGTAGATGAATCTTTTTTTCCTAGGTTGCACAGCATTTAAAATGTCTCAATATCTTACATGATTATGTATGTAAGAATTTAGAGTTCTGTGTCTTCAAGTACTACTTCCTCAGTGCTTGGTGTAGAGTTCTGCTACTGTTGTTACCTGTGAAGTGAGGTTCCATGTTGAAGTGAGTTGTGCATACCCAGCACATGCTCCTGCAGGCAAAGACAAAATGCACATGGCACATATGCAACAGGGTGCAGCCAGACTTTCAGATAGTAAATATTTTTACCTTTAAATCACAATAAAAGAGATGTCCAACACCATTAGTCTACCTTAGTCTGCAAGGCCTCTGTCTGTTTTGTGCAAGAGAGCATCACTAGTGACTATTATACTGTAACCACTATTGCTATTCTGCATCTCCAATAATTATGCAAACCTATTTTTACCTGAACAGTTTCACTTTCTTTGAGTGCATACTTTGTATATTTAAATAGAAGTGAGTTCTCTTAATTTTATTAATATGTACTATACTCTTGTTAGAATTCCAAATGCCAAAGTATTTTTTTTCTGTATTGTCATTAATCTTACCTTTAAATTTTCAACAGAAGTATTGTGCCTACTTTTCAGGGACAGTCTTGGCATATTTTTGTTTTCATTTGATAGCATCACTGTAATCAGAATTGCTTTTTGGTCTTTTAGAGTGGAAATATTATATAAAAGAAGATAGTTTCTGATAAATAAAACGAAGAAATCTATAAATAAGATTACCATAATACGTCATGTCTTATATACTCATTTTAATCTTTGTGTTGTGCTCTGCACTTAATGAAATTCTTTTCAGCATATGCTGTTAATTTTCATGAGCGGAATAAAAAGTTCCCTCAGTTCTGTCTATTCTTTTCTTCTTATGCAGGATTATCGTAATATTATTGAAAGCCTTCCAGAAGATGATAAACCTGACTTTTTTGGCCTCCCAGCTAATATTGCTCATTCATCACAGCGTATCATCAGCTCCCAGGTAAAGTTAGCATTTTTCATTGACCCCTACATCTTTTCTGCAGCATTAAAAGCTGAAGAACCCAACCACCTTTTCATAAATGCAGTTTCCATAAGAAAGAGTAAATTGATGGGTTTTTTTAAAATATTTTGAATTTTGTGTAGAATATTTTAATATAATAACATTTAATCTTTAGTTACAAGAGTATTCA
Organism: Promerops cafer; assembly: GCA_013398275.1. Classification (NCBI taxonomy): domain Eukaryota; kingdom Metazoa; phylum Chordata; class Aves; order Passeriformes; family Nectariniidae; genus Promerops; species Promerops cafer. The sequence continues at coordinate 3,336,567 of VZSE01009483.1, read as the reverse complement.
TTTAGAACTTAAATAAACAGATAATTATTGAGAAAGTTTCTGATAGTTTCTGATTCAGTTCACGGAAGAGTGGTATGATAGTTTTACACATAGAATATGGGTAAGATTTTATGCTTTTGCTGAAATAGAAATTCTGAAGAGTTTTTCCAGAAGTTCCAGAATTCTTCCAATTAGTCAAAAAATTCCATTCCAATTAGAAATGTGTTTTTTTAAGTGAAGCCTGGATAAGAGCATACAATTACTGTATAAGTGCAGTTAAACAGTGCAAATCTTTTAAATACTCATTAGCATAGTTTATTTGGTAAATTAGTTGTGTCAGATAATGTGAAAGTTGATGGATTTGATGCTCTTAAATCAGAGCTGTGAAGTGAATTGGTCTGTATATCAAGGCTCTCTTTAATTTTCTGCCCAGCCTGGGTGTGCTGTCTTATGTACAGACAAGTTATAGAGGGGAAAGGATCATAGGAAGAAATAGTAATTAAATTAAGTTATAGAATAATTGGAAGAAACTTCAGTGATCATCTGGTCCAACCTTTCTTGGCAAAATCAGTTGGAAGTTCCCTATAACTGGAATTTCCTATGAATTCAAGACTAAGAATTACAGATTTTTTAAAAAGTATCTAATTGTTCGCTCACTTATAAAGGGCTCCAAGCAGAAATTTCCTATTGGTGTAAGACCTCTGATCTACTGAAAAAAAAAAAAGAAAGCCTTTAAGTATTGCATTTGCTGCCTATCAAATACAGTACTGGTAAATTTGTTTAAATATTACTGTTCACTTAAGTCCATAGCTGTATGGTCAAACTATTTGTGGTTTCTTTAGAACATGAAAACATAAAGATATGTAAAGAGAAATCAGTAGGATGAAGTTGCATAAGGTTATAGGATGAACTCAAGAACTTGTCTATTACAAAGCTAATACATGCTCCAAGATTAAACGTAACTCTCTTTGATTTTGTCTTAAAATAATTTACATAAACATCCATTTAGATGCTTTTGTTTCTTTCAGATTCACTGTAGACTGCTGATTATTTTTATTATTTCAGCTGTGCTTGCATAACTTGCTAAAATCTGCAGTTGTTAAAAATGCTAATATTTAAAAATCAGAATAGACTCAGAATTCCCGTGTGAAGGGAAATAGATAATGACTGCATTTACATGTAAACTCACACTCTGCTGAACTGGTCTGCCATAGCATTGATTATGAGCTATAAACTATGGGTTATAATCTTGAAAATGTGAGACTGCTCTAGTTACAGTTGTGTGAGATGATTTTTTTGCCATATGCGATATTTTCTCATCCTTCCAATATTTTGCAGTATTTCTTTAAGTCTTAGGCAATTTAAGTAACAGAAATGTGAGCTCTTCCTTAAACTGTGCTTCTCCCTCACTGTGAATCCTACTCCCTTTCCATTTCTGACAGTTTGGCAGCAGTTTTAGATCCATAGGTGATCCCATGGTTCACAACTGGAAATTCAATGGTTATTTTCTAACAGGAGTGTTTCTCAGAAATCCATTACCAAGCTAAAGGTAATGAGCAAGGCTAGTCAGAAACCAGTTGCTACCAGCTCAGCCACCATGTCTCTAGCATCAGAAAGGTGAAATATAATATCATGTCCACTGCTTCACTAATTCTCTAGACTTTCTATGAATATTATTAATTTTTCATGTCTAGAAGCAATAGCTTGTGTTGCTGCAGCAACACACTTCAGTAGAAATAGGCTGCAGCACAGTGCAGCATTTTGAAGTCATGCAGATATCTCTTCTGTAACCTATGCATTGCTAGTGTTTGGGTAAACCTAAAACATCAATAAAAAGAAAGGGTCTTTTTTCAGAAATTTTACAAGTGTTGACTATATTCACAGCTCCTTATCAGCAGAGAACTTTTCTAATTTAAAAGCTGAATATTACTCCCAGTATTATTTTTACATTGGCAATTAGTAATTGATTTATTAGAAATTATGTCTTGCAATGTTCTGTAGTGTAATTCAGAGAGTATTAATATTGAAAGCATACTGGTAAACAAATTTTACTTAAAAAGACATGATCTTTTTAGAAACATGACTTACTGTTCTTTTCTGAATTATGTGCTTAGCTGCTCTAAGTAGGTAAAGATAAGTAAAGTTTTAGAGCCTGGATTTCTGGAGTTCACTGTGTCTCTTTGCTTCTGCCTCACCTGATGTTAGTACAAGCCTTTGACACATCTCTTATGTTGAATATGGTCAATGTGGTGAATAATCTCACATCTCTTGCGATGTTCTCTTTGCAGAGCAGTGCATTAAACTAGAAAAGACCTCCACTAACATTGCAGCTGCTCATCCTACCTGTTTTACACCACTATAGATTTTCTGTACTGCAACTCAGTTTCCTCAAACTCAACAACAGTCCTCACCACTTAGTTACAGTCATGCTCCTTTGTCGTGATCTGATAAACACTGTATTTTGCCTGCATATTGGCCCGTATTCAGGTGGTCCAGTCTCCCAGTCAAAGTTATAACCAATGATTAGAGCAATCAGAATATGTGGAGGTTTGCTTTAGGCTTCCTGTGCAATGAGAAAGGTGTGTAATTTAGATATCTCTCCAGTGACCTTCTTGCAACGTGGGCTTTTGGTGCCAGTGGTCTCATCTCTTATTCTTAGTTCCGTGCTTTTATGAATTATTTTTAACAAATCTTATCCTTCATTGTAATTGTAATAAACTATACATGTGTCATCATCAAAATAAAATTTATCTTATGTGATAAATGGAATTTTGACAGGCTGAAACAGACAGACCTGCAGACGTATTTTTAAATCTTGGAAAAGCAATAAGAACTATCCTGTTCCGTGCAGGATTTACCATACCTGCAACTAATAGGACTTATTGCCAGTAACCACCCTAGGAGGATGAAATGAAAATAGAGAGGCATTGTCTTGTCTCCCTTCTTGCACAGCAGCCATATTCACTGCAGGCACTCTAGAGAGTGTAGCGTGTGTTGAGTGATCCCAACCAATCCTGCTGAATGCAAATGACTGCTGCCTGTAAGTAGTAGCTATAATGATCACTCGACTGGGTAATCTAAACATTCTTCAATAATACAATAAATTACTTTGAGAAAAAAGAAAATCAGTAACTGGCAAGTTGCACAAGATTCTTCAAATTTTCTCACCAAATTTTCAGTTAAATACTACGAATATTATTTATTTGTAGATTTCATATATGAATTAAAGATTTTGAGCTCTGAATACTTATAACCTAAATAGTAACTGGGTTCCAGTTCCCTTCAACTGAAATTGCTGGAAGTATTTCTCCTCCTGTATTTTGTCCTTTGTAATTTTATTTGCTTTTCAACCAGGCTAGTGATACTCTGCAGTTCAGGCGGTTCAGATTTTGCAGCAAAATTACTTGCTTTAAGAAACTTTTTCATACTAATTTTATAGTCTCAAATAGAATCCAAATCTGTCTATCATTTTCTGTGACAGAGTAGAGGATATAAGGTAATTTATTTTTCTCAGATTTAATTTTTTAAATTTTTCTTCTTGCTGGAAGTCACAAACTTCCCCTTTTATTTACCAGAACAGACATATTTTTTGGATAGTCACTACACATTGGAAGTGAAACTAATATAATAGAAAAAATATTTTCTAAGGGTGATAATCATCTAACAAAGCTTTATTTTTCTCAGAGTTAGGGGCCTAATCTAATGGTTATCTCCCTGTGTATTACAGTCCAGCTCCAAGATACCATATTCATACCTGCCATGGAGTGAATTATGTAGATATGTGAAGTCCTGTTTCCTTCACTGATATTATCTTCAGTTAGTGTTTTAATATTTCTTAAAATACCATCTGTGTTAACACCAAATATTTTATTTAGATGTTATTGTAACATTTCCCACAAGTCAAGGGTATTTTAAAAACAGATATTGTGGAATTAGAGTTTATCTTTGAAATTAGATAGATTAGATTAGATTTAGATTTTTAGTTAGCTCTTAGAGGATATTTTTAGTTCAGCTCTTAGAGGATATTTTGTTTAAATCCTGCTGAAAAAGACTTGTGATGTATTTATTGATTCAAGCCACTTCAAATTCCCCTGATTGATATTGGAATAATTTCTTATGAGTTTATTTTTATTTAAATGTTTAGGTACTGTGATAGAAAAATATGATAAGCCAAATTCAAAGCCAGTTGAAATTAAAGCAAAGAAACCCCAGTGTAATACCTCTCAACTAGCTTCAATCATATGAATGTTATCCACCTCTTCTTAGCTAGTCATCTATTTTATTTTTTGTTACTAAGGAAAGACAAGCATTTACAGGGAATAATTTGTGCCAGTCTTAGATAGGCATCTAAAGTAAAGGAGTGAATCACCTTTTGGAATTACCTATTTCTTTCCATTGAACTTTGAATCAGGCTTTGTAATAATGTCAACAGCATTTCTAAAACTAATATAATAAACATTTTAATGAGCATTTAAGAGATTAAAGAAAATAGCCATAACTATGTGGTTATTGCTTACTCAGAATACAGGAGGGTTTATTTTCTTCTGGAAACTGGACTGTTTGAAAAATTAGATTTTTATTAGAACAGGATTTTGAAAATAGTTGGTTTTGCCATTTCTGCATTGAGTATTGCAACAATGTAAATATAGTTATCACACTTGCATTTCATACCTAAGTATTCAATTTCAAATTGAAAAGTTCAGGAGGAGGAAGGGAAATTTCAAGCGTCCTGAAATATGCAAGTTACAGTGCTTGTCTCAAAGACAAAAAAGGGATTTTATTAATTAGTAGACATATTTTTTTGCTTGTTTTATTTTCCAGGGCAGTGAAAGACCAACACATTTCAAATTTCTTTAGTTTGTTACCAGTTTTATTTTATTCAACTGCTAAAGCAAGCGAATGGTTCCCACCACTATCCATCCTTAGGCAAGGCTGTCATTCACGTTAATGGAAGAGAGTGTGCTTGTGAGGCTGACCTTGTGAGACTTTCCCACTGTCTGCCAGGGTGCTGAGAGTGCACTCAATCTCCTCGTTGAGATCATTGATAAAGATATTAAACAGAATTGGCCGCACTACCGAGCATCGGCAACACCACTGGTGACCGGCCAACAGCTGGATTGAAGTCCCTGTCAGTGTAACAGTGTGTTCATGTTCTTTGCATGGGCTGTTTATTTCCCAGTATTATCTGCTCCTTTGCTTCCTACACCATGTACAGAGGCCTTAGAATATTTGGGGTTTTATGTACCATGCCTCACTTATGTTCTCTTACATTTGGCCAGTACCCCATGTTTTTTTTGAACTTCTTTGTATGTGTTGAAACCCATTTCAACCCTAATTGTTTCCTGCTGGTCTTATCTCCAGCTGGGCTTTAGCTTTTCTAATTTCATCTTGAATTTCCCAAGCAGTTCTTTCACTATCCTTGATTTTTCTTCTAATATGTTCCTTTTTTTTGCCTTTCAATCCACAGAGATACTCCATGCTTAGTCAGTCATTTGGCTAAAAATCCTGGCTTTTCTACACAATGAGGGGACTTGTTCTGAAGCTCATTCAAAAAAAGTCTTTTATTCCTCTATTTAATCAACTGAAATTAATGTGCTGTCCATTCTACTGCCTCAAATTTTCCCTCTCCTTACTATACTGTATCATATTTTCCCTCTCCCTTACGCCATTAAATTAGTGTCTTATTTCTTTAAGTCCAAAATCTTAATTCTGCAGTTTACTTCATGGCTGTCCTCAACATATATATCAATATAAATAATAATTTCTACCTGCATTTGCAATGTGGGCTGTTAACCAGCACTTGAGAAATTTCTTTCAGTGAAGTTGTCATTAATAATACAGCTTTTTCACATATATTTTTAAATGTAGAGATGCAGAGTTGCAAATAATCGTATTTAGAGGGCTTCTGTGACTAAAACGTAGCTCTTAATTTAAGATTTTATAAGCAGTACTTTCCATGAAAAATTTGTTGATGCGGTTTTTTGACATAGTATAAAGCTTGTATGTTATTTTTCTTATTCTCAATAAAAATCTGATTTTGCAGATCAGTGCTATAAATTTGTACAGAACTCCAGTGCACAGTGTTACAGAGAGTATTTAAAAATGCCTAGGAATGACCTGTGCCTGTATTCATACTTATTTTCATGTGGGAGGAGTGACTGATGCCCCAGAGGGCTGTGCTGGCATTCAGTGGGACCTGGACAGGCTGGGAAGTTGAGCAGAGGGAAAGCTAATGCTGTTCAGCAAAGGCAAATGCAGGGTCCTGCACCTGGGGCGGAAAAACCCCAGGCACCAGCACAGGCTGGGGCTGGCCTGCTGGAGAGCAGCTCTGCAGAGAAGGACCTGGGGGTCCTGCTGGACAACAAGCTGTCCCTGAGCCAGCAGTGTCCTCATGGCCGAGAAGGCCGGAGGGATCCTGGGGGGCATTAGCAGAAGCAGTGCCAGCAGGTCAAGGGAGGAGATCCTGCTCCTCTACTCTGCCCTGGTGAGGCACATCTGGAATGCTGTGTCCAGGTCTGGTTCCCCCAGTTCAAGAAAGATGAGGAGCTACTGGAGGGGGCTCCAGGGAGGACTATGATGCTTGGGGGACTGGAGCATCTGTCTTACAAGGAAAAGCTGAGAGGCTTAGGTCTGTTTCACCTGGAGAAGGGACAACTGAGGGATTTTATCAATGTTTACAGATATCTTAAGGGTGGGTATCAAGAAGATGGGCCAGACTCTCTTCAGTGGTGCCCAGTGACAGGATAGGGGGCAGGGGCACAAACTGAATCACAGGACATTCCATCTGAGGAAAAGCTTCCTATATATGAGGGTGACAGAAAACTGGAAGAGGCTGCTAGAGAGGATGTGGTTGAATATCTCTTCTTCTGGAGATATTGAAAACCTGTCTGGAGGTGATGCTGTGTGGCCTGCTCTGGGTGAACCTGCTTTGGCGGGGGATGTTGGACTAGGTGATTTCTAGAGGTCCCTTCCAGCCCCAGCCATTCTGTCATTCTGTGATTCATACCATGACATTTCATACTCATCATGAATGGCAGCTGAATCATTTGAAAACTTGAGAGATTGTTCTAGCAGAAACTCGACATAGGGAGATAATATTCACGTGTTATTCAGCATGACTTAAAAATTATGATATCTGAACAATGTCAAGTTTACAAAATCAGGCAAAAACATATTGCTGAATTGAATACTCCACTAGCACAGAAATCTCACACTGAATCATTCTTTTTATAGATGGGCTTGCTTAAAGAGAAACAATTTCTTTAATGAAATCCATCAGAAATCAAAAGGAATTGAACCTTAGTGTCGCTACTAAATACAGTATTTATTTAAAATAAATACTCTTGCTCTTCTGTCTGTACTTGAAAATGAGAAATTTTATAGGAAAAAAGTTACCTTTTTTAACTATTTTTTGTTATGTGATTGATATTTCTCAAGTTAAAATTAATATTAAACTAATAATGAAGAACAGTGTTGAGCAATCTAGTAAAGTAGACAAGGTACAAAGCAGGGTCAGGAAACATGAAGCAAATTTTGTCTCATTAAATGTAATTGCAGTGATCTCACTGAATTCAATAAAACAGCTTTTTATCATTGGGTTCTTTTTTTTTTTTTTTTTTTTTTTTNTGGGTTTTTTTTTTTTTTTTTTTTTACTTAGTTTCTGATGTGCTTTTATTTTCAGCAAGCCACTGGCTTATTCTGTACCTCTTCCCACTATTCCTTGCATATCCCTTTACTTAGATTCAAACTGTTCTTTGTCTTAATAAAACTGTGATCAGATATATGGTTCCAGTGCTGCTTTTTGCCTTCTTTCTGAGAGCAACAGAGACAGAAGGTGCAGGGAAGGGTGTATGAGGACATCAGCAACTCTTAAATTGCTGGATCATGCTTGAGTTTGTACACCAGATCTCCATGGTTGTTATTAACCAATTAAGATAAAGAGAAGTTAGGGTGTGCCCACCCCATATTGCAGTCATACATCTGACTGCAGTATTTCTATTGTATATAGAATAGGTGGGCTGTAGTGTGTGGTTGTTTTTCAAGGTGCAGCTGTAATGATAGCTGTAGTTTCTTGAGTGTTTGTCAACAGACAAAATTTTCTCTTTCACAGTCCAGCTCACCAGAACTCAGAGCATGAATTTTATATTTACTGTTCCTCTGTAATCTAATTACACGATATATATATAAAAATGTATAATGTATACATATATGTGTATAATCATTGAAAAGTATTTTAATTATTGAAAAGCAATTTGTATTATTCTTGAAAATCTTTTTATTACTATAGATTCCAGATGAATATTAATTTATTTTCTTAAAATAATTTAGCAATTATATAACCTTTCAATTGTTCAGAGCATTTAATTACTGACATTTATTACATCCCACATCAAAAATACATGACTAACAGTCTCTAGTAGAAATTGATGAGTAATGTCAACCTATATTTATTACCCTGCAACTAAGAGATCTGAGTACTTAAAAGGAATTTTTGAAATATGGGGAGTATTTTGAATACATCTGTGTTGATGCATAAAGAAATGTGCTGTACCATTAATGGAGTGGAAGCCACAGTATGGTGCTCTAACAAAAAGAGCTAGAAAACATCTCCTTACCAATTCAGTGAATCAATGTAATGCTTCAAATAACCTTATTAATTCTCATAGGACTGGTGCTGTGTATATGAAAATATATTGGTGATGCTCTGCATATGAGAAGTTGGTTCTCTTCTAAAAGCTGGCTGCCATTTTCCAGTCTCCTTAAATTTTGTCCAGGTGTGTGATTAGTTAAGGTCAACCACCTCTTTTGGCATTCCTTTTAGCTTTGTGGTCTCCAGGTAATGTGTATCCTGTGGACCTCTGTGAAGTAAAACTCTCAGTTATTCTTTAGGAGAAGGTTCAACTAGGACTTGTGCTGTCCACCTACAGCATGCTGCTGACTTCCTTCCTTCCTTTCCTGAACCCCTGCTCTACAGAGGGCCTTCCTGTTGTCAAAGGTATATGATACATGATCTGCTTTTGTATAAAGGAAGATACAGGTGTGGTCAATGTCTTTGTCACATTTACTTTGTATTTGATTGAGAAGGTATGTGTCCTTTGTATAGAGTCCAGCCCTACTTCAGATCCTTGGTGAGTGAAAGTGCGGCTTTGAGGTGGCCTTGGTGTCACAAGAAGAGAGCAAGCGTAGACCTACGCTGCCTCTTACTGATCCACATGCAGTAGGAATGATTTGCTTACAAGTGCCATTAAAGTACCTTCATCCCAGCAGCATCCATGGATCTTGTTCTTGCAGAGAGGGTAAGGAGCACAGTCAGGGACTGAAAGTAAGGAATGTTTCAATGCCAGCTCAGTCTTAGGCTACTTTCTCAGCAATGAGGGAGCAGCAGTGAAGCTGTGAGAAACAGTATGGGAGCACATAGTTCTGGCAGAAGGGATGTCACACAGAAACCTGCTCCCTCTTGTGACACAGTAAAGACACAGTTGCACTGCACTGGTTTAGTACTTTCACAGTATTTACCAAAGTAATTAAGGTATAGCTCATATTTTATTTTGAGCTGTAAAGTCTTACAAAACCAAATATATCTCCTTGAACAGCTGTGTAAAGGAATATCTTGTTTCATTGAGAGAAATGGAGCATAGAATGGTTTCTGTGCTAAGACTACGTCCTTTTAAAACTGGTAGATGGCAGTAGAGTATCTGCTTTGATATCTGTAGATTTACTGAGAGGACTTTGCTAGATTTCTGTACAAAAATAAAAATTCTTTTTTATATATTCCATAATCTTGAAAAAATACCAGTTATCTGACTAGCAAATCTTTCCAGCTTTGCATTCTTAGAACAATAATCATATTGAATTCAGAAATTATTGATCTGATTTCTTTTAATTCACTGAGAATTTCACGAGATATTTTTGACTGTATTACTTTCCTCTTTTTCAAGTCTTAATACTGTGTATAAAATTTGATTTGATTCTGAAATGAATACGACTTACATCTAAGTCTGTGTTTATTATATATTGTATTTGTGAAGTAGCATTTTTTGCAGTAGTTGTGAATGACTGAAAGCAAGACTTTTTCTTCCATCTTGTGCATGAGTAAAGAACAGAAATAGATTTTGTGTTCCTAGAAATCTGTCTTGTCTAAGTTTCAGAGAAGGAAAAGTTAAAATCTTGATATTTCCTCATTTTTATTTTTTCCATAAATTTTAATTTTCAGGTAAAACATGACTTTTTAGTAGTTCCATAGGAAGTCACATGGGAACATTCATTGTCTTTATAGCTTTCCATTTTGTTCATTATCTCTCATAATTTTTTCCAGATGCACGTGTTTTCTACTCTAATGTGCTGGTCAATATCATAGCAGCATATGTCTGTAGATGCACCCAAAAATATGCAATAGATTAAAAAGCTGAGATGCACAAGTAATTTAATAACTAGGTAAATAAATATTGACATTCTTATTTTGACCACCCCACCTTTCTTAATATATGCAATTTGTATTTTTCTGTGATGATAACTCAGAAAAAAACATGCCGTGCATGAATTTTCCACTAAAAATAGAGAAAATATTTGGTAGCAGTTTCTGTAGGCTGTTCATCAGTATTAGATGCATTGTTCACAAATAAATTACTCTATTGAATTTTTTGTATAAATACTGTTATGATTAGTTAACCTAATTAAAACAGACAGATTCTACAAAGAATTGTGATTCTGAATAATCCTCTTGCCCCTCTTTAAACGGACCATTATTGGTGGTTGCTTTTATGTTTTTGTTACCTCTTTTCCTATCCCTCTGATATTTTTAGTGAAGGTACTGTTTTCCTGCTTAATAATAGATATTTTTCACTCTTCTCATTATTCAGAATGTTCAGATTTGCATTTGGTGTGAACTAGGAGAACATATAAGAGCTTTTAGTGTATTATATGAAAAAGAATACATTGCAGTAACAAAGGAGAACATTCAAAGGTTAGGTATTGTAAGAGTACTCTTACTTTGAGTACCCTGTATTATACATCTATGATTAAATTTTCAGTTTCCTTAGTACTGTAAATACATACCTGGGTTGGAGTGCAAAGGATATGATTCCACAGACCTAGATGTATGCATCTGTGCTGGTCACTTCTGATCTCGCTATGTGCTCATACAAACATCATGTTTAAGGCAAGCTTAATATAGAGTAAGTTTTGAAGTTGATTATAGGTTGGCCTGATGGCATTGTATATCTAGTACATTGAGAGAAACTGAATTCTTCTCAAGCTTTGTAGCTGGGTTTTCAGGAAATTAAATTAAAATCCTCATTCTAATTTCCACAGCATAGACCCAGCTACCTGAAGTACCTATGTAAGGAACTTAGTTTTCCTTTGTACTCAATGAGAGAACCTTTCAAATGCAAGTTATCCCACTTAAGATCTGTCTATTGATTATTTTGGGAGGCTAAGGTGATATATTTTTGAATAAGTTTTAAGTAAGCTTTAAATAAGTGCCTAAGGATATGTAAGGGTGAATTTGTGCTTGCCTAATGTGACTGTGTACAGTGCCCTCTTTCAACCCGAGAGCTGTTTCATCTTCTTAAATACAGATTCCTAATCATAGTCCCTTTGTCATCTAAACCAAGGTCTCCTTCCTTCTAGGTACTTATCCAGTCTGTGTGTTCATTCCTGTCCTGTTGCTTTGGTTTTCATATGACCCCTAGAAATGTATTCCTGATAATCCTTTTTCTTTTAAATCCGTTTCCCTTCCAAATCAAAACTTATTTCTGTTGCCTGGAGGGGAAAACACTTATGTGGAGCAACTGCAAACATACCACAATCCCTTGGACACTCTGTGATACACCTGAGAATTCTAATAGGGTGATATATCCCACTCGTGGTTTTATTCAGGTCCTTCCCAGTATTAATACATTCTTTGTCCCAGTCCAGGCATTTGACTCTTACTTTTACAGGACATAAACCAAAACAAGAAATGTCTGGCTTTGATATTGTAGGAAACCTTTTAATTATTAGGGTAGTAAAGTAGTGGAAGAGGTCATCAAAAGAGGTTTTTCAGTCTCTGTACTTGAGATTTTTCAAAACCAGATAAAGACCTGAGCAACCTGGTCTGATTTTAAAGCTCATCATGCTTCCAACAGGAGATTAGACTAGAGAGAGACCTCCTTAGGCTCTTTCTAGCGTTAATTGTCCTGTGATCCTATTAAAACAAATAAATTTCCCATTTCAATTTCATATGATTTGCCTTTTTCACCAGAAAGAGACTGATTTGAGAGTAGTAAGTAAACATTTTCTCAAGCTTTAGCTGATTCAAAGTAGCATAGACTGGTCAATACTGTAAGGAACTTCACTGGGATTTGTGGGAATGAAACACTTACACCATTCGAGTTCTAATATCAAACTTGTAAATATACTTAAATAGTAATATGTGTTACTATTTTACAATCTCCTAATTCTTTCCTAAATTCAGACAGATGGCCTGCCATCAAATTACTTGATTTTGCAGTCACTACTTCTCAAAATCATTTCAGCTGTATGGAGATACGTGTTTATACCTCTAAAGGCACTTTGAAAACGAATACCAGAGTTAATGTTTTCAATCTCCCATATTCACAAAGCAATCATATAAACATTTTTCAGCTTTATAGTATGCATTATATGCAAGTTTATATGAAGTACTACATACTGCATTACAAGTTAAAGTGTATTTGATATAAATGTTTTATTGCTTAGCAAATGATGGCAGGCAACTACCCAAAAACAAATTAAAAGATACAAAACTATAGCTAAAAGAATGATATCTGGAAGGCACAAATGTGTGTTTATTATCTGTATTGCTTGTCAGAACATTTGCATATGTGCAGAGTGAAAATGAGGAAGAATAGCAGGAATGATAAAGATACTATGATCAAAACATTCATCAGAGAAATTAATTTTTCGCTAAATTAAACAAGAATCTTTTTTGATATACACAATAGCTGGGGCACACAAAGGATTATGAAAGTTTAAAATTAAGTTATGAGAATGAGAGGGTGAAATGTTATTTTATATAACAGAAGCTATAAAGAGCAGTAGCTCATATTTTCTTTTCATTTTGGCTACCAGAATACTGCCAGAAGCCCTTTTAGGCCTTTGCATACACTGCTGTTTTTAAACCCAGATGAGACTTGGCTTTCCTTCCTTCCTTACCCTGACACAACTGAGCAATGTCTTCCTACCCCTGCTGGGTAGTCTGTCCATCTTCTGTGGGAGACCTCATTGCAGTCTGCAGCTTCCTCATGAGGGGAAGAGGAGGGGCAGACACTGATCTCTGCTCTGAGGTGACAGTGACAGGACCCCAGGGAATGGCCTGAAGCTGTGTCAGGTGAGGATTAGGTTGGATATCAGGAAAAGGTTCTTCTCCCAGAGGGTGGTTGGGCACTGGAACAGGCTCCCCAGGGAAGTGGTCACAGCACCAGCCTGGCAGAGTTCAGGAAACATTTGGACAATGCTCTCAGGTACATGGGGTGACTCTTGGAGATGTCTTGTGCAGAGCCAGGAGTTGGACCTTGAGTGATCCCTGTGGATCCCTTCCAACACAGCATATTCTAGGATTTGAGGTCACTAGCTTCCTTTACATGCATGATGATCATCTGTCATGACTGTTCTTTGACTTACTCATCATGCTTTTTTCCTCTGCATCAGAAAGAACTGGTTTTATGCTTTGAGAATGTTTTTCTTGAGAATTGACCAGCACTCTTGGCCCCTCTTTGCCCTTCAAAACAGTTGGCAACTGCTTCCTGCTAAAAAGATCCCTGACTAAACTGAAATCTATTCTCCTATGTTCTGAGGTTGTGATTCTACTACTGGCCTTATAATCTTCTCTCAGGATTTTAAACCACAGTCTCATGGTCAGTGCTTGTTTATAGAAGATAAAGTGATGGTTGGGTGTACTATCATCTTGCAGTGCTTCATAGTCCCTATCAAGGCTGATAAAGAAGGAGGAGAGGTTTGCTTCAGTGAAAGAAAATTAAAAACAAAAGAAAACACTTCATCACTGCACATGTTTCAAGACTAGAAAATAAGTCAAATCCCAGCAGAAACAACTTGACTTTCTCCCTCAGTCTGTGTTACAATTAAATAGTCCAGACCTTCTGAATGATTAATGCATTTTTACTATGATACTTAATTCTTTATTGTCAAGTGAAAGAGGAGAGAATTAATAAGTTGTTCTCTAACACACCTTGCAAAAAATACACTGTGAAAAATAACTAAAATTTAACAAAAATTACTCAAAAATACCAGGGCGTTTATATACAGTTTTAGGGAAAGACTGCAATATCACCGAAGAATTTTAATTTCAATGGCCTTTGTTCCAATTGTATGTATGTATTTTATCAGTTGATTTGTGAACTTACTAGGGTTGCTAACAATAAAAGGCAGTTGGACCTAATGAATTAGAAGCTCCCCTTCTTTCTGGAAGGTTTGCAGTTATTTTTTTAATTTCATGCTTTCTTTTTTTTAATAGGTATGCATTTAATTAGGTTGAGGTAGCATGAACATATAAATAAGAGATCCTGGTCAGATTGAATTTCGTACAACTGTCGTGGGTTTTGGTCCCTGGTAGTTATTGTATGTATTTAGTAACATATTTTGGGAGTTTGTTTCCCTTACATTTTTAGTTACAGATGGAGCTTAGTTAAAGGCAGAGCTTGAGCCTAGTTAAAGGCAGAGCTTTAGTTTTGTCTCTAAAGTTTGTGGAAAAGAGACTTTTTACTTAATTATGCACCTCATTAGCTTTTAAATTATAATTGAACAAGGACAATTACTGTGATAAGAAAATATGTAGGGGTTTTTTGTGGTTTTATGTGAATGAAGTTCAAGTATGTTTTGTACTTGAATATGGATATTGTTTGTGTTTTGATCAGATCATGATCAATAATTAAGTATGCAGGAAAGGATAGTTCATAGAGAAATTGAAGAGTATTTGCTAGTGTATGGCATTTTTGTACTAAAAGAAATTTGTTTATCCTTCTTCAAGAGTGCATTTGTATTCTCATCACTCAGGTCATTTCACAGCTTCGGATCCTGAGTAGGTCAGGAACTGCTGGCTGCAAATTTGACAGAGAAATATGGTCTACAGAACTTTCTCCTGTTCTCAACCTGTGGAAGAAACTTAATCAGGTAGGAATGTACCTAATTTGAAAAAGCAACTTTTTTTTTTCTGGTAACTACACTAAAAACACAGTCTAAGGAATTATCTTGAGTACTGAAACATAAGAAGAGAAAAACTAAATTAAATTAATTTGAGGTGGAAAATACAATGTTAGGTGCATAATTAGCTATGAAGTCTGTATGTGATATAAAAGGCTATCACCTTTTTTCTCCATAAGGAGGTTAGACCACACTCAAAACATGAGACTAACATCCTTTACGTGTTTCCAAGAAAAATGCTAAAGTACTTTAGATTTTTATTTAGTCTCTTCATTTATCTATTATTCACAAGGCAGTGTTTAATGATTTCAAATATAATGAAGTTTTTCCTTTATAGTGTTGAAATGGGGTATTAGCTTTAAACTGAGGTTCATGAAAATCCCCTCTGCAGTATATAGCATCGCTCCCTTTATGTTACTTTGTTGGTCTAGCTTTGTTCAGTTTGGTGATGTTTTTTAACTTATGTTGTAAAGCTTGGTTTCCAAGCATTGAATTCATATTCCAGGTGTGCATTTAGATGTGATGTGTGTGAATGCAGACATTATGCACATTTGGGAAGGATCTCTCCCACCCCATGCTAGGTGCCCACTTGGCCCATTCGGCCATTATTTTGTCTCCTCAGTGATCAAGTAATAGATCAGAGATGTTGTGGCTTAAAACTGTCTTGTACACAGCAACACTAATGGGAAAAACCTTTCCCTTACTCAAATAACCCCATACAAAGAAGTGACATGAGGTACACATTAGAATTTACCATTATATTTTGAAATATCTCATTAAATTCTCATCAAATTCTCATCTAATCCATGCTAAGTGTATGATTCATCGTGTTTGTGTGTCAAAATAGTCTTCTCATACTAAATAACTTCATGTTGAAATCTGTGGCCTCTGAAAATGGACTTTCTGTTAATCAGGTCTGTGATCATGCAAGGAAAAGTACATTTCAGTGTGACACTGTAATTTTTCTTTGAAAAAGCTCACATGAAACTATTACCTATATGTACACATAAAAAATTAAAAAACAGATTTTGATTATAGTGTTTGGAAGATGGGTAACTGAGGCCAGTTTTAAACAGTCAAACAAATATGCACTACATTAATACTCATTAACAGCACACGTCGCTAATGTCTAGTTCTTTATAATTGTTTCTCATTAGCACTGCAAATTCAAAGTACATACTCTTTAAAACTTAGGTCATAAATGATCTGTGAGTATGCAGCAGCATGAAGCTGAAGACACATAGCTGGTACTGGTGGCTGAGGTTCTTGATAGTCACCTGCACGGAGGTAATCAAGATTTCCTGAGAGCTCTTTGTCAAGGAAAGCTGGACCTGGTGAAGGCCTCTTCTTTCACCCCTGCCATTGCCCTCAAATCTGAGATCTCCTTTCATATGGTTTTTTAGCCCTTTACCTCAATTCCTGACCTACAAGCTGGGTGACACTTAGGTGGGGTTATTTTTCAGGCTGTAGAAGGTACCTTTTTTGTGTCACTCGGCTGTTTTTCTTTGCTGCATAGTTACCTCTTACCTAAGAGCACAAGTAGCCTTGACAGTTCTTGGTTCTGCCCTATCTCAATTACATGACCATCAGGTTGTTGGTTATAGTTCTCAGATCTCTCTTTGCAAACTGTGCTCATACTTTCAAGACCTTTGCTATTATTCCATGCTATCCCAAGCATCACATTATAACAGGAGACACCTGGTGCTGAATTCCACTTCACACAGCAAGCTCTCCTAACAAGCTGATAACACATCTAGATGGCCAGTACTGGAGCCTTGCACAGTAAACATAAGACCTGGTTAGTATGGCCTAATTCTACTAAGAGCAATTAAATTTTTTACAGAATCACTGGGTACAGCAGTTTTGTACACTGTTTGTAAAGCTCCTGTCCTGTGAAAACAGGCTGAGAGAGTTGGAGTTGTTTGCTGGGAGAAGAGAAGGCATTGGGGAGACCCTATTGTGGCCTTCCCGTAAGAGAGATGGAGAGGGTTGTTTTACAAGGGCAGGTGGGGACAGGGTAATCAAACTGAAAGAGGGTAGGTCTACATTAGATATTGGGAAATGCTTTCCTGAGAGGGTGGTGAGACTCTGGCACAGGTTTCCCAAAGAGCTAGTGGATAGTCCATCCCTGAAATACTCAAAACCAGGTTAAATGGGTCTTTGAGCAGCCTCGTCTTTGGAAGGTATCCCTGCCTGTCCAGAAGGGTTCGAACTAGATTATCTTTAGGGTCCCTTTCACCCAAGCCATTCAAGGATTCTGTATTACCTTGAAGTTTCCTTATGCTATTAGCAGATAATGAAATTACTCTTTTGAATATATCCTTTACAATAGAATGGCTTCTGACCTTCTATGGTGTTTTTTTTTTTTGTGTGTGGGGGAACATTTTCTTGAGTGTTTCAAAAAACTTTAGTAATAATAATATTCTTTATCAAAATTAGTTTTTATGGTCTGTTCAACCGGTAATTGCTTCAAGCTCTGAAAAGGCCTAGGCATCTTTAATATTTCACAGACATTGCATACAGTTTTACATTCTCATTCTAGATTGATAGTTCAATGAAGGCATCATCTTTGTTTGCAGAATTTTTAAAGACCTGGAAATTGGAATGAAGAAGATGGTTAAATTGCTGCTTAAGTTAACAGTCATAAATTATTTTATTCATGCATGAATGGGCAGAGAATAGGAAACTAAAACAGTTTCCCAGATATGAAGAAGTAAAATTCAAAAAAAGTATTCCTGAAGTCTATAAAAAAAAATATTCCAGAGGCAAAAAGACACTCAGAAGTTTGTTAATATTTAGACAAAAATTAAGTTGCTGTAAACATTTTTATTCCCATGTTGAATGTGTAAGTCAAGGATTAATTTAAAAAGGATTATCTTACAAATACCTTGAAAACAGTTGTTGTACATCTGTGTACTGACAATTCTGAAATTCAACAAAATTTACCACTTGACATAGGTATTTCCTGTAGAATTTACAGCTCAATGATTGATCATAATCTCGTAGTGTGGACATATTTTTGTCTCTGCACTCTTAATGAAACTCCAAAGCCAACTAAACCTGATCCACACAGAAACACCAGGAGGAAGTGGTAAGGAAAAGTGGTGAGCAATTCCCTGCAGCTGGGAGAAGGATGCTCCCATTTTCTGCCCTAATCTGTTGTTCAGGGAGTTTTGCTGCCTTCTAGGGGCTCAGCTGTGGCACACTGTGGAAAGACTGCCAAGGCTTGTCTGGCCCTCAGACTGTGACCCCTGGGAGCTTTTCTACGTAGACTCCAGTCAGCCACTGGGGTAGTGTGGAGCATATGAAGCTCCAAGGGGTCATATTCTTGGATGGAGACTGCATACAGGTCTGGGCAACCTGCTGTAGCTTTGAGCACCTGATAATCTCCAGAGGGTCCTTCCAGCCTTGACTGTTTTGTGGTCCTGTGAATAGGAATAATTTTTGTTCAGTTTTCAGAGCCTATCACGTTCTTTGTGGCCAAACAGCAAAAATCACAGAATCACTAGGTTGGAAGGGACCTCCAAGATCATCAAGTCCAAATGGCAGATATGCTTTGGAAATTTCAGCTTTTGTCAGTTTAGACACTTCAAAATGGGAAATAATTCTTATACATTAATATGGTAGTGAGAACTTAGAAGTTGTTACTTTTTCAGAAATATTTCTGGTAATTTGCAGGGCTTCATTTTTTCTCTCAGACCATACACGGTGCAAAACCCTGTTACATGTTGCTACCACTTATTCAGATACTCTGAAATTGTTGAACTGGGAAGTTTATTATTCTTTATCTATCTATAAGAATAGAATCATGGCAGTTGCCTCTCCTTCATCCACTGATTATTAGTCTAGCCAGGATTCAGACTCTGAAATTTTTAATTGAATTTTACTTTAAATGAAATAGATACTTAAAATGTGCTTCAAATCAGTGTGCATCTGTGTTGAAATTACACAAGCAAAGCTGTTCTGAACTATTCCAGAATGTCTTGACATTTTCACCTATATTAGCTTCATTTGAAAACATGCATGTTAATTCTTGCCATTGAAAACATCCTTGTAATGAATACTGTCCTAAAACTGCTTTTACCGTGTTTTGCAGCATGATTTAATAACAGCTTGACACTTACCAAATTTATTAAACTCTCACGAACCATGCCATTTAGTTAGAAAAAAAACCCACATACATGCTCAGTATTAGCTGGCATGAAAGACTTCTTGATCTATGAAATAAAATCTTCACTGATAAAGTTGTCAAATGTTACACAAATTTTAAAAACCTTTCCTTAATGTGGAAGGGTGGTGCACTGCAGATTGTTGGCAAGGGCTGGGCCCTTGAGTTAATGAGAGTTAATTCCATCAGTCTCTGTTCTGGGGTCGGTTCTCTTCGCACACAGCCTTCTGCCCTGACAGACTGTGGCTCAGGACCTGTATAAGCATTCAGAGTCACATTAGTGGATCAGCTGGGTGTCACTGTCCTGTGGAACTCGGGAGTCGCCCCTCGTATGACAATTGCCAGAGATGCACAGAAGTATGAGGGCACAGGGGCAGTGTATAAGTGTTTCAGCATGTCCCAATGGCTCTCTCATGAGGAGAGAGAGGAATCAGTGCTATATTTTTGTTGTAAGGTGGCTGTATTTTCTGCCTTGTTTCAGAAAACCCCTATATCAGCTCTATGAAAGTTAGAACGCCCACCCATAAAAATTTCAGCAGCAACTCTGCTTCAAAGTTAACTGAATGTACAATTATAAATTAGGTGTTCTGTATCTTTTGTCACGTTTGTAAATTGTAACTAATTATTTTCATGTAGTTGCATAATGTTGCAAGAAAATTGTAGAAGTAGTTTTGAAAATTAATCAGTTGTTGCTCTTTTATCTAAACCATTATAGAATCATAGAATTACAGAACATCCCGAATTGGTCAGGAACCACAAGGATCATTGAAGTCCAACTCCTGGCACTGTACAAAACAGCCCCAAGAATCACACTATGTGCCTGGTACTTCATTAACTGCCCCAGCTTTAAAAAAAACAACAGGGTCTTTTCCATGAAGGAAAATCAGTGAAACAGAAATATAGGCTCATTCTTTATTTTATTTTCAACAATGAAAAGCATGTGAAAAACAGTGACAGCCTAATATCTAAAAAAAAAAGGCAGAGAGACTCGAAGCAGGAGGGAAAATAGGTACATCAAAAGGGCAATGGAGATTTCTAAAACTCATCATCACCACCACCACCAAAATTGCATTTTGAATCAAATGCAGAACTAGTAAAGATATATGAGTTTATTTTCGTTGTATTTGTTACATTTCTGAGGAGGCAGTTTTCAGAACATACTGGAGTTTGCAAAAGCTTGAGTGTAAGAAGGTAACGAAATAAAGGTGTGAGTTAGTTTAGATGAGATTTTATGAAGTCTTATATTACACTAAGATAGCGACACACAGAACTGAGAGAGGGAAAATGATCAAAGTCTGAAAATACACCTGATTAATATTGTTAGCAAAATACAGTATTTAATATTAAAGATTAGAATCTACCTTCAGTTTCTTATGATTAGGAAAAGCACTCAGTACTTCAGCAGTTCTTCATCTTAATTCCCAAGCAGGTCATGAGCATGCACATATTTTAAAAGCTGATGTGAGTTATATAGATAATGGATTTTAAGAGAATGTAATAGGACATTAAATGTATAAGCTGATATTGGTATTCATGTTTAATTTTCCTATGGAAATGACAGATGGGTTGTTTCAACAAATTCTCAGGGGAAAGCATTAGAAAGAGTGATGAAATGAATCTGAAATTCATAGGAGACTCTTATGTAAAGGACGATTTTGAGGAACTTAGAGGACTTCTCTTTCAATAAGCTTTTGTGAATTAAGAGTGTCAAAGATTAAGCAAAGCCTCCAAGGTACAATGTCTTGGGTTTTTCTTTATTTTGTGAAATTAAACACCTCAGTAAGAAATTATCAGCTAGCTTATGCTAGTTTTGTATTACAATTTACATATACTCAGCAAATTATAGTCTCAGAAAAACTGATGTGAAACTGGTACTGTGATTTTTGAATGCATGCAAGGAAAAAATGCAAAGCATAACAATTGTAAATACTGTATGCTTTGTCACTTTGTTCAGTAACTTTGTTGTATACCTTTTTAACAATGTTGGAAGACTTTATCCTTCATTTTTCTGTTGGTCAGTCTTAAGCCAAAGTATTTCTCATTCATTTAGCTTCTCTTATATTTTAGCTTGGTAGCTGAGTGCAGTATGAGCTTGAAATTAAAAATGTAAAAGTTCTGACAAATGCATAATGCGTGGGAAAGATTATAGAGGTAAATATCCTATGTGTTCTGGAAAGCAAGATGCCATGTGACAATTCAGAAATATATTTAACCTGAAAAATAATCAAAACTTGTTATTTGAAGGAGTCATTTTTCAGATAAAGTAGAATCTGATTTTATCTTTACTAAATTACTAGAAAGTGAAATAGCAAAACAGTTTTTTCCTGTAGGCTAGGGTTTACTTTTTGCATTTGTGCCTTATAGAATTTTCCAAAAAGTTTTTAATTCTATAACTGGAATTCATTGCAGCATCTTGCCGTATTACAGATTGGCAGTTTCCAAACACATGCAAAAATATATTTATGTAATAAGTTTCATATGAATTAAGATTTTCAAAATTGCACCATCTCTTGAAATTATTGAGTAAATTTGGATTTTTCAGTGGCTTTAATGGAAGGGAAGTAAGTAGTAAAAATGGCACTCTGAGAGCAGCAGTACCTCTCAGAGTGTGAGTACTCAAGATTTACTCATAAAATCATATTTATTTTGTATTTATTGTATTTAATTCAATTCCATGGTGAACTAGTCTCACGAAGCAAGAACTGGCAGTATAGTTTACAGTACCCAGTACAATCTTGTTGTGGTGAGTACACTGTTGATTTTTATATTAACACATTAACACAAATACTAAAAGCAGTGATTCAGCTCAGTGAAGAGTTTTCAGCAATTCAAGTACTTTTGAAGTAACTGTGTAGGCAGACTTGTTTCAGAAGAGTGGTGCCTTTATTGAACGTCACAGACAGAACTGAAAATATCACTATACTTCTAATCCAGTGTCAGAACAGGCATGATATCACTACTACTTCAAAGATAACGAGGTCATATGAAGTATTATGAATTAAACAAATAATATGCTGTACAACATTATAGTTTCCCTGAGTTTATTAATTGGGTATCACATGTTCCTTCTTAGAATTCCAGCCTGATCCATCAGAAGGTGTCTCCTCCTGTGGAACAACAAGGCTCTCCAATCTTAGCATTCATTACTCTGGAACAATTCAATGCCATTCGCCTTGTGCAGAGTGTCCATCAGTCACTTGCTTCGTTAAGTAAAGTCATCAGAGGTACCTCACTGCTGAGTACTGAAGTACAAAGACTAGCAAGTGCTCTGTTAAACCAGAAGGTAAGTCATTTTGTAATGAATATACATTATAATAAGCATTGAAAAAACCCAAGGGAACTGAACTAATACACATTTTCATGTTCTAAATTTTTTTATTGATAAAGACTCTAAAATGGAGTTCTTTTAGAGATTGAAACTCTAAAACAAAACCTGTTTTTTTCTGGAAAATTTTTTGGAAGTATTTGCAGAAGCTTCTGAATGTATTACTCTCTTATCAAGCTTTCTCTTATAGACAAATCCAATAAGATTAGAAGTTGTGGAATACCATTTCAATTTCAAATACCAAGTCATGCTAGATAAGTCAAATACATTAGCGAGCAGAATATGTAAATCCATCCCTTTACTTACTTTTTACATTTTTTTTAAAATTTAAGTTGTAATAACAGTTCTCTTTGCATTTATTCAGTATGGAGTATTGCCATACCTCACCAGACAAGCTGTGCCTATCCTACCAACCTATCATCTCACCCTATATTCTTGATATACAGGAAATCAGTCAGAATTATATGTCCTTTCTCCATGTTTTTTGGCATCAAACTGGTTGTGTTTATAAACTGGTACAACTAGTGACAGCAAGTTTACATGCTCTATCATTAATATCTAGATAATTGAGTTAAAAGATAGTCAAACATTGATGTAACATGAAACTCTGGTTTGGTTTCACCTCCAGCGACTGATAAATTCTGTCGATGCTAATGCATAAATATTGAGATTGCTTCTGCAATGAACAATAATTCCTGTTAACATCCAGTTTATCTTCATGTGAAGAACAAGTACTGTTGAAAAGATTGTTGTGCGTTTATTGATCTATCAAATTGTAATCAAAACAATAGTTAAATTTGTTGCCTTTTCAGATTGACAAGACAGCATTTGTTAGCAAAATGGCTGTACAGTTAGAATAAATTACATTTTCTTGTTAGCAATCTCATTGCCTTTTAAAACATGTTTTGACTATATGGTAGAAACTGGCACTTAGTCCAAGTCATAGTGAATGGAAATGATACGTGTAATGGCCATTCTTTAAGTTCTTACAGTTATATTTCTTGTTACTGAGCAAGAGAGCATGGCTTGCTTGTGTGCCTAAGCTGCACGCTTCTAGTGGAACTGGCAGGAGCTGTGAAGGTGGTCACGGCTGCAAAAAGTTTCTTAAAAATTCTGTGCATTTTAGCCTCTCACAAGCATCAGTTCAGTGCTTCCAGATGTATTGAGCAGTGCTTCTGTCATTTCATCAGCTTACTTACCCTCTTTCCTTGACATGGATCACTTCATTGGATTGTGACCATGTAGCAATTTTTTCAGCAGCCTTCCAGAGAGGCTAATGCCACGTTCTTGGCATGGCAGCTAAAGCTCACTATATTTATCATCCTGAAGTGATTTTCTTCATGTGTTTTCAATACACTCTTCTTGTTTAGTGTTTTCGTGTGTTATGTAGCAAAGGATTATTTTTCAAAAGCTATATTTTAAACCCACTAAGGTTGTAGTTCTGTTAGGATTATAGCACCTGAAGAAATCACTGGATTACTAATAGAAATGTAAAATTCAATAAATGTATGACTTATAAAGGTTTCAGCAATGTGCTGTATTTTTGTAAAATTGGTATGTTAGCCTCATAATAGCCACTGTGAAGAAAATTAACTCCACCCTAACCAAAAAGAGCATAAGCACATCTGAGATACACTTACGTAATAACAATTAGTTAAGCTATTTCTTTAGACTTAAAGTAATTTAGAGTGATATATTAGCAACATTAGTCAAATGCCTTGTAAGTGATAGGTTGATGGGCTGCCTGTAAATGCATATCTAGTAGAAGAGGGTGCAAAAATGGAAGGTTTCAAATAAAAAATGAGTTTCAAAAAATCCTAATTAGGAAAAAAACTCATGGAGTTAACTGTACTTTATTAATTGTCTTGTATATATTCTAGTTTATTGAATTAATTTTTAATTAGTATCCTTGAATCTAGTTGTGTTTTGGTTATTATCTATAAAAGATAAACATAGAGTATTTACTTTGAAAGATACCTTTTTTTACAAACTTCTGGGATCAGATTGCAAATACCTGTTCAGTACATATGCTATTAGAATGGGAGCTTCCTGGAAAATGCAGCTGTAAATATTAAACAGTACAAACTATTTATTCTGCTCAGCATCTTCAGTAGTGTGCAATATTCCACATGTACTGATTTACATTAATTCTCTTTCTCATAAGTAGGAGAATCTTGCAGTCACTTTCAGTGTGCTTTATATTCCTGTGGAGTAGGTAAAATTAGTGTTTCTATCTTTATTTTACAAGGAGGAAGTTTAACAGGTGCCCTTTTAAGCCTTTCTTTTTGAAGTCAATGAGAAATTTATATGGGGAATTCTTGCAGGACTTTTTTTCTCAGATGTTGCTCTACAAAAGCTGTAAGGTGATGAGAAAATAGTCATGCAAAGGAATTGTACCAGATTCTCTTCAACACAGAGCCACAAAACTGCGTTTTGACGTCTGAGGAGGCTGCAGCAAAGGAGTGGGAAACTGTGGCTGCAGTTGAAAGATGACACTGTCACTTTCTAAGACATAATGCCTATTATTTTGGAAATATTTGTGGAACCGACTGATATTTCCTAATTGAATAGCAGAGGTTCTTTTAAGTTCTCCAACACTGTGTCTGGACCACACAAAGAATTAACAAGACTACAGCCTTTCTGTTTGTTGGTTGTATGTTCTTGATCATTATATTACTGGTGTTGCCTTTTTTTTTTTTTTGGTAGATATATTTGATCTCGAGATTATTTATTTTCATTCAAATTGACAACTTAAAATATAATGACAATGGATTTGAAATTGATACTTTCAGTAAATGTATTTTTATTTCAGTGTCCTGTCACATGGCAAAGCAAGTGGGAAGGTCCAGAAGATCCTTTGCAATATCTTAGAAGTCTTGTAGCTCGAGCACTTGCTATACAGGTAATTTTAAAGAGTCATTTACCTCAGTGTGCTGGTATTCAGTGACACAGTATATTATGTAAATTCCAGTACAGTAGACCTTTACAAACACAGGTCCAAAAGAATTTTAGATGTGTGAAAACGTACATAAAAATCTAAAGGTCAAGGAATAACATGATAGTATTGTTAGTTACTTCACAGTAGGTTTACATCTTAGTCATTAGTCTTTATGGTGAACTGTGGGGGGAAAAAGACTTTTTTTATCCAGGTGAAATTTTGCAATTAAGTCAAGACACACTCTTTAATCTGGTAGAGACATGCCTATCAAGACATAAGTGAAGCATTTCTAATAGAGGTAGTGTAGAAATTCATAGATGACTAGTCCTGGAAGAAAGTATTGAAAAGATCTGCATTCTCAAGGTTTTCAAGGGGCCATAAGAGAAGGTGCAGAGCCTGACAACAGCTCTGTCTATCTACAGTCTGACAGTAAAGAGGTTAATTTTTAGTTAAAGTAAATCTATATATACTGTGATTGATAGAAGTGGTGTACTTAAGATAATACACAGACAAATAAAAGTAGTTTATCTACATTAATTAGTATTTAAGGAAACAGATTCCTTATCTATATTGTATACAGAGAGAGAACACTGAGAACTTGCAAGAGATGACTGCTTTAGAAAGGACAGATCTTTGTTACCTCCAGGCAATAAATAGAAAACTGTTGGTTTTGATCTTGATTAACACATCTTGTCCAATGGGATACCAAGATTTTTGTCAATGTTTATGTTGACTGTCAGATTCAGAAGAAAGGTTTGGTAGTCACCTGTCTGCTAGGCTTTACTTTTTCTAAAGAAACTGTCAAATAAGTGTTTCCAAAATATTAATAAGATTCTTGTTATGCAAATAATTTATTTTGGCTAATACTTATTTTTTTTTATCCTTTCCTTCAAAAAAGATTTGAAGTACAAAGCAGAAAAAAATATCAATATGAATAGCAACAAGTGATAATGCTCAAATGTTCAAATGCATGTTCAAATGTTTTTTGGTCATATAACTGGAGTTGAACTTAGTCCCATCTGTCTTTTTGCTGACTTTTATAGCCTTTAGTATTAAAAAAAGCGTCGTCTGTGGTGTCAGTGTGTTTGTAAGCTTCAAGAGTACATTACTATTTGCAACTTCTACTTTCATTTGGTTGAGACCAAACTGCATGCAATTTTCCTTACTTATATGATTTATTTTTAATGGAAGTCTGAGACTAGAGTTTGAGCTTCTGTGTGGAATGCACCTCCCATACAAAGTCATAATGCAGAGGTAACAGGATGAAATTAGTGTTAATAGTAATAGATGATTTTCAACCACACATATCCCAAAGGTTTTTATTTCCATATATTACTCCAGTCAGCTATTGACTGATGTGGTGCATTATATTTGCTTCATTACCATGATAGTAATCTTCCTTTCTCATTGCTCAAACTACTGACAAAATGGTACATTCGGATTAGTCATTTTTATTAAAGTTATTATGAAAGAATCATTTACAGTTTTTAATGGTTATTTATTGTTAGAGAGAGAAAGATTATTAAGGCATAGCTTTACAGTAGATACTTGACTGTGTCCCTAAGCAGTAAATTATGTTAAATTTTTATTAGTGATAACAGCTGCTGGTTGTCTCATTTTGTCTCATAATGTCAAATACGTAATATAGTTGTGTTTGGAGCAATTCTTAGTGCAGTATCAGTCTGTTTTTGCATCTCAGGCTTCTAGTCAAATCACATCTGAAATACAATTTCTATATTTCTATACTGTATATTATTAGAAAAATGTTGATTATTTCTAATTATGAATTTCAATTGAATAATCTTTTTCCTTTAATGTGACTCCAAATCCTGATTGTGCCTATAACACCTTCCTGATTAGTCTTGATAATTTTTTAATTAACTTTTCTTTTTTTGTGACTTTTCATTATTGATTTTATAAATATAATTAATCAGTAGTTAATTCTAGGTTTAATATTCAGAAATTCAATAAAGGCTTCAATAAAGATATCTCATAACTCTGAAAATTATTCTCTGATTTATGTTTCAATAAATGCCATATTTTGGATTAGTTTTATATGACCAACTTTATAAGCTTTTTTTTATAGTTACTCTTAATGTCCCTCTGTTTCATTGACTGTAAGATATTGACTCATACTTTACTGTTTCAGACAGGTTTGATTTAGGCATTTTTAAGATAAAATAGGAGACATTGAAAGATCAAAGTTGTACTGGAGGATTACATTTACTAAGGATGCAGTAAGTCTCTACCTAGGCTATTAGTTAAAGGCTGCCTTGTCAAGAGGTTTGCTGCCAGTGCAGAAAACAATAAAAGCAACTGCAACAAGCATTTACTGGGGATGGGGAGGAACACAAAACATAGGCCAGATGGTTAAATATTTATAGCAGAATTTATAGAAGTGTAAAGATGTTCTGAGAGCATTACACAACAACAGGCAGAAAAACAACAGGTGTTGCATTTTTTAGGTCTGAATTTACTCAGTAAAAAGCAAAAAAAAAAAAAAAAAAAAAAAAAAAGAAAACTGCCTATTGAAAGTGTGAAGAAATTTGTATATGCAAAACACAGTAGAGGCATGTATTGCTGTGTACTATGTTATAGTGACAGACCTGATGTAAATAGGTGATTTCTTACCAGGTGAAAATTCTGATATTTGGATGGTAGCTTTTGCTTTAAATTGAAACAGAAGTTTTGTATTGAACATTCTTCTAAGATGGAGTTCTGAATACTTTCAATTAGTAGTGCTGACATTGGACTTTATAATACTTGTGTTTCAGCTTGTCTGTCTACAGTAGTATATTTGCTACCAACATGAAGATATGAAATGTATGAATCATCAAGTGATCATTGTATAAGTTTTAATTCTTGGTCCTTATACTGTCAGTTTCCTTATGATGGCACCCTAAATGTTTTCTGTGGTTTCCCTCTGCCGTGTTCATGATCACAGCTCAGCAATAATACACATCAGCGTGTAATGGTATTAAGTGCATCCTAGTCTCTAGCTATGGATACCAGCAGGAGAGTAAGAGAGGAGACTCAGACTTGCAGCTGTTAAGAGGCAAAACAGCAGCCCAGGCAAATGTTAGCTGAATAGCAACCTTAAAAAATTGTTTCAGGTCAACAAATTGGAAATTGATTTTTGTTTCCATAAGAACTAAATAAAGAGCTTAATTTCACCTTTTCGAAAAAGAACCTCAAACCCTTCTTATTCCAAAAAAGACCTTATATTTCATTCTTTTGGACTCAGCTGGTTTTAAGTCATTTACAAAAACAGTTCTTCTTTTGGATGACTGTTGAGTTAGAGAGCTGCTAAAGGTCTTGCAGTATGCATTCTGACCTCAGAATCATAAGCACCAGTTTCAGAGTTCTAATCAAGGAAATATTTATGAATACTGGAAGTTTTTAGTTTCATAATTTATGAAAGGTTTTGTTGAAATTGTGCATTTATCTATAAAGTACTCCTAGTATATAAAGAAGTTAATATTTTTCATATTCAAATTTTTTCAAATTCAAATATTTTTCATATTCAAATTTTCAAGATACTTATATTTATCTTCTGAGATGCTGTTCTCTTGTCCTTTCCCATCCTGAGTAAAATCTAAGGTACTATTTAAATTCAATACCAATTTGATCACCTAGTATAAGACTTTTACTATTTTAATGGTCTTTTACTATTTAAGGAAGAATGACTTTGTTCCTGTTTTGGAACCCTGTTCCTCTATTTCACCAATTAGGTCTCCAGAAAGGTGGAGTGAACGCCCAAGGTATATGAGGTTTGAACTCTTGGAAATTGCCTGCTGAATATACTATAAAGCCTTCTGGGAATAGGAAACCCAGGATTTCTCCTTCACATTCTGGGCATCTAGGAAGAGATATTAAATTTTCCTTCACTGATAACAGGCAGAAAGGCTGCTCTTAGAAAACCAAGTCCTTTCAATTTTCACCAGGTTAAAGAACTCATGTAATAAATCTTGTACAAATCCAGAATAATCATGCTCAGTCCTGCTATTCATCCACTTGGGCACTCCATAATAAGGCCTATCCCAGTCCAAGTAATCACACTGAGTTTCTAGAGTGTTTTATGATACATTGCCTTAGCATAGTTTCCAGCAGGGACAAGAGCTTAATGGTTTGTCTTTTACAGTTTTAGGAGGGGCTGATTAAGATGGATTAGTTTGGCTGGTTCCCCACCTTGTCATTGTTCCTCTCATGACTCTTCATTTGAACAGCTGTTACCTAGGTAGCTGGACAGTGCAGAACACTCCAGATTTAGTATTCTAATATTGAAGCACAAAAATTCATAAAAGTAATGTGTTTTAAATCCACCCATTCCATTATTTTAGTTCAAATTTCCACATTATTCTGAAAAATTAGCATTTTTCTGCTGCTCTTCTTGGCTTCTCCTCTTTAGCTATACGAATATCAAAACAGAAATACAAATGCAGCCTAACATTATCTGCTAAGGAACTGATCCTCAATTGGTTCCCTCAGTTCTCATCGTGTTGCAGCATGATTTCACTTTGTTCCAAATTTATCAGCCAGGATATGTCTTTTAAGACCTTATATCTAATTGATAACTCCTTGGTAAAAATTGGAAATTTGCAAGTGCTAATAAAAAGATATGTTGTGTTTGTCTCTAATAGGCAAATTTGAAACTCTTAGCAGCTGTTTTATTATGTCCCTTTTAATCACTGAAGTAATGGCTGATATAGAGCAGTAGTGCTTTGTAAAGATGCACCATCCAAACAAGGGACCAAATGGAATGTGAGATGAAAGTTTTGGACATGGACGAGTAATAGGAGTTGTCCATTGAAATAAGATCTAATATCCAAGGAAATTAAAGCAGAAGCTGAAGCGTTTTTTGTGCTCTTACAGAAAGCTGTGTTCATGCATTGGTACAGTTTCCTGTCCAGGCCCTTCACCATATTTGCAGCCCTCCTTGGGACACTCTCTAATAACATATCTTTCATATATTGCGATGCCCAAAACTAAACATAACTTTTTTTTGTAGTGAAATGTTTGTTTTTCCTCCAAAATGCAGTGGGTTTTAACACAAAATCTGCAACCTATGCTATTTCAAAGGCAAATAATTTTGGTTGCCAATGAGCAAGACTTCTGTCAAGTTTTGGAAAAACATTATGCTTTTTGCACAAAAAACAGTTGTACAAGAAGCTGGCAGAGCAGTTTTTAAAAAGCAGCATTGGAAAAGGGAAGATATTGCTACCTGCATTTCTTTTGGTATCATTGTGAACTGTTGAAGCTTATTCCCAGTGAGTGTTAGGTGCTCTGTTAAAGTGAGGTATCCACAAGTTATGGGCTTTTTAATAAACGTCAGTCTTAACTGTTGAGGAAAGCAATTTGTTTCAACAGAATTCAACGGCTGTTCATGAAGCTCTTGAAATTCTAAGCATGTTTTGTGAGAATGGCTGTTCTGTTGAAATTATGAAATACTACCTTGTAACCAGAAGTTTGAGCAGCACCCCTTATCATATCACTAACCAATTATTCAGCTCTTTAATTATAAAATATTTATCGTAGAAGATAATTACTCATAAAAAGATTTTTTAAGTGTTGAATAAAAGGAGACAAACCTAGGTCATTGTCTCTACAGACATTGTGTCTCTGAGAAATTACCGTATTTTAAAGAAAATTATATTTTTTTCCTAACTTAGGTTTAAATTAAAAAAACCCCTAGGTTTAGTAGTCTGTGTTTCTTCTATGGATGGAAGATAGTATTTATATACTTAGTAATTTACAAAAAGCTGTACTATATATTATATTAGGTGTAAAGCTGTAGTTGATATCCTTTATTTAAACTAATAAAATAATCATCATTCATTGATTTTTCTCTTGAAGTTACAAGATACATTTTCACAATACAGGAAGAAATCTGAAAAGATGCAGCGATAAAATATTAATCAATTTTCTGAATTTAATCTGAATTTAATTAAGTCAAAATTAAAAGTGTAGATTGCTCTGTTTCTAATAACTTGTTTTTTACTGTGTCTCTTTTATCATGGACCAAGCTGTCTGCAAAAGAGAAAGCAGAGTAAAACGGATAGTCTTGTCTGACAAAAGCTCAACCAAAAAAGGTTAATTTTAGTACAAGTGGTAAAAAATGATGTTATTATCATTCATATATGAAAATGAGTCCTTATGTTATTCTGTCAAAGACTGGTAATTTTAAATTCCATCCATTAATAAATGAGAAGGCTGCAGCACATGCTAATGCACCAATTTGTAGGTTCATCCCATCAATCTGCTTTGCTTTTTCTAGACAGCTTAGAATCAGAGAGAGGTTTGGTTTGGAAGACCATCTCGTTCTAACCCCTTGGCCTAGGACGCCTTCCACTAGATCAGGCTGATCAGACCCGCATCCAGCCTGGCCTTAAACACTTCCAAGAATGGGGTAGCTGTAGCTTTTCTGGGCAACCTGTTCAAATATCTCATCCACCCTCACAGGAAAAAAAAAATTTTGCCTAATATCTAATCTAAATCTACCTTCTTTCTGTCTGAAGGCATTCCCCCTTTTCCTGTCACCACATGCCCTTGTAAATAGTCTCTCTCCATCTTTATTGTAGGGTTCCCATCAGGTACTAGAAGCTTGCAGTTAGGTCTCCCTGAAGACTTCTCTTTTCCAGGCTGAACAATCTCAACTCTCTCAGCCTTTCCTCATATGAGAAG
Source organism: Promerops cafer (assembly GCA_013398275.1). Classification (NCBI taxonomy): domain Eukaryota; kingdom Metazoa; phylum Chordata; class Aves; order Passeriformes; family Nectariniidae; genus Promerops; species Promerops cafer. The sequence continues at coordinate 3,304,299 of VZSE01009483.1, read as the reverse complement.
TGTTCCATCCCTCTAATCATCCTGGTGTCCCTCCTCTGTACTTGCTCCAACAGTTCCATGTCCTCCCTGTGCTGGGACCCCAGAGCTGATGCAGCACTGCAGGGGGGGTCTCAGCAGAGCAGAGCAGAGGGGCAGAATCCCCTCACTGGCCCTGCTGCCCACGCTGCTTTGGATGCAGCCCAGGACACCATTGGCTCTCTGGGCTGGGAGTGCACACTGACAGCTCATGGCCAGCCTCTCATCCACCAGCACCACCAAGGCCTTCTCAGTAGGGCTGCTCTCCATCTCTTCATCCCCAGCCTGTGTTGATACCACGGGGTGCTGTAACCCAGGTGCAGCACCTTGTAGTTGGTCTTGTTAAACCTCAAGAGATTCCAAGGGCCCCACTTCTCAAGCATACCTGGATCCCTCTGGGTGGCATCCCGTCCTTCAGATGTCTCGACAGCACTACTCAGCTTGGGGTCATCTGCNTAACCCAGGTGCAGCACCTTGTAGTTGGTCTTGTTAAACCTCAAGAGATTCCAAGGGCCCCACTTCTCAAGCATACCTGGATCCCTCTGGGTGGCATCCCATCCTTCAGATGTCTCAACAGCACTACTCAGCTTGGTGTCATCTGCAAACTTGATGAGGGTGCACTTGATCCCTTTATCTGTGTCATTAATGAAGGTATCAAATCACTGGTTCCAATATGGACCCTCAGGGGGACACCACTTGCCAGTGATGTTCATTGGGACTCGGAGTCATTGACTACCAACCTCTGGATGTGACCATCCAACCAATTTCTTATTCATCTCACAGTCTACCCATCAAATCCACCTCTCTCCATCTTAAAGAGAAGGATGTTGTGAGGGACCATGTCAAAGGCTTTACAGAAATCCAGATAGATGGCTCATAAATCCAGATTTGTAGCCCTTCCCTTGTCCAGTGCTGTAGTCACTCCATCATGAAAGGCCACTAGGTTAGTTAGGCGGGACTTGCCCTTGGTTACAGTAACTTGCTGTGCTGATCACCACTATACTGACAGAAATACTCTGTCTACTAAAAGTGAGCCATGTATTCAAAAGCCTTTATTGTTTTATTTGTAACTCCGATTTCATAGTTAGAAGTTCATACATAGAAATAAATTGCGTAGAGTAGTAAGACAGCTTTGTAACTAAAAGGTAGTGTGATTGTGGCTCTTTTTTAACCTCAAGATGGTTTGCTGGGACCTGGGTTGGTGTAACAGTTTGCAAAATATTTCATCTCCTGTTTTGAGATTTTAATTGGTCAAAATCAATGGTAACATACTGTAGCTATTTCTCAAATATAATTTGCATATATGCATTAAAAAGTAAGCCCATTTTTTTATTAGAAACAGATTTCCATTCCACAAGCAAGCTTCATCCCTAATTAGCAATCTTTTTGGCATTTCTTTTGGGGAAGGCAGAAATGTAACCGCATCTTGACCTTTCTCTCTTTGAAGGAGATGCCATATTACTGAATTTGAAATTATAACAGTTTCATATTGTATCCCTTTGCAAATATATAAAAATAATTAAAATTTCAGAGCCTTTTAAGTTTCAAAGCTGTCATCTCAAGTTTTGTTTGTGAAGGAAAAGAGTCATAAGAATAATTCTTGACTGAACCCTTCTTTATCTGTTGAGTGTGCAGTTTTACTCTTGGGAATGCACAGTCAAATAAAGCAATCAGAGCAGGATACAAGTGCACTCAGCAATTCTGTAAACAGACATGACTGCATTTTAAAACTGAAGTCAACAGAAAGGCATTCAGATTTGGGGTTTTGTTCATGTTGTTGCTTGATTTTTTTCTTAGTAGAGTTCTTTTTGGTGTGGTCTTTGTCTCTAAATGTCCAGCAAGGTAGATAATTGAAGAAAAAAGAAACCAAACCCTATGTCAAAGTAGAAGAGCTGTTAAGAGTGATGGGAAGCTTAAATCCCTATTTAAGGTGTGTAAGTGATGCTTAAAGGCAGTAAGGATAAATACCCTCCTGCTCTGTAATGTTTCCCAGTGTGTTCAGCTGAGTGCTATAAATAGCAACTAAATTAGAATGTGCGCCCCTACATGGAGGAGAATGTGCAAAAGCATATTGATGTATTTGTAGTGGTAATTCCACACAGTCACTCTGAACTAAGTTATGATCCAGTGAGAAATCTGTTCTCTACATCTGAACTTGAATTTCAAAATTCCTGTCAGGTTTATACTGTTTCACAGTGTTGTATGTGGTTTTCCTTATACATACAGTGTTTTTTCTTATAGGTTCTCTATCATTAACATTTTCAGTATTATTTCTAATATTTCATTATCCCATGCAATAAATTAAGCAATTGAAATTACCTATATATCATGCAAAAGGCAGTAAATAATTTAGAGCTAAACCAAATATTGTTCATTCTTCAGATATGAGCAGATTACAAAGCTATGAAAAAGATTTATTCTGTTATGTGTATTCATGTATTTTATCACACTGAGTAAGTAAAAAGTACTGATTTGAATATATAAACAGAAGAATCCATCAAATAAGAAACACATTAAGATATACTAGAATAATAAAACTGAAACCAATGTGTGTATCCAAAGATACCATAGAAATGCAAAATTCCTAATACCTTACTGAAGGTCAAAGGGAGTTATTACTTCTTCTAGACTTTTGAGGCCACGTCTGAAACACTTGTCCAGTTTTCAGCTTCTAAATTGAAAAACATTACCCATATTGTCCAGAGAGGTTTGTGGAAATATATGATTTGTGGAGGTATCTTTGGAGATACACAAAACTAGAGTAGACAATGCCCTGAGCAACCTAAATTGGTGTTGAATTGTAGCTACTCTGAATTGCAATTGGATTGGATGCAAAAATGTTTAATTTTATGAATAAATTATTTCTGTAATGAAAGTAATTTAAAAACTAAAGCCATTATAGCTTAAAAAAAGAAAACAAAAATTAATTTAAAAATATAGCCAAAAGAAGTGTGCTGTTTAACAAAATGTGCAATATTTGTTCCTTAAATTGCTCCCTGATGTATGTTTTTCTGGGTTGCTTCCTGAGAACAGGTGTGAATGAAGTTTTATGCCATGCTAATGCTCTTCAGCATTCTCTTAGCTTTCAAGAGTGACAGGACATCTGAAAAAGGCCTACAGCCTTTATGATGACCTGTTCTTTTGGGATTGGCCACAACAAAAGAAATTTGCTTTTGGGTTTAATAAAAGGTTTTATGAGCTTTAGAGAGCTGATATGCTGCACTTGAGGTACCTTTATGCTAACTGCCTTAGCTTTACAATGTAGGATTAAACAACAATCTATACCAGCTTACTGCATCAATTAAAAAAAAAGAACATAATTATAGTCTGTGTCTACACAGAGTTGTTCTTTTCTGAACAAACTATTTGCTAGTCTGAGCAGTAATCCCATGTTGGAGTGTTCTGTTTAATGGAGTGTAAGCAGCTTTGGCATGAGCCAGCATGGTGTGCCAGGATGCCACATCACAGACTAACCATGACATCATTTACTTCCTTTGTTTAAAGGGAGTTGCATCAGCCACTGTTTCCATTCTGTGATCTCTTTTTCTTAGGTAAAAAATCCAGATTTCCTTCTTTGCCTTTTAATTGTGGCATCTTTTAGGTATTTTGCGATATATTTAGGTATATGGGCCCCACAGAGTTAAACAATTTCTGATTAGATTGCTTTAATCTGTTTGATTAACATTCTTGCTTATCTGAGAGTTTAGCCTCAATAGTTACTAATATAGTAGAGTTCTGTAACACAGGCATGGGTGAGAGATTTTCTCTGAATTTTGACAGCCTTAAGAGAGGATGTTAACAAAAAATAAATGACTGGTAAACAAGAATGAAAAAAATGGAGAGAGACCAGTGACTGCTGTTCAAGGGGTCATTTTTTCAGTAGAGGAACAAGGACTGTGAGTGAGATGCTAATGGAAAATCTGTATCTCATGGGGCGTTACGAGGGACAACGAGCCATAGCGAAGTAAACAGTTCTCTGTTGGCTCTCTTCATTGTAACATAGCCTTCAAGCTGGCACTGTAAAACAAATTACTGCAGTGCATCCCATCATTACCAGTGGCTAATATATTGAATATTCTGTATCCCTGTTTAGTCACACCAGCACCATCACAGTATCGTTTTCAGCATCCCTGCTCCAGAGCTCCGCAAAAGATTTATGTCTGATGTAGTCCTGACTTTGTCCAAGTATTATTGTAGGCAGCCTAGTCTGTTAGCTACAAATGAATAGTGTATGCCCCTGTTTTCCATCCCGTGCAACTTCTTTTTGGAGATGGGGAGTTGGTTCCACCAAGGAATAGTTCTAGTTCATTGTCCTCCCTATGCAGTTGTATTCTGCTGTGTAACTGCAAATGCAGTCTAGTGCCTGGTCACTGATGGACTTGGGAAAGAAGAGACCAGAAGGCATGAAGCACAGGAGTATTGCCTAACTGCATTCTGTGTTTAATGATCATAAAGGAAATACCTGGAAGTAGGTATGCTTGGCATACATCAGTCATGAACTTGCCACTATGTTGGTATCTGCATTAAATGTAGGAAACAGAAATTCTATGGAAGGAGAGGAGAGGAGAGGAGAGGAGAGGAGAGGAGAGGAGACTCAATTTTAAATCAAATTCCTCACCATCGTTTGCTCTCAGATTTAGCCAAAGTTCTGCACTTTTTTTTCCTAGTAATGTGGAAAACTTCTAAAACTAGTAGAAAAACAGAATTATACTGTATGCTTCCTGGCTATGCATATGCATGTAACACTGAATACAATTTTCCATCTAGGCACAGAAATGAAATAACTTCTGTGGTGATTTATATTATTTTCTTTTTCAGTATAAGTTCTCTTTGGGGACCACAGCAATAGAAAAATGCAGTAGAAGAATCTCCATTTGGAATGAATTAAAACTGGTGAAGGAAAAGTACTTGCTTCATTTTAGAGGAGTTCTGTGATCCTAAAGCTGTATAAATACTAATGTGAAAATCTGGCAGCCTCCTTATTCCTTCCCCTGCTCAGTGAGGTCCTCAGTTTGCTTTGGGATTATAGATGATAAGTAAGATTTCTCTTTGAGAGTGGAATAGATATTTATTGGATGTTAATATGCATGAAAAAACATTATTTGAACCACCTAAGACCATGCTAATAATTAGACTTGTTTTTGTAAGGGGAAAAAAAAAAAGAAAAGCAAATGTTTTTATTACAGCAAACAGAACCGCACATTAATGGAAGTTTTGAAATATCCTGCCATGAATTGCTTTGCAAGCATTTTGGGTATCACTGATAAGTTTTGATATTATATTTATAATCATAATTTTATAAATTAATCTATCACAGAGAGTTAAATTTCTAGTGTAATTGTAATAAGAAATATTGAAATAATGAAATTTTGAAATAAATAGTTGCAAAGAAGAGTGGATGATAGATTTTTAAAAAAATTTTGGAATAAACATATTTTCAGGGTTAGGCTATTTGGACTTGTAGACCACATTGTTGGTATAATAGTTATATAGTTATATAAGAGTTGGTGATGGAAGAAAGCCCTTCAGACTGAAATGCTGCATGGCCATCCAAGATGAATAAGAAGTCAAACAACTTTTCATCACTTTGACAAATGCAGTCAATGCATGTTTCTATCAGATTTGGGATGGGGGAGGGATGTTATCTGTTACAGGACTTCTCCCTTCCAAGAAACATCACTTCAGTCTTTCTACAGCTTAGCTTAAACTTCCTTCCCTTTAACACCTGATCTCGTCCAGCCTTATGGCAGTGGCAGTGGGACTACCAGTGACAGATGATCTGTTAATGAGTGGTGTTGTCTTTTGAGACTGTAGCATTTCCCTAGTAGGCTGTCATGTGGTCATACAGAATTAAAATAACATAAGGATATTTTTTACAATTGGGTTGTAAAATACATTTGATTGCATCTAAAATTATTTATTTAAATGGAGGTAAATGAGCTACATATTCAGCTTTATATAGAGCAGTACAAGCCATTACAATTTTGCTTTTGTGATCTAATGAAAGCTTTTGTTATTGTGTACATCCTAGTGCTACTTAATTATATGAGCTCAGAATTAATATCACCCATACTGGTCTTTTAATTGGGTGGAATATAAACATCTGTGTTCCTGACAGTATTTCTCTTTAGCAGTTATATTAAAAGTTTATTTGATGACAGCAATAGAATGATTATATTAAATACAAGTTGAAATGATGTCTACTTTTATTACACAAAACAATTTACAAAATCTCTCCTAACCAGAATACAGTTACTGCTATATGATAAAAGAAATTAAAGTCATAAGTTATATAAAATCATTAAAAGAATCATGCAGACAAGAGTCATTAACTGTGTACATTTACCTAATGAAAATGGAAAGCAAAAATCTTTGAACTGATTCGTAATCATTTGGGTTGAGGGCTCATAAGCAGGGATGTGGCAGATAAAAAAAGAAAACCTGAGTAAAGGCTTGAACATGGTAGAAACATTATGGAGATATGTGTGACACACTGCCAAAATAAATTAAAACTTACTGAATGATACCTACTTGCATTTTTGATTTTGTCACTTCCAAAATGGTTCTATGGAATTATTCATCTGTCAGCAGTTCATACAATACAATAAAGTAATTTTTAAACATGATATGGGTGCTTGGCAGGTACATTGTGTGATGAGAGTGTAACTTCCAAGATTTTTTATTCAGTGATTACAGCAATTTTATAATTTCCTAGGAACTGGTATTTAGAAAGGAGTGGGGCTTGTCTTTCTCTGTTTAGTGATAGCATGTGGAATCTTATTCTCTGATTAGTTTCTATCTTAGTATTTGTAGAATCACAGAATGGTTTGGTTGGAAGGTACCTTAAATATCATCTGGTTCCCACTCCCCTGCCATGAGGACACCTTCCACTAGGCAGGTTGCTCAGAGCCCCATCCAGCTTGGCCTTGAAGACTTAATTTATCTGTGAAGAGCTTACTTGTAGGGTGGGTTGTACAGTGACTTCATGTTCATACTACAGTGCCATAGTAAGGACTGCGACTATGTGGTATAAATAAATGGTACCAAGGAGATACGTTGTAAAAAGTTTCAGAAGAGGATTTTGAGAGCGGACTGTTGCACAACCAGTCAGGTACCTAAATAACTTGTCTAAAGAGAGCCAGTTCTGTGTCTGAGATTGTTAATGTCTAAAGATCAAACTAAGACTGCATTTCTTAGGGTGCATGGTTTATAAAGATTGCAAGGTGCAATGTGTGTCTCTTTTCTCATGTTAGCACACAAGGTGTTGCATTGGTGGGAAATTTCAAGCTTGCTTCAGCGCTGCCTGTAAGAAAGAGTGGAGGAAGGTTGGGGCATGTGCTCTGTAAGAATAATTGAGGACAGTTATTCCCCCACCTTTATTAGATTCATTTATTGCAAGTATAACAGAGGGCAGTTTTTATCTTATAATCAATTCTGTGAACTCACGTCTCAAACTAATATACTAAAAATGGCAGCATCAACCTAGTAGTAGGAAATATTTTAAAAAGCTGTTGGCAAGTACTTATAAAAACTGTTACTGCAGATTGAAAATGGAGTGTTTCTTCAATATAGTATGCCATTTATATGAAAAAATGATCTTAAAGTGTACCTAAAAGGAATGCAGTTATTTTCCTGAACTTATTAAAGCAAAGACAGAAATAGCAGCTCTTTTGATGGAAAAGATAAACTCCCCGGTAAGTAAAGGTGAAATAAGGTTTCAACAACGATAAAATTATTGAAATTATAATTTTCACTGTACAATGATAACTTTTCACAGTACAAAGTAAGCTGCAATGAACAAAGAATGAAACATGAATTTATTTAGAATAGATGAATCATGTTACACATTAACTGCTGGTTTCCTTTATATTTTAAAATTATTAATTTTCTTTTTACCAGTATGAAATAATTGAAATTAATATTAAGCTTTGAGGTTACAGTTTGTTTACACAAACATTTTTCATTAATCATAATAATTGACATACCCACATTAACTCAAAATGTTGAAAAATCAAGTAATAATTTCAGTTATTTCAGGTTTTCTTTTCTTTTTTTTTTTTTAATTTTTTTATTCTCTCTTTTAGAATTGGGTAGAAAAAGCAGAGAAACAGAAACTGTTGTCAGACACCCTTGACCTTTCCGAGCTGTTTCATCCAGACACATTTCTCAACGCCTTACGCCAGGAGACTGCAAGGTGAGGGGAAAATAATGTGCCTATTTGTGCTAATGTGCCATTGTTCCTTATGTGTGAGGAGGGTTATTTCATTTTCAGGACAGAGATTCAAAAAGTTATGTCAATTGCTGTCATCAGTTATCTTATTTTTATTTCTTGCCTTGAAGTAAAATAGCTGTTACCTGTTGAAATGCTGATTGGGGCTTTATATTTCAGTTAGGGATGTATTTTTCTTCAAAGTAAGATGTAGTATCATATGGTACACATTGAAAATACATTGGATTTGGTTTTGTGTTTGATATCCTGTTGTTACACGTCTGTAAGATTTACTGTATGTGTGTTTCCATTGCAGAGTAATGAGGTGTTCAGTGGACAGTCTTAAATTTACAGCTTCGTGGAAAGGGCGAATACAGGAAGGCAAACTCCAAGTTAAGGTATTTTACTAGGATGTTTTACTAGGATTTTATGAGGATGTTTTATCAGTATAGTCCAAGTCATGTGTCCATAAACTCCCTGGAAAACTGAGCTGTAAAATAATTGGCGTACCTGAGATAAAAAGGCTGGTTAATAGTATACAGCTACTAAAATGGCAGTGCAAAATTCCAAAGAAAGTAGAAAAGGAAAGCAGTTATCGTTTTTCTCCTCCCTGGTGACTATTCTCATTTTAAAATTAAGCTTATTGCTTCATTCTCTTCAACCACTTCTTAGATGAAAATTGAAGCTGCAATTTCATGAGTTAAAATCTCGCTCTTGTCCAGATAGACGAATAGCTTGTAGCCAGAGGAAATACACATGTAAATCTGTAAGTCTAAGGCCACGTGATGGCATTTCTTTAATCACTGAAAGGAGACTACTAAGGAAGTAAACCAAAGTAAACTATAAGTTGACTGGTTTTTGATATGATAAAAACCCAACAATTTTTAATGACCAATTAAGCCTACAGCCAGCAGCCATAAAACCACCACTGATAGCTTTGACAGCAAAGTAGAGATGAATCCTCAAATGTTTTAATTTAGTGTTTTAACATTCTGTGTAAAACTGCCACTTTGGTCAGCACAGGTCTCTGTGCACCTTTTTAATATTTAATTTTGTAGAGAATTGACAAAATAAGTTTTCTGTGCTGTGTCTACAGGTATGTTGATCCCAAAATAATGCTGCGCAGCTCCAAGTTCTGTGTTCAGCATGGAGCAGAGCCCTTAAAACCACATTCTCTCAGTGACACTTGTGCCCAATGCAGGGCACTCATCATCTACTGTGGGCCCATGTGCAGCTAAAGCAGAGATTGCTGGATTAGGAGAGAGAGAACAAGTAGCAGGGCACCTTCTCTAGTTTGACAATGCAGACAGAGCTAAGGCTGTGGGAGATACTAGGGTACTGGGCTGGCTTCTGACACTGTCAAAAATTATTAATACAGAATATGTAGGATTTCATATTCCTAAAATATTAATATATTGTAAAGCCAGTAAAGATGACTGTAATCATCCAGTCTGCCCTAAATACAGTGCAGTCTTTTGAACTTTTTTGAATTAATTCCTGTTGGAACTAGAGAACGTAATTTTGCAAATTCTTTGATCTTGATATTTAAGTAAGAGTAATGGTTGCCTGCTTCATTTCATAAGAAGCATGAGAAGGTGGGCGTAGAACTTGGAGATAAATAAACCAGGGGACTTTTAGGGCTTGCTATAAACCTGGTATATGACAAACCTCAAAGCCTGCAAATCACATGGTCTGAGGTTACAGATTCAGCCAAGGCTTCTAAGGCCATAGCAGTAACTCAAAACTGGGTTTCACATCTCAGACCAGTCATTCTAGTAGGGTAGCTATCAGCTGCAGACTGTAGAAGCTTGACATTCTTCAAAACCATCTTAACATTTTTGATAAATGTCAGAAGTCACTGTCAAATACCTCAACTCCTAAATAACATTATCTCAGTATATTCATGTAATAAAAAATATCACAATATTTTACAGTTGCCAGATTGAAATAGCTGCTTGGCAAATAAAGAATGAGAGGAAAGAGTTTTGTAACATCAGTCCAGTTTTTATTAAACTTCTAACTGAAGTTTAAAATGTTTTACTGCCTGAGAATTTATGTGGTAAATTTTTGGCAATACTAGTTAAAGTACACTGCTAGCAGTCTATATCATGTGTAGGCAAAAAGGTTAATATATAATCTATTGCTTTACAAGAATGTGTCATGTTCTGAGAGGGCTTGAAAATCAAAAGAGAATTTTCTTTAAGAGGAAATTCTCTGCCCCGGGAACAGTACAAGCAGTTAAGTGAGTGGTTATTTCTAGGAAAACATAAGATTCCTGTCAAGTTTCTTCACTTGACTTGAATATTATCTTTTCCTCTGTAAGAGAAATACTCATTGATTCTCTATTAGTAAGAAATCACTAGTATTTTCACTGCTCCTTTTAATCTTCAATGAACAGAAAGGCTTTTGAACCCTTTGCAATGGTGAATATTTAGATTTCCCTACCGTGAGTCCTTCCTCATGCTCATGGAGAACTGAGGAGAAACTTTCCTTTTAGTAAAGCTACATACCACAGGGACTATAACTAGGGCATAAAAGTGTCATCAATTCAGAAAAATAATTCTGTAAAATGTGTCTTGTTTGATAAGAGTCCTCTGGATTGTACATTAAGGTTGGTTCACTCGAGCAGTGTTAATTTTAATACTGGTAAAGTAAATGTTGTATCTGCAGTTTCAAGAATTCAGGCTAATCTTTTTGAATGGGAAGCTATTCTGAGTGGGAACCCAAAACCAAAAATAATTCAATCAGCAGAATAGGTTAAGTCCTTAAACACATACTGTGGTGAGATAGCTGGGACCTATCCCAGCACCTTGTTTTATCCTACCTAAATCAGAAATTGTAGCTTACCAGACTCCCCTACAGGAACCAGACCATGATGTAGGCTATTCTGAGGTTTATCGGTCTCAACTGATACTAATGGTGTTTTTTCACTTTATGTAACTAACTCCACTGACAGACTTGATTCTCTACTCGCAGAGTTGGAGGACTCTATTTCAGGGTCTGGGAGAGTTTTGCTCAAGTCCCTGAATCAACAAATATTTAAAAGCCTAATAGAATGTCTCTTTTAAAGGATTGGCACAAGTAGGAATGCTGGTGAATTTAAACCTGATAGTCATACATACTTCGTATAACTTTCTTAGTAAAACTGTCTGGCATGGTTTGGAAGACATTTTCTTCAAGACTTTTTCTTACTTTTTATTTTAAAAGGTTTTGATGACTTAGAATTTGTTCTGTGATAAGGAAAAGAAGGAGATCTCTTTATAATCTGTATAATGAAAATGCTTTCTCGGTCTTGCCATGATTTTAAAAAACGGCATCAAGCTTCAGCAATTGCAGACAGTTGATCTTTCTATGCCTAAAAATACAAATAATTTACCCTGTGGTCATCTGTAAGTTAGAAGCATGTAGTGCTAGAACTGTCAGTGAATCTGCAAAGTAGGCAGAGGAACACTCAATCAGGCCAAGAATACACCTTAGTCTTATATGAATTATCAAATCAGCTGTTAAATTATCAGTATTAATTCAGGTGATGGTTTAGATGTATGATGTAGAGAGTGGATCTCCTCTAGTAGGATGTGATGAATATTTGATTTAGAATCAATCTGTATAAAATTACACCTTCTTCAATATCACTTAGAATCAATCTGTATGAAATTACACCTTCTTTAATATCACTCCAGATTGCTTTAACAAAAGGTACTGAAAATGTATGGCTATTGCACTATAATCACATATTGATATGCAAATGCATCTCTTCTGTTTGCTTTGTGCTCTGATTGTGCTGTTGTACGAAAGCAGGTAGTCATTCCTTTTGGCATTCCATTTTCTGTATTGTAGAAAAGAGTGAAAGAAAGGAAGAAACATGGCAAGAGACTTATTGGGTAGTAAGTAATATGACCTTGGGTAGAACTTAATATACATAGTGAAAAATAAAAAACTATTGGAAGTCTCAAATACACAATATGAGTATTAATATCAAAACTATTAGCAACTGACAGATATATTATTATAAGGCATCCTGAGAGGTCTTTTTTACAGTATATTTCCATCCTGAAATATCAATAAATTAATGATGGAGGCCTGTAGAGGTAATGAAGTGAAAATATGACTTCCTGAAGTCTCCTGCAATTTGCATCTTGTCATGGAAAACTATGGCATTAATTAGCAAGGAAAAATCTGTTGCAGAGAATTTGAAATTTGGACGCAGACATGCTTTGGACCTTGGTATCAGCACACTTTCTACAGAGGTATTTTAAAGAAAGATAGTCTGGAGTGTGTAAAAATAACTTTTTTGAACCTTAGCTAGTACCAATAGCTGTGAACTGCCAAATTCTTTGTAAGAATTAAAAATTACGGTCAACTTCTGCCATTACTTTCTGCTAAGTTTCAGAGATACTATGATTATATTACAGATGCTGTGAAATTCATGCCTTTCTTAGTACTTGTAATCTCTCTATACTGTTTATTATAGAAATGAAAATGTGGAAATGAAAGCATACTCAGGCAAATGGTATTGGAAAGCACATTGTTCTAGTATTGCTGAGTTTTTTCTTAATGTCTTTTAATATTGAATGAAAGTAAAAATTTGGTCTTAATTTTCAAAGGAGTTTCTACCATGGGTTGAAGTTTTCCAGGAGATCAAATGGTATTATTTTACATAACTGTAATGTCACAGGGACTGCCAATATCAAAAGAGGAAACGTGCAGTAAAAAGTTTTTTCAATAGGTGACCCACTTCTATAGAAATTTCTTTCAGAGATGTTCAGGATGGCCAGACCTTTGAACACCCTAGCAACAAACTTTAAAACTTCTTCATCAGACCAATCGTTGTGCAATAACTTTGCCAAGATTATTTCTTAAACTATGGTCCCTAAAAATATTCCCTGTAGAAAGCAAGAAGGACAGAAAGAATAACATAGGAGATGAATCTTTCTAAAATTTGTGTGAAAGTTAGACAAAAAATCTACTCTGAACTTTCCATTTTGGGGTTGTTTTGGTTCAGGTTATCCACAGCTTTGGTGGTTTCACTGTAAGTCCTAGTCTGTATGAAGCACAGATTGCTCCAAAGAACATTGTCACTTCTCTGTTCACTGTCTGTCTGAGGGAAACACAGCTTTGTTCTATGTCTTTTTTAAATGCCATATTTTATAACTTTTTTTTTCATATTAGAATATGTGCATCAGCATCTTGCACATTGTAAGGAAGAGTCCCCAGCTCAGCGTTAAAAGAGAAATATGAGTTTAAAGAAGCAAATTCTTGAAGAGTGTAATGCCTGTCTACAATCAAAAGAATAATTAGATATTAAAAATGCAAAATGTAATCTTAGCTAGTTTACAGTTAATATATTATTAATGAAAAACCCCTAACACTGGGGAGGAAAGCATTGCTTTTTAAGCATGATAGTAACCCCCACTGTGTTACTGTTTGATTCCATCTTTTCATGTCAAATACATAATTTTAGAATACTAAAATTACCTAAGGAAATTATATGCATTATATTGTCTATTATACTGATTCTCATTGTAACATCATACTTTAACCCCTTTTTGTAATCTGATAGATGTTTCAAAACTTCATGCAAGGGAAAGTATATTAGAAAATTACATTTTTCTCCATTTTGCTTATGTGATCACTCATCCAATTTCCAGCAACATTGTATTTCTTATTTACAGCACTGCTTTATGAACCTTGCATTTGGTGAAAGCCAACCTCAGTATGATAAATTTAATTCAGGGCTTTAGTAGGATAGTATAACAGACAGATGATTTTCAGACTGTAGCTTCTGTTAGAGATCTGCTGCAGCTGGATAGTCAGCCTTTTGAAAAGCTGCATTAAACTTATTATTGAACTAAGTTTTATTACTTTTAAAACTGAAGTTCTTACATCAGCAGGCCAAAATGACTATTATTATTATTATTAGCAAACTAGTAGTATTTGTACTGGGGAATATAAAGCTATCAGCAAATATTGGATTTTTTTTTAAGGAATCTGGAATAGATGTCGCTAACTTATGGAAGACTCCAGAGAAGAAAAAATAGAACATGTAATTCAGAGGCTAAAATTCCTTAATTAAAAGAAAACACTTGAAACATGTTGCAAATAAAGCATTGCATAGTTACTTAAAGAAGCATCTGTGACTGCTATTTAATTTTTTGCCAAACAGCAGTGTATCTAAGAAATCTTGAGTTTGTTAAATAAAATTTTCTCTCATATTATTTCAATATATTTTGTTTGCCTCTGCTGAAGCTGTGTAGTTGCACATTCCATTCTTTGAAAGCAGTGCTCAGACTTCCAAGCAGGAAGTCATGCTTATTGCAGTGATTGTTCTTCTCTTCTTCTCCTCAATGTTGAAAGGACTGTGAACTTGGCTGTTGCTATCATAATTCCATTAATCTAATGCCAGGCAACTGCAGTTTCATAATTGATGACATTTACAGGTATTTTTCTCCGGCATTTCAAAGAATGTGAATCCAAATCAGAGGAAGTTCACAGTGAAGTGTGGTCCAGATCTTGCTTGTAAATCACGTCTCCTATCCTCACAAAGAACATAACAGTAATTAATTTCCTGTTATTTAAAAATTTGGTCCCAGTAAAAATGTTCGTCATTTATGAAAGCGCAGTGTAATCATTATTGACATTTTAATTCTGTTGGTTTTGTTTGAATATTTTATATTTCCATGGCAGATCAGTGGCTTACAGCTAGAAGGTTGTCGTTTCGATGGAAATCGACTTTCAGAAAATCTGCATGATTCTCCCAGTGTGTCATCTGTTCTCCCTTGTTACATGGCCTGGATTCCACAGGTACTAAATTATTAAAAGCCCTAAAATTTCAACACCCATAATTTGATTTTTTCTTTGTAGTAGCTTTTCAGTATGATGTTGCTGACCTGTTTTCCTTTCATTTCAAAATAAAAATCCCAGTCTTTACTAGGAAAAGCAGTTACTTACTTTATTTAAAACAGAAACTTAGTGTAATTTTGTTAATATTCTTTAGCTTACATTGCTTGGATGAAGACAAGGGCTTTATTTCAGTCATACCTTTTTTCTTTGTCTTTTAAAAACATTAGCATATTTTCAAACCTGTATTTAGTAAATGTGTATCTGTGCTTGGGAGTTCATTCCTAGAATATATTTTCTTTGCATTTTAAATATTAAAGTAAAATGCAGCAGCAATAAAAAATAGAGAATATGATGTGAGCTGTAAGCAAAGAAAGCCTTTCTCCTGCTTAAACTAATTTAAAAAAATGCCAGTGCTTGCAGATTTTAAGATGAAAGCAAAGTAATCCAAACAGTAAAAACTGTTCCTGCTTCTGCCTTCCAATTGGCACAGCAATCGCTGATAAATAACACAAAAAGTCACATAGAATGTATTTAAGGATGTGTCTTTTAACTAAAAAACATGTTTATTATAGAATTTATCCCATCTATGTTTAGGAAGCCCATCCCATCAGAAGATAGCTGGGATAAATCTGTCCAGGTGTGACTTGAGAGACAGCCTAAACTACTATAATGACCTTTGTATATTGTGATAGATAGTGTGCAAGGAGCTCCATTGCTAACACACTGCTATATCCCAACATTTTTTTTTCTCTTGTTGTTATTTGCAGCTGGGGGAATATAGCACTATATGAAAGTACAGCATTAGAAGTATAAAGGTTGACAGATTTAGACCTTGGACACAGAAGTAAATGCTAGCAACCATCTGCACCATTGCTCCCAGCTTGGTTAGGAAAGAAAATACCAAAAATTTTTTAAAAAGGGCAAAAAATGAAAACATCACAAAGCCTCTTACAAAGTTGACCAGTGAAAGATTTTTCAGTTTTTCAGTATTTACAGGGTTTGGTTTTTTCAGATAAATAAACAGATTTCTAATTTACTTGAGAGGTGGTGCATGGGATAAATACAGAATTGCCAGATATTCTAATATATTGGCTCAGTGGTGGATGGTGGAGGATGGTAATATGTGTGGTTTTCCATGGTAACACCAAATGGAAACACATTTTAAATCAGAATACTAAGTAGTCCTCCCATTGTTCAGAAAGACATTCATCTTATGTTTGAAATAAAACAGATTTTTTTAGTATTTTTCTTAATAAGACTATTTTTTAAACTTCAAAGGTAGCATCCAAAAGTTATATGTGAAATCAGCAGAGAACTTTATCTATAAAATTAAAAAATAAGATACTTCAATAATAAATGAATTAAACTTTTTCAAATGTACTTACATTTGAAGTGAATAGCAACTGACATCTTTGTGTTGGAAAAAATATAATTCTTATAAAACACAGGCCATAACTTGTCAACTGCCCAGATTTTAAATACAAAGTGTCTCTGAGGAGAGTTTTTCTGAATTGGTGTACCCTTGAGTTGTTTTACAATCACTGTAAAAATTGACTATAATCAAATACTGTGATCAGAAATGAAAGCAGAATTGGATATCGTGCATTTCCCTTAATTTCATTACCTCTCCTTAGGAGAAGAGTGCATGAAATTGAACATACTGTCTTAGAATTCTTAGGTTTTGAATTTGTTTTCTTTTCTCCATAAATGCATCTTTTGAAGTCTAGTGAGCAAAAGTATATGTATAATATAATGCTTTGAAGTAATTTTCAACCAGTCTTAAAGTAGCGTACAGGATTTCTCTGAGAGAACGCCCCCAAAATCCTGCAGTGCTCTAAATATTTTGAGCTACTAACATTATGCTTATTCTCATTAAACTGTGAAGGGCCTTTCCAGTTTTAATCCACTGATAGATCCCATGCTGTGAAGGGTGTCACTAAAGGGGGTGGAACTGTGTGTGAGGCAGTCTAACAAAGAGAACTTTTGGACTGTACTTAAGCCAAGGACATAAGGATTTGTGACTCAAAAAGACTTCCACAGAATGGCTTTAACCCTCCAATAATGGGATTCCTTAAAACATCAGTCGGATGTTTTAAGGGACAAGAACAGATATTTTGTTCCTAAAAACTGTAGAAACGGGTCTTTTAAGGCAAACTGGCCAGCTTCTGACTCCCAGCTTTGGCAAAATTTAAATTCTCCAATTAACATTTTACTCTCAGTTGGGCCAGCATTTTGTCTTCTTCAGAAGTGTTAACCAAGGGATAAATGGTGTAGGTACAATCCTTCTGAGAACAGCTGAGTTCCTGACTATTAAGTTACTCTATACAAATATTACCACGCATAGATCTTCTGCAAAGATTGAAACACTGTTGTCCAAAAGACAGGGGAAGTTGATTTTCAAAAGGAACAGCAAAATTCTTCAGTAATGGCTTTACACTTTACATGCAAGGCAAAGTGCTTGAAACAGTTATTGTTTGCATGTTTCCTTTTTCCTGTTTTTAGTTATTTTCTAATATTGGATCATCACTAACTCACATTTGATGTGATTTGAATTAAAATAGCACTCATTTTTATTTTAAATTCTTTTCTGACAAGTGTGCTGCTTTGTTATTTGGTTCTTGAAAATCTGACATTTTCCTGTTGACAGGAAGGGACATTTTGAGTGTGATGGAAAACATGCTTAATATATATCAGTTGAATCAAACCCTGAAGTATTTGCAGTAAATAAATGTATTTATTGTAAATACATCATGGGTTGAAATTAAGTGCTGTAGGAAGTCTAGACAGAGTCTTTGAGCTCAGTTCTGTGGTCACACATATGGACAGTGCCCCATGCAAAGCCCTAGGAGGAAACTGCATCCAAGGCAGTTTGTAGTATGGACAGCAGAGAGGAGCAGTTCAGTAAAATAGCCTGGAACGTGTGGGGTTAGGTTTTTTGGGTTGTAGTTCCTGCAGTATGATGCTTGCAGGTATCTCAGATCACGCCAGGGGCTGTGCCACAGGAGTAGGGCAGGGTCTGCACTCCAGCCTGCCAGGATAGCTGCTCCTGCACTGCAGCTCAGGGGCTCCTGAGCAGCTCTCTCCCTGCAGGAAACTGATCTGCACTTCCCTTAGCCTGCTTTGCAGACACTTTTGGCATGTAATTTTTGGGAGGGTTTTAGCTGAAGGAAGATTTTTTTATGTAGTTCATAGGATCACCCCTGTTATTTACTTCCTGGTGTTTGAGTTACAGAGTGAGCAATTTCTCTGAAGTCTCTGCTTCATTGGTAATCCTTCCCCTCAGTGTCCTGAATGAAGACGTTCTTGTCAAGGCTGCAGTGTCCAAACTGTATCTTAACTTCAGATACCGTACCGGTGGAGATTATTGCTTTCTCATGTTTTGGTGCCTTTTTACGTGATAACTAAGTGCTTGTTTGTTGACAGGATGCATATGGTCCATATTCTCCAGAGGAATGCATATCTTTACCAGTCTACGCTAGTGTGGAGAGAGACCGTGTGGTGACAAATATTGATGTACCTTGTGGAGGAAACCAAGACCAGTGGATTCAATGTGGTGCTGCTTTATTTTTAAAAAATCAGTAATCTGAAACTGCATTAACTTGTGAAGTAAGAGACACTTAAACATCTAATTTCTTACTTACTAAAGGAGAACTTTAGATTCATTGCTTTTATATTTTTAAAGCAATGGTTTATTAATTCCTGTTTATTTTTTTAAGATATATTCAAATAATTCTACTTGATAGAACTTCCGAGTATCTTTGTGGGATATTGTAAAAATTAATATGGCACTACTCAGCCAACTGATAATTTGGATTGTTTCTCTAGATTGTAATGTGCTGTATTTCTTTATTGAAGTTGTTGAAATCTCTTCTGGTTTGCTCAGAAATACTGAATAAAAATTCAAAGTCAGCATTTTTTCTTTTATCTTTTTTTTCATTATCCTTTTGGAACTGTTATTCATATGCCTCTGTTTTTTAATAAAATAAAATTTAACAAATTACCTTTTGTAACTGAAATTTAATGTTTTACTTGAAGATAAGAATCAGGATAAATGTTTCAGTCTCTTTTAATGATGTTTTACTTGTAATTGTATTTCTTTGTATAGGTAGTAAATAATAGGACTTTGATGAACTTCGTGTGGAGTTACAAAGTTAGATTACTATCATGGGTATTATCCAGAAGTTACTGAAAAAGAAAATTATGAAACTGTACTAAGTTCCAGTAAAAACGTGCACATAAAGGCCTGCAATAGCCAAACAATTCCTTAGAAAAAAAAAAAAAATTCCATCCAGTTGTTAAATGAAAAAACAGAGTGATATAATAGTGCTTTTGCTCTGTGACGTGAGAAATGCCTGGAGTCTTGTTCTTAGTGCAGGATACCCAAGTTTGATTTCAATGTCTCATGATGTTAGGATGCTGTCATAGCATTGGAGTGCAATTAGACAAAATCCTAAAATCCAGCAAGAGGCAGCATTACTGATGTCTCAGCAATTGAAAGTGTCTAATTTTTAACTGGAATTACACACCTCATGAAGATATTTTTAAAAGCCAAAGGCATAGCACTTTCTTGGTTTGCTTGGAAAACAAAATAGATGCTTCGGCTCTGATATATCTGATAGAATTTATATTCATTTTGAAGTAGTATTTAAATTAAGACTATATTTCACTTTCCTGATATTTTTCGTTGATGATTTGAGGGAGAGAGAAGGAAAGAAGAGAAAAGATTGGCCCCATTTCCGGGTCAACTTCCTGAAGAGAGTATTTTTCTCTCTTCTTCTCTATTGTTCGTGCCTTAAACTTGGTCTTTTGTCTCTATTTGGAAAGTTTTCCATTTTAGTAGTTATGGTAATTAAAAGCTGTTCTAAAATAATTTGATACAATTGAACATACCTTTTTAAAATTGAATCCTGTCTAAAAGCAGAATAGACAGAATATTACTTAATACTTTTCAGATAATTGCCTCATCTTTATATATGTCACTCTGATTCACTGACAAGTAAAAAGGTAGAAAATTTGGAAAAAAAAAAATTGTCTGTGGAGAAAATTTTGGGGAAAAATGACAAAGTCTCCATCAGAACAAGAGCACTTGTGTAAATCCATGTACAAGCTCTGTGAGGATTTAGAGGGTGACTTGTCCAGAGAAAATATTCTGCCACACTAGACTTTCTTGAAGTTGAAAAGTTTTGCAGAGGGCATACTTTTAATTCCCATAGGCACATGTAAAGAACATGCTGCAACTGTCCCTTTTGGATCCAACATTTTCATAACCTAGACTGAATTTGAAGCTCTCATGTATCTCAAACTGAGGGATCAGTATACTGGCTCTTATGATTCCAGCTTCTCTTTTGTGGGCAGGTAGAGAAATAGGACAAAGATGTCTGGAAAATAATACATCTTCTTTTAATCTACCTTGCACAGAAAGTAAAGACCAGAGATGTAGTAGGTGGCTTTGATGACCTATCTTGCTTGTAATGGGAAATAAAAGTCTACTGTAGTGAGTGGTAGAAATCCTGAATTGAATCATTAGTATAATATTCTGGGGATTTCCATGTTTTGTTCTTTTAATTTTTTTCTCTCCTCATTGTAAGCTTCAAAATGCCTCCCATATTGCCAAGAGAAATATAATTATTATTTAAAGTCTCACCTTTCAAGTCTCCTCTTGCTATATATTTAGTCTTAATCATTCTAGTAATATACAGATACTGATCCTATCACAAAGAACAGATATAAAAGAGACTCCTCCAGACCTACCACACCGTATTTCTATTTCAGGGTCAGGAACTGATTCAATTTCTTACTGATGACTTGTCTGTATCCTAACCCCTCAGAACTGGCCTATCTCTGGACGTTTGTAACCTCTTCCATCATCCACTACTGCCATGGATTTAGAACTGTGGAATATTTCTCAGCTCACAGCATCAGGAGTTTTGTTCCCAGACACGCATTCATGCATTTCTGTCAGAGCCTTCTCTTAGCCAGCTTGATTAAATCTCATTTTGTTTGGTTGTCCTCTCAGTTTAGAGCCCCTTCACATTACTAGAACTGTGTGTTTGCTTCTGCTCTTTCTAAGACCTTCCCTGAGTGATATGAAAAAACCCCAATCTTCTTAATATTTAGCTATACTGGAGCATTGAGTTATATTTTTATTTGGACAGAGGTCCTGTGGGAGCCCATTGAGGCTGATCTTTGTTACAGATGTGAAAGGCTCTCTCTTCTGAGGTGTCTTTGATGTCTTTATTTTTTTCAGCGCAGGAAAATAAACTGATTTAAATGTCAAGCTAATTTTTCAGCTTGCAATCTAGTAGATTTTTAATTAGGTAATATTATCATCACAAAAAAAACCCAAACCTTGGGAGCTGTATATTATGCTCACAGTGTATTAAGCAGTATGTTTGATACTTATTTTGTTTAAGTGATGCACTAATCTTTCCTTCTCATAACTGGAGTTATAATGTTTATATGTTTATAATGTAAAACCCTAATGTTTTAGATGGCTCACAGATGACCTAAAGAGGAAAAAGAAATTACTTATCATGTATACCTTGATACATATTTTCTGTTTGCATTGTATAATGTGCTTTCTTTCTACCCAATGTTGTAATCTAAATGAAGGATACTATAGATAAGTGCTACTCTAGATCATAGGAATTGTATTTTTGGCAGTAAAAACAGGACTGTAGAGTTTTTATTACCACCAAAGTGCAGCTGTATCACATGCATAGGCCATTGAGAAGTATGAATCAGGAAACATAAGAAATAAAAACATCAGAAATGCCTTAATGGTGTGAATAGGGTTTGAAAGAGTCTTCTGCTATTCAGTTTCAAGGGTATAGGAACTTGTAAGACTAAAAAAAGATACAGAAAGGGATCTTAGAAAACACATTACTGCTCTGTAAACACTCTCTTTTGAAGACTTGAGAAAGGCAAATCTTCAGTAAGTGCAAATTGTTATCAACAGAAACCAAAGTGACAAAATGCAAAGTGAAAAAACCTTAAAAGAATAACAAAACCTCAGAAAAGAATGAAGATTATGCAGTAATATCTGAATGTCTTTAAAATACAAATAATCTTTTTTACAAATGCGTGTATTTTTAATTTGAAAAGGAACAGTTTCTTCCTTTTGCACCTTTTAGCAATCAAGTTTCTGTGAGATATTGGTGCTGTCATCCATTGGAAGACGTGCTGTTTGGTGCTTTTAGCAAATTCACTGCAAATCTACTGACACAAAGCATGCTGTGTGCCCAAGCAAAAGAATACATGTTTGTTGAAGAGTCAGACTCACTTTGTGCTATTTGGGGTAAACTGCCTTTCAGAAACAAGACCTATGATGTTGATAGAATACCTCACATGTTTTAGTGCTAAGTTAAGTTGACTTGGGATTTTTTTCCCAGAAAAGTTTTAGAATTTCACTAAAATCCAAATGCTGCAGTGGAAGGCAAGTTATGCAAGTTATGCTGAGTATAAATAGAACTGGTGATGCAAATTGTCTTTCCCCTGTTTCTTTTTTTCAGCTTTCAGAGACCAATACTCAGAACAGCAGTAATTTGTCCCCAAACAGCTATATCATTGTTAGAGTTGAAGGGGGAATAACCTGAACTCCACGCTCAAAAGCATCAAATATGAATTATGCAAGTTCTTAAACTGATAGACTGTCTTTCAATGACAAAAATGGGTTTGCATAAATTATGCCTGTTGGTTACCATAATAAAAATGTTCTGCCTTTACCAAGACTAGAAAATTCCATATGAAGTTTTACATAGACATTTTTGATTCCCTTTAATTTTTTACATTTTTAATCCTTTGAAAATGAAACGTGTGAATAAGAAACTAGATGTGGGAGAGTCTGAAGACCAATAAATAGTGGGTCATGCTTGAGAAAACAAGCTCTGTGGGTTCTTATGCTGTGTTCTCCTCTGAAGATGTGCAGCTTCATCAGTGCACTGGAGTTCTTCACATAGCAGAAGCTTCCCTGGAAACCCATGTGCCTGAGAGGCCACCCTCCTTCACCTCAGCTCATGGCCTCCAGTTGCTGAGGCTGCGTAACTCAGCCCCATCTCCTGGAGCTGCTTTTCATTTCAGACACTGAAGCTCCTTACAGCAGAGCTCACCAAATGAATGTGTTTTAAGAACTGCCAGTCTTTAAGATCTAGATTTCCTCTTCGTTCTCATGACTTTTATCTAAGATACCTAGAAAGCCACAGAAGAGGGGTTTTTTTTCACTTTCTGTATGTTTGGTGCAAACAGAAAGACTTTTCACTGGCCTGCTTTAGAAAATCAAGGAGCAAAATTGGTGTTCTTTGAACAGCTTCACAACAATTACTGTTAATATGGGCTACAGTGTGCCTCAGGAATAGTTCTCAGGATATGATCTTTGTGGAAATTGAGGTGGTTATGTGGAAATTAAAATTCTTTTTATTTTAAAGTTGAATTAATTATTTGGCTTAATTATAGCACCTAAATAATCATGATAGAATATCCAGGGATCTTTCCAGGCTAGTTCTAGAATGGGTGTGTAGGTATGACAGGCTACTCAATGCAAGAATTTGGGTATTCACCCTGTGTGAGAATATGCCACAATTCTACTTTTTCCTCATCAAAGCCATCTGCATTGCAGTGTCTTGTCCAACACATAAATTAACTGAGAGCACAGGTCACTTGAGCACAGTGTAAATACCCTGTCTGGTGTTCATTCCTGCTGGGTGATCCTGTAAAGGAAGCTGCCTGACCAGCAGTAAGCAGATGCCCTAAGGTGGATGTCAGATCTGTGTACTCTAACTGGGAGCAGTTTCTACAGCAGTGTCAGAATTGCTACTGCCTTTGCATCTCAGGAGACAGCAAGCTGCCCCAGCTCTCTTTAGAAGAAGTCTTAGATACATTCTTCATTATTTTCCCCCAGTGTTAGATCCACTTAATTTTTCAGAGCAGCAAATATGGAATCTTGCTAACAGATCAGCCTTGGAAAAAGTAATTAGTAATCCTGCTTATGAAATGTTTCAGATAGGCAATTTCATTGTCAGAGCTGTTTGACTCGTCTCAGCCCCTGGCAAGGTGAGTTCTCCTCATGCAATCCCACATGGTGCTACTGCCGTGCCTGAAAGGATTTTTATACACTTTTCTCTACCTGCTGAGATCGGGAAGAAATGACAATGTCTTCAGAGCGCTTTTGGGATGGGCACGGTCATATCAGCATTTCCCACTAGGTGGTACTGTGGACTAGACCCTGGTGAGGGCCTGGCACAGGGGACTGAGGTGGGTTTGGAAGGTAAAGACAATTTATAGTCTGCACAACATTGCATCAACAGTCCGTTCCAAAGGAAATTTCTTACAGCAGTGCTGAATAAGCAGCTATATCTTAAAAAATGCTTCTAGTTAGTTGTGATGTAGTTCTTTTCAGAAATAAGTGATTCAGCAAGTGAATTTCTCCTTCCTTCAGGACGCCTGGTTTGTGCAAGTGGAGAAGGCACTGACGGACCATTCTGGCCTGTTTGCAGCTATTTCTGTACATCTTCAGTGTCCACATAGGAAGAAGGAGCAGTGAAGAGAAGGGTGCCTTTGCAGCATGGAAGGCCACCAGCCTCCTGCTTTGCACCAGGCAGAGTGTGGCCAGCAGGCTGAGGAAGGTGATCCTTCCCTGCACAGTATTGGCAACACACGTCTGGCATTCTGGGCCCAGACACGTTGGAGCGGGTCCAAACAAGACACTGGAAAATTTGAGACAGTTCACCAAGATGGTCAAGGGGCTGGAGCACATGACTTATGGGAAAAGGCTTGAGGAACTGGCCTTCTTCAGCCTGGATAAGAGGCAACTTTTATAGGGAGGGGATTATTGGCAGCTTGCCATTGCTTACATGGAGGTTATGAAATTTCATGGCAGGAGGACAGGGGAAAAAATGTTATAACTGCATACAGGGAAAAATATTCTCCTCCTGAGGACAGTCAGGCACAGGTTTCTCAGAGAGGTTGTCCAGTCACCATGCTTGGAAGTATTGAAAATTGGACTGGATAAGACCCTGAGCAATCCATTCTGACCTCAGAGCTGGCCCTGCTGTTGGGGACCTCCTGGTGGCCCCTCCAACCTGAAATATACTATGCCTCTGTCTGGTGGATTAATTACATGTTCATCATTTCAAGCACAGTGTATAAATTACAGTAAGAAGATAATGTCCTTCTGCTCTTTCTACCTTCTGCTCCATATAGAAATAACCTGCAAGTCCTTCAGTTTTACTGCTGCCTCATAAGCTGTCAGCAAGTTCAGGGGTTAGTCAATGGAAAATGAAGCAGTTCACAGAATAAATGGGTGAATGAAATGTTAAACCATAATAGAGCAAGCCAAAAACAATTTAGAGGAACCTCACTTAAGGCATAAAATCAAAAATAAATGTTCTGAACACTTCAGAAGCAAGATGCCTGCCAAGGGGAGTATTGGGTTATTAAATGAAGTGCAGAAAGAATACTCAGGGAAGGTAAGACCACAACAGAAACCTAAATTCTTTGCATCAAAATTCATTTCAGAGAACCTGAGTGTGGTTCCATACTGACATCTCAGTCTGTGTTTTTTAAATAAGGGATAAGCCTTAGGGATCAGCTTAAACTGACCTGTCAAAATAACAAGCTTTAGAAGAAACTAGAAAATAGTTGTAACAAATAATTTAAGTCCTCATCCAAAAGTCCTTAAGAAACTCAAGGAACTCCAGCACAATGTTGTCTCACTGGTCAATATGGGTGTCTAACCTATCATTTAAGTGGACTGTGGTTCTAGGGGAAGGAAAAGTTCTCTTTCTTTTAACAGTCTTCTATAACGATTTTTTTCTATGTAAAGCCTACTGAAATTGTAAACCAAAAAAAGTGATACTCAACTATCTTAAAAACAAGGAAGGTCAGCATGGATTTTTTGTAAGTCATGTTTTAACGGAATTATTTTTTAGCCTTTAAAAAAGCTTGAATTTATTGATGAAGTCAGAAAAATAATTTGATACAGTATACAGGGATTTGCACAATGTGGGAAAAGTTGAAGGAAAGGAACTAAGCTGTACAACAAGAAAAAATGAGAGAGAAAGAAATGGAGGGAGAGAGTGAGTAGTGTTGTACCATTTTACAACAGCTGAGGATCTCAATTTCCTACTTGATCTTTATCAAGGCAGGAATCCCAGGCAAGAATATTTGCTGTGTCTCTTCAGTATAATGGCATAATTCTTTAAGGAGAAGTCTGCATTAATCTACTAATACTAATCTACTTTTACTATGTTCAGACATGCTGTGCCCAAGGGTAGGTTATCTCTTAACCTGTGTAACGTTTATGCCGCTCTCTTAGATGCTGTTTGATTGATCATCCTGAAAGGTAGCAAAGTGGTAATCAGCCAATTTTTACTTTGCCCTTCCTTCCTTCCTTCCTTCCTTCCTTCCTTCCTTCCTTCCTTCCTTCCTTCCTTCCTTCCTTCCTTCCTCTCATCTGAGATTGGCCATTAAGGTAGATAAAATGAGGAAAAACTTCACTGAAACAGGTGTTAGGAGAGAATTAAGAGGTTTTATCACATCTTGGCAGTTATGATCCAGTT
The DNA here is from genome assembly GCA_013398275.1 of Promerops cafer. Classification (NCBI taxonomy): domain Eukaryota; kingdom Metazoa; phylum Chordata; class Aves; order Passeriformes; family Nectariniidae; genus Promerops; species Promerops cafer. The sequence continues at coordinate 3,277,680 of VZSE01009483.1, read as the reverse complement.
CATATCAAAGAATAGACTGTATCACACCTGCTTCTAGGGATTGCCTGGAGCAGGAACAGCAGAATCACAGGAATTAATACAAATGAAAGTATCCTGACTGCACTTCCTGGTCAGCTTCTGAAGTAATAAGAAACAGACCTGAAGGTTTCAAGCTGATCACTTCCTAGCACAAAGCTGCTTCTAGGAGTGAGCTGATGAGATGTGAAATTTGTGTTGCCACAAGCAAGTCAAAAGTACCCTCTCCTGTGTCTGTGATGCCAATTTAACTAATCCCCATAAATCTCATTTTTAAACAACTTAAGCTAGATATTTGAAATATGTTTTACTCTACTATTGATGAATTAATTGTCTTTCACTGGGTGGAAATGAAAAGGTCCAGACTGGTGAAACTGGAAACCAGCCTAAACTGAGGTAGTAGAAAGCTGAAGCAGGTTTCAAAAAAGGAAGTGAAACATGGCAATTTCCTAAGCAATAGAAGGTTGAACAGAACAAAATTAAATAAAGCAAAAACTAAAAATTAAGGGGTAAAAAACCTAAAAATTATTGAAGAATCCCAAATAATGGATTTGCCATGCTTGCTGAGGAATTGTGGAGTGTTTCACCACTGGAATGTGAAGAAACTGCAGTCTGAAGAGTCAGAAACCCACTGGCATCCTACCAGCTACCCTGAAGAGTAGTCCACTCTGAAAATCTATCAACATGATGAAGGAGTTGTATGCCTTGTAATCCAGGAAATACTTGTGCAGTGCAATAATGGAAACATGAGTCAAAATTAGCATCTAAACGGGTGCTGTCATCATGAATGGAAAGTGAAAATTGCTAATTTAGATCAAGACTACATGTCAACTGATCCAGTATGCTGCCACTACAAATAGTTGGGGAAAAAGAAAAAAAAAATGGTAATGCACCCAGCAATAGGCAAAAGCAGTAAGGTAAAGCTGTGTATATTTCCTTCTCTTTCCTACAAACTAAAGATTTTCTTCATTTTTCCAAAGGGCAGATTTCATTCCCTTTCTAGGAAAATGTGTTACCCACTATATCACTGACTGTTCCTGTGATGCATACATATGTATGTATGTATAAACCTTCTTTGAGTTGTCTGAAATTTTGAGCCCAAGACCTGCTTTTGAAAACTGGATTTTTCTTTGGAGATTCTTTACTTTATACATGTTTATGATATTCCCTCTTATTAATTTCCTCCTGAACAAAACAATCACAGCCTTTCAGAGTCTGCTGATAGGAAAAAAAATTTATTTTCCATCTAGCAATCTTCAACTGATTTTGCTAAGTTTTTCTGAATTCTGAACTATCTTTTTCCTTCTTTTTTAATGATCAGGTGGTCACAAAGTTTCAGGTAACACCATGTAAAGTTTTTTATTTTATTTGATATCCATATACTGTAATAATCCACAAATTGCTTCCCACAGGTTTCATATCCTGTTGAATAACACTCTCCCAGTGCTTCTTCATGAACAGGACAAATATGATAATGTGAATGGTTGCCCATCTCCTTTCATTAAATGATGGGAGTTGAGCCAAGATCCATTAAGCAAATACTTAGTTATTCTTGCCATTTTAATTTAAAGGAACATTAAATTTAAATAAATCGTTACAAATTCTAATGTATCTTTTCATTTTAAAGTTATTTATAAATAGATCACATTTCTTTCCCACCTACGGATGGAACTACTTCAGAGGTAGGTGTTTTGCAGAGAAATTTTTATTTTTATGAAAAAGTACTCAAGATAAAAGAAACATTAATTCTTAATTATTTTGCAACAGTACGAGTTTCTGGTGTAGTAGGGTCCCTGCGCTCAGGTTTTTTGGGTTTTTTTTACCTCTGTCCTATGCTCTGGAAGGTCCCTTGAACAGCATGAGTCTAGTTGTTTCCCAGGTGGAAGGTCCCCTCTGTTCCCCAGAGGTTTCAGCTGCCCAGAGCAGGCACACACCCCTTCCCACTGCTGCCAGGCTCCAAACTTTTAACGGCACAGAAATGGATTAAGAGAGAATAAGAACAGGCAGGAACTACATTTTCTTTCAGAATTGCAAAACCACTTTTATCTTCGCCTATTATGAACTGTTTTTAACATTAGGGAGGACATTTGCAAAGTATAGGAAAAGCCTTGTGGTGATTTTCTTGGAAAGCCAAGAAGGGAGTCATACATCTCTTGAAGGACTATCTTTGCATTCAGCTCAAAGCATCTGCTGCTGAATGTTGCTGGATATAGGGGAGGACGAGGAGTTGGATCCATCGTGTGGGTTGTTTAATCCGAGTGAGATTTTACAGTAGATCGCATTTGATCAGCTGAGCTGGTTGGAGCATGGTGCTAATAATGCCAAAGTCATGGGTTTGACCACCACGCTCAGTTCGGAGTTGGACATGAGGGTCCTCTGTGAGTCTCTTCCACCTCAGACTCAGACTATTCTGTGATATGACAGAAGTTACTTGTTGACTATATTCCATTATGACCACCTTAAAGACCTGTCTGGGGCAGTGTCATTAATATAAATCATCAAATGGAATAGTGCTGTGGAAAACTCTGAAAATTTACATGGACACCGAGCAGCTGTAAGTCAACATGTCTCTGTTTTCTTCAGGGAAATTGTGCTGGTTCACATCAACTGATAAAATGTCTCACTGAGTTAATTTGACCTTAATTCTGTGCAGCGGGGGCTATGGCTGTGGTGAGCAGCAGAACTTACTGGTTGGGGTTTTTCTGTGGGCCTGTTAAGAAATTTATGCTTATTTCTTTTTCCTTTGGAAAATTATGATTCACTAGAACATGACTTCTAAGAAGAAAAATACATTGAAACCGGTCCTAAATAAGATATTAAAAAAGGATTTTAACACTTTGGACTGTCCCTCTAGGATTGCTGCAATACAGAAGTTTTTATGCCTCAATTCATAGGAATTTTCTGTTTTGAAATCTCAACATATTCCTCCGTATCTAAAAGAATATCAGTATAAATGAAATACCAAAACCACCAAAGGATACCGAAATAAATTAAATGCTACATCTGAGATTAATCTAATTCAGTTTCTCTAAAAACTTATCCAATCACAAAATAAAATGTCTTCAAACAATTAATACCAAAATTATATGTCAATACAATTAATTTGCTTCGTAAACAATGATTTGATTTAATCCAAGATACATGAGTGCATTTTTTGTCAACTACAGGGACCCATTCCTGCCATTATATAATTTAATTTTCAGAGTCTGGCCACTTTAAAGGTACATACTGTAGCCTTTAGTCCAAAAAATGTGACTACAATTTTAGATTCCTTCTCGGTTATTGTCTGCCAGTTTATGACTCCAAAATATGTGGCACTGGCAATTCTTCTCCCAGACTATAACAGCATGAGCAGTTCAGACCTACGATAGGAGATAAGTTGCAGTCACTGTCTTAGAGCATGTGCCCTGGATTTTCATGCTATTTGGTTCCTACAGATTGTTGCATTAATTTGGGGTTTGTTCTGGATGCTGGAACAGAAGTATAAAAAAGATGTATTTTCAGACAAGCAAGAAGACTACAAAAAATTTCAAATTCAGTTACTAAAGTAGCTGTTGCCCACAGTACAAAGTACAGAAAACAATCTGAAACTAGAAACACCAAAATTTCCCTTCAGAATTCAGAATACGGGATGTGATATTTTGATAGTTATGAACAGGACTTTGGAAGTGCCTCAGGCTCATTAATCCTCTGGAATTATGAATCTTATGAAAAATCCTATCTTGTGCTTTTAAGGATTTCATGAGGATTTGATAGCCAGCAAACCCCAGGTCTCTCAGGTTTTTGCTGAAGTGTTGACACAGGCTTTTACTTGGGAATAATACCAGGGTATTTTTCTCTACACAAAATTAATCTCATCGGCATTTGGGTGTTTTCCAACCAAGTTATCTGGTCCAAACTAGGACCAGATATGGCTTTCACTTGGCCTGGCAAGTCATCCTCATCTGTCAAGATGTGACCTAAAATCCTGGTGTAGCTTTAGGTCCCGAGAGCCTCGCCCCAGTTCCCCACACCACCAGGAGGGATGGCAGGGCAGCTGGCTTTGGCACCAGCTGTCATGGAACACTGGGCTTCCCTCACCATTGTTTTGCAGCCCTATTTTTTTGTTTGTTTGTTTGTTTTAAGTGAAAGCGTAGCAGTCCTTTCATCCTATGCTGAAATTAGTTTGTAGAATAGGCGGAAGGAACCATCTGCAGGCAGGTGGGCTGTACCATGAGATGACCCAGGGAACTAGAACTCCTGTCAGCCTAACCTCAGTGCTGGGAAGGCCATGGAACAGATCACCTTGAGTCCCAACACTCAGCACATGCAGGACAACCAGGGGATCAGGCCCAGCCAGCACAGGTTTGTTTGTGAAAGGCTGGTCCTGCTTGACCAGCCTGATCTTCTGTGACCAGGTGACCCTCTCAGTGAATATGAGAAAGGCTGTGGATTTCATCTACGTGGACTTTAGTAAAGCCTTTAATACCATGTCCCACAACATTCTCCTGGAGAAGCTGGCTGCTCGTGGCTTGGACAGGTGCACTGCTTGCTGGGTGAAAAATGGGAGGCTGCGCTCTCAAGTGCACTCAGTCACTTTGAAAGACAAAAGTCACTGAAGACTGCTCTATGGAAATGTTGCATTGTGTTCAAAAGAAGCGAACAAGTAAAGCCTTTGTAACTCAAAATATGTGGGATTTGGGATTTTTCCTCCTTTTCCTTTTTTCAGTGGCTTTTCTCTACTATTCAATGGTTCACACACCTTTCAGTAGAGATGGGATGACTTGTTAAGAGCAAGCAGGTCATGCATACCAAGCTTTGGTAGTCAGAGACAGACCTTTTAATGTTATCCAAACACAGATGGAATGAACTGGCTTTGTAATTTTTTTCCTTTAATTCCTCATGTCTAATTCAAAACTTGTGAGGTCCCCAAAGCAATAAAAGAAACACTTCAGCCACACACTTCATTGGTTTCTTCTGGTTCTGTTGGGCACAGAGGGGCATTCTGCCAGAAATAGTTGTAAATGGCACCATTCCTATAAAAGACAGTGAAAAGTGTGTTTTCAAAACCCATCAGTTGTGACCAATTCTTCCTAAAGACCTCTTGGGCTTTTCTGCTGAAAGAACAGCTGACAGATACACCGAGGCAATAAAAACATTTAAACATTGTCAATACATCAGGCTACTGAGCCATGCAAGCAGCAAAGCCCCGGTAACACATCCAAACTGTGAATTTTGACTGGAGTCCTGCATGGCTTAGAAACAGTAAATGGCACAGGAAAGGGTGGAGGCTGTAAGTGCTACCATTGCCCATTGCAATGAAAGTGAGTTAAAAGATGCTGAGAGGCTTCTCTGAAACTTGAGCAGTGAGGAAGGCAAAACATGACAGGAAAACCCAGTGCCTGCTATTCCTCCCTTGTCTCTTCCTTTTCAGGAGTTTCATACAATGGAGATTACTTACCTCAATAAATTTTATATTGTGAACTTTTATCTTGCATTGAATTAGATTTTGTATTCTGTTTAATGGAGCTAAAGTAATAAATTAGAGGATAATTAAAAGAGATGTCTTCCTACAAATATAGGTGACACTGGCAGAAAGGTTTCAAGATAGAGCACTGAGGCAATGTAATAAAATTACTGAATAATTGTAATATACAATAATTATTAAATATGCATACTCTGGGTTAATTCTCCATAGTGATTTCTTTGGAAAAAATTGATAGTAGTAAGGGACAGTACAGAAAACTACAAGAGATGAAGCCATATAATTCTTCATCAGGCTTTACTGCCATCGTAGTGACAAGGTGAGACCAAATATGAAGAGGTACAAGCTCATGGGTCAGAGACAGGGTATGACCTTACCTGCATTGTTGAAAACTGGATTAACTCCTATAGTCAACACAGATGTGCTGCAAAAATGAGATCTAACATTAGCTATGAGAAGTTTTGTCCCAATGTATTGAGATGCACTCCAGCTAATTTGAAGCAGGAAAACAGGCCAGGATGATTTGCACCAGACAGCGTGACATACCGACTGAATGGAAACTTGATTAAAACCAAGGGCTATAAGAACCTGTTCAATATTTAGGATAAGAAAATGACAAAGCAAAAAATCAAAACAAAAAACACATCAAGGCACCCTGGGGCCATATTTGCACCTTGCAATTGTGAACTATTTTTGTATTATCATAGAATCATAGTCTTAGAATACCCTGAGTTGGAAAGGACTCACAAGGGTTATCAAAGTCCAGCTGCTGGCCCTGACAACCAAAAGAATCACACCATGTGCCTGAGAACATTTTCCCAATGCTTCCTGGCTTCAGTCAGGCTTGGTGCCTTGACCACTTTCCCTGGGGACCCTGTTCCAGTGCCCAGTCACCCCTCTGGGTGAAGAACCTTTTCCTGCCATCTAATCTAAACCTCCCCTGACACAACTTCAGGCCATTCCCTCAGGTCCTGTCACTGGTCATCACAGAGCAGAGATCAGTGCCTGCCCCTCCTCTTCCCCTCATGAAGAAGTTGTAGACTGCAATGAGGTTTCCCCTGTCTCCTCCAGGCTGAACACATCAAGTGACTTCAGCTGCTCCTTGTATGGCTTCCCCTCCAGACCCTTCACCATCTTCATAGCCTTTCTTTGGATGTTTTCTAACAGCTTTCGATCCTTCTTACATTGTGTATCTGCTTTTGTTCCTACAGCCTCACTTTCCTTTTAGTCCACAAGTAAAACGGGATGGAAATTGCATTATCTGTAATATTTGTCCATGATGACGACTGCAGCTCCCCATCTTTCTGGCTGTCTAGGCACTGCTTTAGGAAGCAGCATTATTACAAAAAAAGCAGGATGCACTATATCTCGTCTCTTACAGGTTTAAAATACATAATTTTCCGTATGTTTTTCTTCCTTGCTCAGTATGCATGTTACAATATAAATTTGGATCTTCCTAGTAATTTTTAAGGTTTTATCTGTGTCTGAATGATTCAGTTAGATCCAAGTTGCCCTTTAAAAAGCATAAATTGACTTTTTTTTTGCAGAAATTGAGAAACTTGATACCTGGGAAAAAAATATTCATGAGCACAACTCCAGATGGATGTGCTTGGTAGAGAAATATTTTTATCTTGTTAAGGAAAATGCATTAATGCAAATGTGAATACGAGAAGTTATAAACATTAAAGGTAATCCCATCTCAAAGCTACTTACAGAGACAGAAATTATTATCCAGTCTTTATAATGCTGTAAATTGTGTCTGATTTGAACTTCATTTTAAACTCCATAGTGAAAGAGAAATCAAAATTTTCTGTTAAATACAAAGGCTTAAATGAGAATTCAGCACACAGGAGACAGCAGACTGACAATATACAATCTCACTGAAGCTTGAGTGTGCATAGACTAGCACAGTTAATCAAAAACCGCACTCATCTGCCAACTCCTTATGCATTCATCAAAGTTCAGCAGAGAGTTATCAGCACAGGAGATTCATACATCAAGGATTCAGCTCTGGCTTCCTTGACATCCCAAGCAGATTAGTCTATGACAGATTTCTGTAGCCCAGCAAGCATCCCAAAGTGGAGCTACAATGAAGATGACAAGCAAATCCTTGGCGCCTGATGTCACGTCCACTTGTTCCATCAAAGCCAACAAGGTTTCACTAAGGTTATTGAAGTTGTGCAGGTTTAGGAGCTGTGTTTTTATTCAGACAACATGACAGGACAAGTCCTCAGCAGCTCGATGCAGGCAATAACCTTTCAGAGACCACATGAATAAATAAATCCTGTTCAGATTCCTTTCAAAACAGCCATGCGTCTTCCATGCAAACAGACCAAAGGAGGGCTGGATCACAAAAAACTGCTCAAAAATGCTCTTTCTGTCCTCACAAGGTATCCCAAAGGAGATCACGATGTACTTCTCAGTGCCTCAAGGAAGCAACAGTAGAGCAATTATTTCCCAGCATGTTTGTGTGCCTCATGCAGATGATGCTGGGCATGTACTGGCAGGATGCAGATGTTTTGATCTGGGTTTGAAGCCAAGCATTGAGGTGCTGCCTGGGAAAATTCCATGGTATGCCTACATAGGAGGTCGGGCTGTCTTTTCTAGAATAGGACTAGGGCAGAGGTAGAAGAAAAGACCATCCCTATCGAGGCATCTCAGGACTAAGCTCTGGGCAGGAGTAAGTGTGCCTATGTTCCTCTGTAAGAGAAAACCCCCAGCCCATTAATTTAGCTTCTCTGTGTGAGACTGTAATTTCTCTGTCTGCAAAGATACCATTGTACCCCATTTTTCTGTGGCATGGGTGCAAAGCCACTACCTCTGGGATTGTTCAGCCTGGAGAAGAGAAGGCTCTGAATATACCTTATTGTAGACTTTCAATATATAAAGGGAGTGTATAAGAAAGATGGAAGGAGATCTTTTACCAAGGCCTAACAGGACAGGAGCAACAGCTTTAACAGCTGAAAGAAGGTAGATTTAGATTGGAAATATGAAAATTTTTGTGATGAGGGTGGTGAGGCATTGGAACAGGTTGCCCAGAGAAGGTGCAACATCGCTGAAATTGCCCAAGGCCAGATTGAATGGGGCCCAGAGCAACCTGATCTAGTGGAAAATGTTCCTATCCATTCCAGGGGGTTGGATTAGATGAATGGTCCTTTCTGCTCCAAACCATTCTATGATTTTATGATCATTCCACTGAGAATTTGAAAATAGATCCAAGACAGTAAATTTACTAAAAAAACTCATATGTCATGGTAACGACAAGTTAATAGGTAAAGAAAAGGCCATGCACACAAGCAAATCAAAACAAGGAATTAGTTCCCCACTGCCCATGAGAAGGCAGGTGTTCAGCTATCCCTAGGAAAGCAGAGATCCATTACACATAGCAGTGACTTGGGAAGAGAAACTCCATCACTCTAGATGTGCCTCCCTTTGCTTCTCCTCCCCCCAGCTTTCTATGCTGAGCATCATTCCATATGGTCTGGAATGTCCCTTGGGTCAGCTGGGGTCAGCTGTGCCAGCTCTGTCCCCTCCCAAATCCAAACCTCCAGCCTCCTCAGATGAAGAAAAGGCCTTGGCTCTGTCTACGTCCTGTTTGGCCATGATGAAAACATCCCTCAGTTATCAATACTGTTTCCAGAACAAACCCAAAACATAGCCCAACACCAGCTACTATATATAAAATAACCTCTACCCCAGCCCAAACTAGCACACTCCCTTTTACCTTTCCAATTATCTCCTGCATCCCACAGGTAAAGACTGGGAAAGTGTCTGCTTGGGGCTTAGCTGCCTGACGAGGTGGAACCACACTGGTTCATAGTGGAGTGATGCTGTTTGAAGCACGAGGCAGCAGCCAGACTCGTTTCGGTATTGCCCCGTAAGGCTCCTTAAGTGTAAGCTGTAAGTCAGCCAGGTATTAGAAAAGGATGATAGATCAAGGTACTATAAGAATCTATAGAACGATAACTTTCCTGTGCAGATGACTGACCAAGCATCTCCACATACAGAAAGGGAGAGAATTCTATGCCCTGTTACTTCCTCCAACACACCAAGAAGTCTGAATTACATGAGCTGCATCAGTCATGCCACTCACTCGCTCAACAGAAAGTAAATTCTGTGGAACCGATATACAACTTGTACTGAAGTCACACCACTGGAAGGAATATTTTAGTTACAGAGAGTTCTCCACTTTCCTTTGGTAAAAGTAAAACCATCAACACATAAAAAATGAATTTAGCAATGCTTTTGTACATAAGCTTAGATTTACTGTAAATGCTAGAATTATAAAGAGACACTGCTCCCTTTTAGAAAGAGGCAGATAAACTGATGCCTTTAGGTTGCCATGGAATGTTCTTTTACTGACAGCTTTAGGAAATGTCAGTTCCAAAAAGACATAGCCTGTAAAAATTCTTGAAGGAACAGGCATAAATCTTCAACACACTCAGCAGAATTTTCTTCAATATTGATACTCTGCAATGGACTGAATAGATTTTAAAGGTGTTTTTCCTCAGAGATAGCTGCACTTCAAAGGTCTCAGACTGGTGAAGCCCACTCAAAATGGAATTTAAATGCACATGTAGGTAACGTAGAGAAAATGGTTTTCAGATAATGATGAGGATAGATACATTAAAAAAAGATTCCTTCTGGAACCATGTCTATTTGCAAAGAAAAGTCTAATTGCTGCACATTTTAACAGGGTCACTAATTCAGTTAAAAATGGAAATGTAACAGGGTCTAGGATTATTTCAATCCCCTTTAGGAATGCAAAGTGCTTTAAGAACATATTTTGCTTCCCCAGCTCACAGCCACTTCATCTTAAAAAGAGTGGCAAATGTTTAAACTATCAAATAAATTATGGAAGCCAAGAATCGAGTCAACTGGGTCAATAATTAATTTGCCAGAAACTGGCATTTAATGGTCATGTAAACGTGTAAACACTGTAAACTCATGTAAATTTTCTCTTCATATTTTATTTCATGCACATACAGACATACATATTTCACTTGTTTTAAATTATGTCTTTCATCCACCTGAAGGCTGTAAACCTCTTAGCATGCTTGACCTGCAGTCCTGTTCAGGACCAGAGACTATTGAGGGCTATTCCAGATGTCCCTGTGACTAGTGTGAACCCCACTATACCAGTGTGAAAAGCCACTATACAAAATGGGGTATGTGGCTGGCAGTGATACCCATGCCTGTCTGAGACCAGGAGCAGGGAGGTGCCACCAGCTGGCTCCAGATGATATCTGGGTAAAGAAAAGTAAGACCTTCTACAGTAGCTAGTTCCTGACTAGCATCACATCCACATTAACAAGTGGCTTGGTTCATGAGGACTTAGTGCACATCTCACCCAAGGCAAGTTAACTCCTGGGTGCAGCTGTGTCACAGAGGGAGTCAAGCACCTCACTTCTAAGAGGGAGGCTACGATGTCCTAAATATCCTAAACCAGTGAGTTAAAAATGTTCAAGGGTAAGTGCAACAGTGGTTTAACAAGATTTGATGGCAAGTTAGACTTGGTTATTAACTGAATGCAGGGTCAGAACTATCAGGAAGACCCTCCTGTTGAGTTGTGGGGCTCAGAAAGGACCCCCTACATAACTAAACTATTCTAAACTCCTTTTCAGAGAAGAACCTAGCTTCAATCCTAGTCCCAGCTTGGTCAACAGTTTACGTCTGAAGGATTATATATGCACAATCTTTTATATCACTCAGCTAATATTTCAAAGTTTAACATGCTAAGGCTGCTAAAGATTTCAAAGTTTAGTATCTGATGCTATAAGCACTCTCTAAACACTGAGAAATAACCTTGACATCCCTACACAAGGGGAGATCCTGCCATGCAGCCCACTGCCATGTAAGATTGCTCAGTGGACCCTGGCCTGTCCACTACCTATGGAGAAAGATGGCTGACTTATAGTTGCATACCAGCAAGATGTTAGGGTCACCATTCCAGACCACCCTCAGCTACCCTGTTGACATCTGCTCCCCAGATGCCAGGGTGAACTGGTTGCAGCCATCGCAGCCCTTACTGGGGGTTATGGCTTAACCTCTGGGTTGGGGTAGGACACTGCCACAAGATGCTAATGTGATGTGGCTCCAAAACCAAAAGCAAAGGGAAAGGCAGCTGGACTGAGTTGAGGAGAGCAGCAACACTGCAGACACAAAAGGGAGCCTCAAGTGCCTTTTGCAGGCTCAGGCAGGTTCTGGTAGCACCTACTGTGCCTGCTTCGCCTTCGCTGCTCATGAGGCAGAGGTTAGATGCAGCTGGGGTGTGAAAACCCCCTGCACAGCTGTATCCAACCTCTGGGCAGCAACTTTTGTTTCAGGGAAAGACCAAGCACTCCAATAACGTGTTAGCATGTGCTCTGGGCTCTTCAGGTAGCCATCAGAAGATAAATTCTTGACTTGCATCTGATTGGTGGCCAGGTGGTGCCTTCAAGCAAGGAATTTCATTACTCACATCTTGTCCTTACCTGCCCACTTGCAAATGCTTAAATGATAGGATTTTTCAGCCTTCTAAAAAGCTAGTCACAGGTTTTGCCACTGTGAGCTCCTATGAACAGGCAAGGCGTTTTCCTAGCTCCTTTTCTCCCTCTCCAGGAGAAAAGGAACTACTTTTCTATTTTTTTACTCTTCTTTTTTTTTTCTCTTCTAAAGGAACTACTTTACTCCCAGGTAGTTCATACCTGGACTGCCCTTTCAGCTGGGATGAGAGGGCCATGCTGCATGGCCAGGGTTTGCTTTAAGGACAGCTCTCTGAAAAAGGAGTGATATATTTTTTATAATCATAAAATACTTCATCACTGAAAAATTCTGTCACTGGGAATATTAAAATGTGATCAGAGATATTTTATGCAGCTGTTATTAAATAGTCATTAAACATTTCTGGAAATAATACTCCTCAGGGATTTGACATTGAAGAATAGACTGTCGAGGCCCAGTCTGAGCCATGACTTAGAAAAATATAAACCTACCAAATGCACTAAACTTGTCTTCATCATCAATTATCTCAGAGTTCAGCAGTTTTGTTCATGCCGTGCAGACTCTGGGGTATCTGTTTCTATGCACACCACACCCAGGACCATAGTGTCTTATGGGCACGTGTAGCATGTGGCATTGCAGTGCATCAGAGGAAGCTGCAAAAACACCACAAAAAGTCCACTTGTCTGAGGACCTCAAGGGTCATTTTTGGATTTAAGGATAAAGTGGCAATTGTCCCAACCAATTTTATACCTACAAAACAGGTCACTATGCCAGTGCTAGGAGGCAGTTTTTGGGACCTCTGGGCAGTGAAGTGACACAAACTGATTTGGGGCACAGCTCCCAATATCAGTCTGAGCTGTACTTCATGGTGGTTTGACCTGTGCTTTGATGATGATTGTTCCTTGGCCAATTATGATGGTAAATATCTCAGGTGATTGTTTCAGATGCCCAGACTTTGTGTCTACCAGGCTCTCTCATTTAGAGATTCAGGTGCTGCTTCTTGTACCCCCCAAACCAATCACAAACTCCCAGCAGCAGCTCAAAGTTTCTTCCCTGAATGTCAGTGTTTTCACCTGGAGATGAATAAAGACAATAGGAGATTTTGTACCTCTTCCAAATCTGTTCTCTCCAGATGCAGAGGTAACAGTCTCACGTCACAGTGAGGGGAGCATACAGCAGATTTTTCTATTTTTACCTAATTTTTATATGGCTTCAGGAGAAAATATAGAGCTTCCTGCTGTCCCTTTAAACTCTGCAGGGATTTTGTCTGCAGGGAAAATCCCCTCTTATTTACAGACTAGTCCAGGCTCCCAGGGCATTCAAATTCTCATTCCCACTGCCAGAGATGTTGTTCAGTTGTAACCAGGCAGTTCGCCTGACTCTGCTGGAAGTTTTGGTCCTCTGCTCTCATACAGATTGCTCTGCTAAGGGAGAACAATTCTCCCTCTTAATGAATATGCAAAAAGCCAATTTCCACACTCATAAGTCTCTCAGCTGGTTAGTTAAAAGCCTCCACTGGTGGTATACAACAGCAAGAATAACAGCTTGATTAATCCCCATCTACTGGTCTGAACTAAAACCTGTGCCATTTTGTCACATTGCAGTGACAGAGTCATCATAAAACAATACAGCTCAAAATGGCTCTCACAGATTCAGAAGGTTGTAATGGTATCCCCACTGACCCAAAATATCTGGGGGTATGCTAATTTTCCTTTGCTAAAATGAACAGGGGACTGATTTTGAGATTTCATTGTTATGGAAATATATTCTGCTGAGGACAATTACGTTTGACTTCCCCCACTTCCCCTGAAGCATCAAGAATATTTAATATGCTACACTGATTAACAGTGTTAGTCTCCTGTTTCTGGGATGGTTTGTCTAGGTAATGTATGCATAAAGAATATGGTAGAGGAGAAGCTGTGGTGTTCCACTATTGATCCTATTATCAGATTTGCCTGAAGAAGACCTACTTTTCCACAGGGGAAAATTCAGACCATGAATATCACTCCTTTTAGGGCTCTGCTTAATGACATTGATGTTTCTTAGTTACCCCAGCCTGTGGAGACACCCATGCTAAGAGTGGACCTTGAACTGCCAGGTGAGATATAGGCCTGCACACAAGTTATCCATGGAAAACTTCAGGTATCTCCTCCCAGCCTGTGCATGTTCTTGGGTCTTTGTATTCATCAGGATGCTATGGGAAAGAGATCTGGGTTGCTATAAAAGCCATTATGCCTGGGACTGAATAGAGAACAGAGCAGTTACTTCACCAGTGGCATATTTATAATTTTAATATGGTTTGGAGGGAGATTGTGAAAAAACCCCAAACATCAGTGACTGCTTAGTCAGATCTATCTATCTGAAGACACTGACAACTCTTTTTGTTTATATTGGGCCATCTGCTCCAGCAGTGTAGCTGGATTCTGCTAGCTATACTGGAGCCACTGCTGTATCCTGACTTCAGGCTCATGTTCTGCATTTCCTCTTGATTTTAACGAGGCAGAAATATCAGGACATACAAAAATAATTCATAATATCTGCTCTAATTATTTTGATCATTTATTGTTTTGTGTATTATTTACTATCTTATGGATAAACATACAATGACAAAATGTGAATCCGTTTGCCTTTTTTGTGGTTTTGCCGATTCCATGTTGAGGCTAAATTCCAATTCTCTTTAGAAAGAAATGACAACATTTCAAATATCTTGTGTTTCTAAACAGTTTACCTAATTGTCTCCCTAAAACTGTTTATTATGGAGTGCATATATAGGTAAGCATATTATTAATATTTGAACCTAACCTGCAGTTCCATGTATGCCTCCATATGCAATACACAACTGCATTTCCCACCCTGAAACTGTGTACCCCATTGTGTCAATCCCTCTTCCTCTTACACCGTTTTGCTTTCAAATATCTTCCCTGAAAGCAAAAACCCACAGCATCTCCATTTAAGAAAAAGGGAAAGCATAGCCTAAACATGCATACCCCTCATCAATTACACATGAATAACATACAGAATTTAAAAAACAAAAAACCAATCCAGTTCTGAATAAGAAAAAGACTGAATACGTGGAGGTAAGGATGAGATAGCACAAAATGAAACTTGCAGTAACAGATGGTGTCAACAGTAAGTTTTTTTTCACAAAACAACCTTAGGACTGATATTTCTTAGAGACAGTAGTAAAGAAGGATAAACAAGAGCACAGAAGATTTGTATGAACAAACAGAAACCTACATGGCTGTGAGTAAGATCAGACAGAATAATGGGTGTATTTCTTACTGCAAGAGCAAGAGGTCACTAGGATATATTTTCTTTCCAGCAGGAGCATCCTTCAGCATTTCATGATGGATTGTGCTTGTGTAGGGATTGAGTTTATATTAGGTAGCCTGCAAAGACTGTTGCTAACTACAGTCAGTGACCCCACAGTCTACTCCAAGTCCTGTGCTACCATATACTTCACCTTTCCTTTGCTGATCCTCTGACACCTACTATCCTTCTGCATCCTGTGCCTCAGATATTGTGCTATGTCATCTCAAAGCATGCAATTTCTAGATATGTGTCTCATTCCAAGAGAATGACAGAGAAAAGGAAATTTTCCGTAGTCCTCCATCCCATTCACTTCTGTATACCATGTATCTCCTGTTCATTTCTCTTGGCCAGACCAATGAGGAGTTATGGGATGGTGGGAAAACAAGTCAGCTGAGATCTGGTCCAGTTCATCAGTTGAGGAATTTAAAAATTCTCTGTGCCTAGTGGAACATGATATATTCAACCATCCTCCCCAGGACATCTTGTGTTATGACAGTATGGGAGACCTGCCTCAGACTAGAAAGACCAAGAAACTTAATGTTACCAGACACTCAGGAGCTGTGCAAACATATTTGCAAACACTCTTTCAAAGGCACTCTCCCTTCCTAGATCTTTTCATTACCATTTTAATCACAATATAATAGTTCTTGTTTCTTCCTCCCTGTGACAATGCAGATGTAAAGTCAATAGACTGAACAGCAAATACATAATTGATGGCTTCCTGTGCAGCTTGAAGTTTTTTTGAAATACATGATCCTGGTACACATGATGCTGGTTTTTACTGAAAAGCTGTAAGTATCTACACTATCAAAAATTCCTTCACAATGAAAGGCTAAAGATCATGTCCTTTCAGATCCACACATGTATTACTGCACTGATATTAATTCAGAAAAATAAATTTGATTTTCACTTTCAAGAAGTACAGAGACATTTGAATTCTTCTTGAACATAACTACATACCTGCATTTCCACATACCAAGATACTTTTTTGGCTGCTTTGACTTCACACAGTGTCTTCTGGGTAGAGTGCAAGCTAGTTTAAAGGGTTTAAAGCACCATTGATGTTATTTCCATTCGAGTAAAGGTGAACTTGTTGCCTGTTCTCCCTGTGTAGGGACAGGTGGCCTGTGACATCCTGATGGGTTTAATCTGTTTGATGCTGAAAGTGAAATACAGAACTTTGGCCCTTTTCTCCCAGCTCTATTCTTCTCCTTTAACTTCCCATCCTCTGTGCCAATGAATTTTAAGTGTGATGAAGAAAGGAAACATGCTGGTGCATAAAGGGATAGATAGATAGATAGATAGATAGATAGATAGATAGATAGATAGATAGATAGATAGATGACAGATAGATAGGCTTTTACCTACAGTACCTGTGAGATGCCAACCAGGTGCCTGCACATTGGGTTATCTTGTAGTTGTAGCACTAGCTACAATGTGCTAGTTGTTTCAATCCTGGGAAAGGGGTGTTTTCTGCTTTGAGAGCTCACAGCTCTGTGGACAGACAAAGGAAGAGAAGGAGGCAGCAACTCCCAGAAGTTTATAAATTTCTCTTCCTTTGTCTGAGAGAACTGTGATGGCTTTGAAGCTAGCTCTGGTCTCAGCCATAGTTCTGGCCTGCTGTGCTCCCCTTCCTCTGCCCTTTTTTCTCCTCACTGCCCTATTTAGATCACAGGAATTTGTGGCTCTGCAGCTGCACAGCCAAGTGGGACACTGGTCACTTTCCTCTGGGCATTTTTGCAGGATGAACAATAACTTGTGCAAAATGAAACTCCCTCAGAGTGGTCTGTCCAAAAGGACCTGGGAGCTGCAGGAGGGGTTTTCACATGGGACAGGGTGTGTTGGGCAGCAGGAGGTGCTCCTGTGAGGTGTGGGGAGGGCATGGTGGTGGCCATGTGAGGGTCTGCTGCTGGGGTGTGCAGCACAAGGAGCAGGGCTCTCAGTACAGACAGCTGAAGAAGGAAGGGTGCACACAGAGCTGTGAGTCCTGGACAGACACGTCCTGAAAGGCCACCTCTTGCTGCCTTGATGGATGGCAATCCCTGTCAGCCCATGCATGGGCATTATTCTTTGCAGGACTCAAAAAGTCCAATTCATTATAGCAAAGCCTATTTTTTTCCCTTTTTCCACTCCAGCGGAGCATAAATGACCTGAATAAATCCTACTCCTTTGGCACATGTAATGCATGGAATGTGTTGCCGGCGCTGTAACAAGATTTATCTCTTGGTGCATGTTGTGAACACACATTTCTTTCCAGTCAGTAGAATTGTTATAGCTATAGAGCTTGATTATTGAAAGAGGAGCTGGTTGGTGGAAGGAAGATATATAAACGTGATATACACAGTACACATCAGCCACACCTGCTGGAAAAATCCATTTATTTCCACTGACTGAATAACTCACTTTTGATTCCAGTTTATACAGGTAGGAACATGATTACTCAGTGCCTGTCTCCAATAACTCAGCTAGTGTTGAGCTTTGTTTAGTCTTTGTGGCCAGAGCCAGCCCCTCTCTAGAGTTCCATACCAGCAGTTCCACAGGTGTTCAGAGGTGAGAACTGGTACAGACCTGCCTTGCTCCAGCATTGACATATATCTCAGGGCAGGTGGCAGGATCTTGTGTCCCCCAGGGCAATGGGGGACATATATTCTACTTCTACCTTTACATATATATTCAAGGCAATGAATATATATGTAAAGGTAGAAGGAAAGGGACGGGGACACAAATGGATTTGTCTTGTACTTAAAACTATAAAAAAACATTAGATGTTTGGTGGGATAGTGGTTGTGCCACAGAAAGCAAGAAATTCCCTTTATGGGGAATTGTTGGAAATGCCGGTCACTTTTGCAAAGGTCCATCATGAGGTCTCTTGCTTGAACAGGGGCTGTGAACACAAAGATCTATGCATCACTAAGAAACAAAAAACCTCCACCACAAAGCTTCAGTGACCCCAGCCTTCTTGGAGGAACTATTCTGCTGTTTGCACGTGGATTTCAGGGAATGTGGCTCAGGTGCTGTTGCTGCCTCAAGCAGAGGTGGGCCACTCAAATGTAGGACACCAGGCTGGCTTTTCACCTCAGAACAAGGGTGGTAACTGAGGTCTCGTGAACTCACTCATTGCTGCTGTCCTCTATCCACACTGTCTGTGACATGTCTAAAGTAATTTCTACTTCTTTTCATCATTTTCCCACTCTACCTTTCCTCTGTGGCTAAAAAGTGACCTCCAGGTGACTTTCTTAGCCAAGGCAGAGGTGCCTCCCAAATGCTGATAGCTCCAATTGTGGTAATTTTTGGACAGCCAGTCCCAGTTGAGCCCAGAGAAGCGGTCAGGGTAAAGCATCTATGTTTTACCAATGGAAAAGATGGCACACAGCAGGTGAACATCCTCATAAGGATTTTCAGCCCAGTAATCACCAAGCCAGGTGTCTCATTACCGTGTATAATGAAATAGTATCCGAAGAAGGGGAGGAAGATAAACATATGTCATTCAAAAATCCCCTGGATTATAGAAAGTGTCCACTAACAGGGCACCCAATTAGCCTGTACAGCTTTATATTTTGCCCATCTGTTATTACTAATCTGGCCTCCAGTGTGCAGTTTAGTGCTGTAAACCTTTGGTTGGGACTGTTTTATTAAACTCTGTGGCCTGCAGCATCTGCTTCCAGCTAGGAGAACTGTTTTGGAAACCTTCCAAATCACAAAACCAGTAGTTATATTTTCTGTGTTCCAAACACATTCCTGGCCTGGTCGGTTCTCAGTTTCAGGGAAATATATCCATATATCTGTGTGATGTCTTGGAAAGAGGGAGTCTGCTCTGTACTTTATATGCACTAGACTCTCCACCTGGCTGGGTCTCCCTGCTTGGCTCTGTCCTCCATGTCCATGAGGAGGTGGAAGACCAGAGTCATAGCTCCTCATGCCATACATGGTCTGATCCAAGCACCACCACTCATCCTCCTGTGCATGCTTTGGCTGCAGGACAGGAGCTCTTCCTGAGATCTCGGTGTTTCCTCTTCTTCAGTGAGCTCCTTGTTATAACCATGCCCAAAGTGGCCTCTGCTCCCAAGATAATGGCTAATCCTGATCTCTCTGTGAATACTCGACTGTCTTCTCTCACTTCTTCCTCTACCACTTCCTGCTAAGTGAATGCAAATAATTTCTCAGTTCCCCCTTTTCCTCTATTATCCAAGTCTGTCGGCTGGACAACAAGATAAACAGTGATCTGCCCAGCAGTGTGGAAAGATGACTGGAAGCTAAAGGATTAGGAAACCAAAATGGCAATGAAGAATAAGAGAAAAAAGAAGCACACCAAGATGCTAAGCCAGCACAAGGAAGAGGGTCCACAATATGCTCAAGAGCACTAGGTCATGAAACACTGACCTTTATATGTCAGTCAAGCAGTACTGGAGGAGCTGGTCGTCAGCTGCCTCTTTGTGTCTCCAACAGCCACACAACCTGCTGCTGAATCCTTGTCTGGCCAGACCTTGTAAGTGAATTTACCATTTTGCTTAGTGCTGTGCACAAGCCCAGGAAGCAATGAGGATCTGCTGGTGCAATCAAAGTGTAAGTGTAAGGTGCGTGCATGTAAGGAGCATAATGAAGTTGTGAAAGAATATTGATTGTAATGAATACTGCAAAGGTATGTCCAATAGGTTTGTTTTTTGTAGTCATTCATCTCTGAGGAGCTTTGGGGAAGTTAATGGTGTGAGTGTTTGAGACTGGTTAAAGGGACTTTTTTGTTATTTTGAGGACATATTTCGAGAATGCTTGAAGGTGATTGTTAGAACATCTAAAAGTTGAGAGACAGAGGCTGTTACCTGGGGCTTTCAGATGCAGAAACCAACTTCATTATATGAAGGACATTTTCTTAAATTTTTCTGTTCTTTCTGAGCTTGTGCCCTGCAGTAATTGTAATTCTTTGCTGTCAAAGTATCTAAGAGAGACACTCCCATAGGCTTGTTATTTTGGCCAGCTTAGAAGAAAACACTGTATTGCTTTAGACAAACAAGATTTCCTTGCTTTGTCGTGGAAAACTCATCTAGCAGGAGCTCCCGGTTGCTGCTTTGAGACAGCTTGCTTTCAAGTATAATGGTGATATCAGCTTTGACACGTTTGTTGCAGTTGGCTATATTGCAGAGGTGCAATTGAAATCAATGTCCACTGCTGAAGCCTTCCTTAGTCAGAATAACTTTCTTTGGGAGATGGAAAGCATTTGCCTAAGTGAAAAGTCTGAAGCACAGTCAGATTTGTACAAGGTCTCAGTAAGCTTTGAAGTATTTGCATGTCTCCTCTCCCCCTCTTCAATAATTTAAATTTTTATGATCTACTTGGTGAAACATACTGTCACATAAAAGATTTAAAATGAAATGTATCTTTCCTATCAGTGAGCGTATTAGAAGGTATTTTCACATCTCTTTTTAAGGCATTGGGAAAAATGTTGGACACAAATGCTGAAACCTACCTGGTTGTTTATAGGATAGGTGCTCCATTCATGATTTGCTTCAGAAAGTAGCCCAGAGTAACAACTTGCCCTTCCTGGACTACAACTTTGCACCTGGAAGGGGCATCAGCCATTGTCTGTGCCACTTGTCAGCCCTAACTCAGTGCCAGGGCCCAGCAGCAGCCACTGTGACAGCTGGCAGGAAGGGAGCATGTGTCAGTGAAGTGTCTTTACATGGATCCTATTGCTGGTAGACAGCAGGAATGGAATAACCCCTAAATGGATGTTTGTGAAAAGTACTCTACAATATTTGCTTGTTTCCAGCCTGGACACAGATGTTAAGGACATAATTTTCCATGCTGAAATACTTCCCAGCACTCACGATAATCGGAGCAATAGGAAATACTTCTGCATAGAGCAAAGAGGATTATGCTTTATGGCATATATACACATAACACATGTTCATATGCTTTTATTAGCTGTTACCCATGCTTAAGGCCAAATGAGGCATGCTGTCTTGCTAATGGACACCTGTCTTGGGAAGGAATTGTTCATTCACTGCTCATGGATGTGAACAAACATCTCAGACCAGCATCTAGGAATTTAAGGAACGAGTTGTGATAGTGCACCCAGACAGATGTCAGCTTGAATTATTCAGCTGTACTTGTCTCAGAGACTACTACAGTCCTGCTGTATTATACACACCAGAGAATCTCAATCAGATAACCTTTATGATCAGTATCTACTGGAGAATTGATATAATGTACATTATCTCTTCTGTCAGTTAATAGTTATTAAATTATTTTGCTGTCCTGAACTTCTGATTATATGTTAAGAAAGATTTAGTTTTCTTCAATCAATACTTTTCATGATATTTTATGATAATAACTCACTTATTAGATAATAAATATTCAAATTCTCTGTCAATGTTGTCCTGGAGGGAAGAAAGGCATACACAGTAAGAGAGATGACTCTAACAAGCACACCAGCCATTTAACTAGAAAGGCAGCCTTTCTGCAAGTTGATCATGTTGCCATAATAAAAATTCACCATCCATGGTATGTTCATGGGAATAGCTGTTTGGCAGGATGTGTAAATCCGCAGAATCCGACAGCAGCCACAATCGCATGATGTGGGATGGCATCCCTTCTGGCCAGGGCACTGACATCTCACACACAAAACTGAGGACTGAATTTATAATATCCCCGAATGCCCAAGTAGTAGCTCTGCAGGGAGCAAAGAGGGATAAAACCATGATACTTCCCACCAGAGGTTACATGACCAGTTTCCGAAGAGGGTAGTTAAGACAGGCTACCAATTCTAGGAACTCAACTATTACAGCAAGAGACAACTACAGAATCACAGAATTCTGAGTTGGAAGAGACCTGCAAGGATCATCGAGTCCAACTCTTAAGTGAGTTGCCCATATGGATGGGGTGTGAAAAATACGGTGTTATGTAGAAAAAAATCTACATAATTAAATAGTATTAAATATGGTGTTATGGTAGAAAGATGAGCTAAAAAAACAGTGATCACTTTGACTTTACTGCTGACAAGAAGCTCAGTCCACCTCTCTGGGGAGTCTCTCTAACCTTTGGATAGGCAACCAGTCTGCCTCTGAAAGGTTGCCTGTGCTTATGATTGTCTTGAGCAAGTCCTGCAGTGGAAAATAACTTCAGTGGCTGATGCTACATTCTTCTGTAACACCTGCAAATTGTGCAGTTATTTAGCAAAATTGGAATGAACTATTCAGATATTTTTGCTTTTTGCTACTGTGGTACTGTGTTCTGCTTGAGAAGGAGAGATGCAGATTGTGATTACACAAATGTACTCTCCTACTGCTGATTTTAGTAAAAACTGTTTACTAGTACAAAAGAATAGTCCAACTGGCCCTCTCTGGAATATTACAGAAGAAGAAGATCATGTTAAAATGGCCAGTTATTTCCCATGGAACAGAATGTCTCACTAAAAGGACAGCCAGCAGTAAAAACAAAATTCTACAAACATGTAAAACTGGGATTTTTTCCAATGATAAATCTAGGTTTGAATTCCCTGTAAGATACTCTCTGCCCCTGTTAGGACTCCTGAGACTGATGGTGAGGAAGATCCAAGATGTTCAATGGCATGATTGTCATGCTCTACAATTAAAAATCAAAAGGCAGTGAAAAGGTGTCTTTATGAGGCAAGAAACAAAGTATACACTTAAAACCCCCAACATTCCCATACATCCTTGGAACATACATGAATATTGCTAAACTCAGGATGAGGTGAAATAAACTGAATTTATTATGGATTTTAGGTTTCTGACTGATACCTATATACTAATGAGATGGACTCATTAAATGTGCATAGCTAGATAATTTACCTGGATATTTTGGAGGAGGAACTTATTCAAAGCAAAAAGGATATTTTATTCAGAAAGGTTTGATGGTAAAATATTTTCTCCCAGTCAAATAAAATATGACTGAGAATTTTCTTTTAATTAATAAAAGTGAAACTAGTGAACAGGGAAATTAAATTCCTCCAGAAGTAATTTTGCAGATTTGTTTAGCCTAAGGTTAAAGCTTCATTTGAGGAAAAGGGAGGAGTAGACGATCTATTACTGTCCATGCTCTACTAGGATTCTAGTGGAATTACTGCTTTATAATAGAAGATCTATGTCTGGTTAGCCATGAGCTGGAGCTTGAGTCAGAATATTTCATGTGAGAACTGATCTGAGCAGCAAGATAGAAACCAGAAAATCTTCAGCCCATGCTTGGAACACTCATACATGGATCATCAGCAATCCTGTCACCTTTCATATTCAGAAAGTTAATTCAGAATTTCAAAGTGAATTATTCCATTCAATGCAAAATTT
Source organism: Promerops cafer (assembly GCA_013398275.1). Classification (NCBI taxonomy): domain Eukaryota; kingdom Metazoa; phylum Chordata; class Aves; order Passeriformes; family Nectariniidae; genus Promerops; species Promerops cafer. Next base: position 3,254,109 of record VZSE01009483.1, on the reverse strand, counting down.
CTGTTGCAACCATTGTCTCATCTTATGCTGTTGGTTTGAACTGCATCTTGTTCCCCTCCAGGACCCTGTTCTCCTGATTGACCATGGCCTGCTGTATTAGTAAAAAAATTTTTTTGAGAGTGGAAGAAATAGGTATGTAAAAACTGTGGGTGGTTTGGTAGTTCGATGGTCTAGAGATTGTTCCCCCTGACAGTATGGATGGGACTGCACGGTGTCCTGATGCCTTGGCTCGGAGTGGTGTTTGAAGAGTCTTCCAAAAAGCCTCTGCTTTTCCACTTGCCTTCATGCTCTGGAGTTTCACCCATGTGTTACATTGTAGGGGTAACAGACATGGCAGGTTCCCAGAGTCAGTCCTCTCATTGTTTCACAATTCAATATGAACTCCAAAAGCATTTTAGATTATAAACTGTCTGTGGCCCAAAGAGCCTCAGAAGGGATGAAGCATGCCCTTAGTTATTGCTGAAGAGGGGCTCATGGTGGCTGGGAGTCTCACGGGCCCCTCAGAACCCATGCAGGTGGCTTCATACTGGGAGTTTCAGGCACAGTTCCAAGCTTTGCTACTTTACATATGGAAAACCACCCTGACCATGTAAAACAGCTGTCACCATGCTTTTCACAGTGTCACAGGCACGTGAGACAACATTTAAATGTGGCTGTGAACCTTTTCATAAGCCTGGACTATCTGCACTACTTTCCTGTGCCCCAGGGCAGGGTTAGGAGAGCTCCATGGCTTTGCCTGGAGGAGCTCAAGCTTTAACACAGCCCAGTGCATAAGGACATCAGATCTGCACCAATCAAGACACAGTGAAGCCTTCCTTAGTTTTTCTAAATGATGATCCTTGTGGGTCCCTTCCAACTCAGCGTATTTTACAATTCTGTGATCCTGTAGATACCAGGTGGATGAGCTCAAAGCCTGACCTGCACAATGCAAAACTGAGCAAATGAATGGTGCACATATGGACTCAGCAGGTGTAAAGTCACTGTTCAGCCCAAGGATTATGTAGTGATGTTTGCCATGACATGGGAAAAAGAGGCTGCCCAGGAGCCATCAGGGCAAGAATTCATTTTGCACAGCCACAAACAGAGACTTCTCATTAGTGGTTGTTTTTGTCTTATGTGCTGTGTAGATTAGCTGAGCACACATGCAGTGTCTGAGAGAGAGATGCTAGTATGAATATGCATTTCATAGCTGGCCTGTGTTCCCAGTGGTCATGCAGCTCAGGCTTTTGGTCATCAAATGTAGAAGAGATGTGTCAGAATACTGCTAAACCAAAATGAACTCCTAAGAAAAACAGTGGAGCAATAAGGTGTGCCAATGGTTAGCTCCCAGACCCTCCCTGCCTGTGTGGAAAAGTCATACCCTCTATGGACCACCACAGGGCATCTTGGTCAATGCATCCATCATCTTAGTCTGTAGATTACTCTATGACAATATTCAATTCCTGTCTTTTTTTCCGTATAATTATAGAATCACCGGCTAAAAAGTAACTGAGGCAACCTGTACTCCTACCTTCTGCTTGCTGTTCAACTGAGAATCCATGGATGACCTTCTCTGATTTCATTTCTGCTGCATTTGGAGTATATCTGTGTTGGGGTTTGGGAGTTTTTTGTGTTTTGTTCTTTTTTTATTGGTTTGTTTTGGGCTTTTTTTTTGTTTGATTCAGGGTTTTTGTTTGTTTTTTTCTTAAAATGCTTATGTTGTATTCAAATGCTTGATTATCTTAGAGACAACCAGAATTCAAGACTGATGTTGACATTGTTCTTTCAGAATTAGCCTGTATTTTGGAAAAAAATAGGACAGTGAAGGAATTACATCATGCAAAAAAAATACGTATACTGTCAAAGCTCTCTGTTGCACCAAGGGTTTAAAAAACCTTGGAGAGTCATGTCTGTAGCCTCTCTTTTGTATAAAGGTACCATTTATGTTTTTAAAAGCCTTTGTGAGGAAAGTGAACTTTTCTCCAGGGAGGAGACTAGTCAGAGGAAATGTACAGAACACAGGGTAGAATTAAAGGAAATGAATAGGGAACAGAGCTCAGTTACTTTTCTCCAAGGATCACATTCCTGACGATATTGTTCCTAGAAACATGGTATTGTCCAAGTGAGGATATCTGCTGTGTGAGTGTTTCCTAGGGTAGGTACTCCACTGCTCTGTTCTTCAATGCCTTTTCCTCCCTGGAAAACCTGGCAGCTCTGCCTCCAGCCCAGCTGCTGACCCATATGAGCCACAGCCTCAGGATTCTCTGTGTGAATTTGCCATGTCCAGCCCTTGGTGCCACCCACCTCCTTTTTTGAGAAATAGTCCATCTTGTGCCTATTGTCCTGTGCTGTCCCAAGCCACAGTTCACACACTCCCAAGTCAAAATCAGGCACCCCTTGTCGGGTCCCAAATTTTATTTGGTTGGGTGCTTCCCACATTGTCAGGTGCAGTTTTCTACTTGCCCAGCCTTCAAAGCATCTGCTTCACCACTGCCCGAGCCTGCCCAATGACCACATGTAAACCAGTGAGTTGCATTATTGAGCTGTGAGTGTTGACCCAGAAGACAACTTCACTGGACTGAACCCATTACACTGTATGATTTGGGAGGAAATAATAAAGTGACAGTCTGTTAGAGAAAAAATGTTTTACCTTTTCTGATTCAGCCTGTCTTACAAGATTGACTGATGTAGATACATCAGTTGAAGGTTAATTGCCAGTGAAATTTTATATTAACACTGTTTTTTTCTATCCAAAATTTTGAGATTTAGAATCATTTACTAATGAGGAAGACAGAACATGTATTTCATCATTTAATCTGTCATGTAATACTTTAAATAAAAGGTTTTCCTCTCAAAAATTCCTTGCTATCAACCCTTAGAAAATTTGACTAAGACCTTCATCTGTCTTTCAAGGCAGAACATGTGGTACACTTCTCCATTTATTTCCAAAGGGTGTGTACCTGAGAATATTTCTTTTCACAGACCTAGTAAGAAACTTTCCAAGGACTGGATCTTTCTTGCATACAGTAAGCAAAACTTTGGAGGCCTCAACAGATGTAAAATAATGAGGCACTGCATGCAAATGAGTCTTTGATGTGCACTGTAACACTGTTCTCTCAGTGTCTTAAAAAAAAGCACGTGACTGCAGATGCTTAAGTTTTTCAAGTGAAGCATCCTTCTATGAAAACAGATTGCATGAGCTGCTGGAAAAATCAGTTAATATTTTCTTGCAAGCCCAGCAATCTTACAGGTGAATTATGTTATTTGTTTTCATGAAGATCTCATCAGGATAAAATACCTGTGCTTTGAATTTTTTCTGCTGAAAAGATGTTTTCAATGTAAATGGTTTGTATTAGTCTGTTCACATTCCCATGTGCATTCATCTTTTTCACTCAAAACTATAAACATAGAAAATTACAGACTTTAAAATCCAATTGATTTCATTTTGTTACCACTGTTCAGTTATTGCTGAAACCATGACTAGGATCCCTGGTTCACGTATAGGGCTGCATGGGAGCTTGAATTTTCTACATATCTGGAGGTTTGAAATGGGCCTGATGATTTCAATGTTTCCTGTGCAATGCAGCAAATCTTACTAACTCATCAGATCTCTCTTCTGACCTCTAAACTATGCAAAAGTGATGACAATTCATTTATAGTTTGTTAAAATAATGGATTTAAGGCTGTTGGTTCTTAAAACATTTGTTCTTCCATAAATCTGTGTCTTCTGTAGGAAATGGGCACACATAAAGAGCTTCAAAATTATAACAGACCTTACACAGATCATGATTAAATTGCAAGGTGCAAGCAATTCTTGTCTTTCAGGTGGTCAGACCTTACCTTCAGAAGTACAGTACACAGAAATGAGGTCTCTACATTACGCAGGGTTTTTCCTGTATCATAACATCTGCATATCCCCACCATCCAAGTATTTAGCTTTCCAATACTATTAACTGTTGTACATAAAAATACCATGGAAAATAAAGATATGCTATGGCACTTTGACTGCATTTTTCCAAAAGAAAGTAACTTCATTAGCATTATTTCTTGCATTTGCTCTCAATGGAAATGAGTCTCTGATAGTCATAGATTAAACTGGCATTGTCTTCCTGTTCCATGACTTTCCTGGTTTTATTAAAACACAATCTCAGTACAGTTATGGTGAAAAACGTTCATTTTTTTCCCCTTTGTACAAATATTCTGGCAGTGCAAAATCAGGTATTTTTAACCTTTGTGCTCTTCAGTATTTCTAATAGCTACCGCCCACTTTGTCTGCAAATGTACTGTTAGTAAAAATTACTTTCTTTTTCTATTGTCATGATTGCTCAATTCATTTGAAAAAATATACTGATTGTCACCTAAGAGCTACCACTTTGATGCCAAGTGGCTGATAGCAATTTGTAAGGAAAGTGAATTTGATCAGTTATACCTCAGGACAAGAAAGGAGAAATGCAAGAGATAAATTAGTACTCACACAGCACAGCTGTCCTGGGTGTACAGAAACAGCGCTCAGTATCTCTCTCACATTGAAGTCTGCAACGAGATCTTAGCACAGACCTACTGAGAACCACCACTAGGCAGCAAGGTGGGGACACAGGGCCCACAGAGACGTGCAGGCTGTTCCTTGTCCCAGCTGAACTGATTCTCAGGAGACCAGGGAATGACACAGGCAAAGTCAATGCTCAGCACTTTAGTGCTGTTTCAGCACATATTCTCACTCATTACTAATGGTAGCAGCAGAAGGTCTTCAGAGATCTTCAGGTGATGGTGTCAGATTTGAAGTATCATGCACCTGGGGTAATTTTTGGATGTAACCCGTTTCATTCAGAGACTTTCCTTCCAGGTATGTGTTTACCAGTAATACTGGGAGGTGTGTAGTATGTTTTTTTAGTTGGTTGGTTAGTTGGTGGTTGGCTGGTTTGGTTTGTTTCCTTGGTTTAGTATTTTTGTCAGGATCTGGTTTCATACTGGGAGTTTTTCTGAGAATGAGCACAGATACATGGTTTGCCTGACCAGCCGGAGCAGCTGATGAGCTGCAGGGCAGGTCTGCCATTCAGAGGGAACTGGAGAGGCTGGAGAAATGGGCTTACAGGAACCTTATGAAGCTCAGCAAGGGCAAATGCCAAAGCCCTGACTTCAGGGAGGAACACCCCAGGCACAAGACAGGCTGGGTGTGACGAGCTGGAAACAGCTCTGCAGGGAGAGACCTGAGGAACCACAAACAGAGCAGGGGGTGGAAATGTGCCCTGGCAGGTTCCTTGTACTGTGCTATATCATGAACAAGAGATGGGGCAGGAGGCTGAGGCAGGTGATTCTTCCCCTCTGCTCAGTATTGGTGAAACACAACTGGAATTCCAGGTCCCATGCTAGGCTGCACAGTACAAGAGACACATGGGCATTCTGGAGCAGGTCCACAGAGGGACCATGAAAACAGTGAAGGGGCTGGAGCATCTTACACGTGAGGAGAGGTGCAAGAGCCAAAACTCTGTAGCCTGGAGAAGACTCAGGGGAATCTTACTCAGTGTCTAAATACCCAACCAGAGAATGCATTGAAACCAGACTGTCTGTGGAGGGGTTCTACTAGACACTGCAGACAATAGATATGAGTTACATTAGGAGAAGAGAAAATCTTTACACCAATAGTGATAAATCACTGTCACAGACTGCCCTGAGAGGTTGTGAATCCCCATCCTTAGAGGTACTCAGAACTCAGCTGCCCAAGACCCCAGACAACCTGATCTGCATAGGAGTTAGCCCTGGTTTGCACGGGACAGTTGGACCAGATCACTCCCAGGCTTACTATCCAGCCTATGTGATTCTGCGATTTTAAGATCCTGCAAGGTCAGTTGTCAAATGTGTGCTTTAAGCTATGGAGGAATTTATAAACTGAATGTTTTGCTTCTCATGAAAAGATTTTTCAAACCAATGAACGAAACTTGTTTGTCATGTGAGGAGTTTGAGTGAGGAAACTTGAATTAATCAATATGTTTACCAGTATATTCCTTAGAAAGGTGGCTTTGGTCTGAAAATTTAAGCAGCATAAAGCAGAAATGAATTGTCTTTGCTAGTCATTCTTAGGTCCCCAGCACTGACAAGGGACATACTTCATGGATCTATGAGCTTCCACAGTTATCTTGTTTAGGGAGATCAGCTTCATCTGTAACCTTTGGCATGTTCTGTCCTGTTGATGTGACCTAAGAAATTATTTTTTACTACATTAGTACAGCTTATGTTAGTTTTGTTTTGTTAATAATACTTTTTTTTTTTTTTCTCAGACTGTGGGTATGGGATGTTGCTGTTATTTTTTTTCTCTCTTCCTGCCTGACAAAATGGTGCCTGTTCAGTGGGGAGCAGCATGTTACGTGCTTGTGACAGTATTGACAATAATCCATATGATCTCCTCTACAGTGCTCTGCCTTCTCATGACTCTGACAAATCTCTATCACTTTCTGCTCAAGTGCCACAATTTTAAAAAGCAATGCGTTCCTGTGTCACCCCTTGGATGTGCATTTGAAACAAGCTCTATCTTGGAGCTGTCACAGCCTGAGACCGCAGCTGGTCAGGCTGAAGGAGGGAGGCAGGTATGCACTAAACCTTTTTACTGTTTTGCTGTAGAACTCCAGGCTATTATCACCTGCTTCCTAATTCACTAATCCATTCACTCAGTTTAAGCCTTTGATGTATTATAAACTATTGTACCTAAACACTGTGAGCAGTGACGATAAACACCAGCCTGAAAATAACCATTAGCACTGATGTCCCTGGTCAGCATGCTCTCACGCTTCCAGAGCCCGAAGGTTAAATTTAGCACTCTGCAGTGCCAGCCTATCTCTCATGCAGCTGATGCAATTCTCCATAGCCTATTAATTTCAGTCTTTCATTTTGTTTTTTGCATTATGAGATAGTGTAAAAAACTGTTGTCCATATCAGATTTTTAAAATGGAACCTAATCAAAGCACTCTGTGTTCTGCATCCAGCGCCACAGTCAGGATGCTTTAGAAGCGTAGTGACTCAGGGTGACATTTGAAAAATATTCACATTATTCTAATGGTGAGCGGGTAGCTTGAGCAAACAGGAGAAAGTTAACTATGGAGAGGCATGAAGGGAATATAAATTGAAAAAATCTTCTTTGAAAAAGCCAAGGGCAAATCTGAATACAAAGTGTGTCCTGTAGCTTTTGGGTGTAGAGGAAAGAGGAGTCCGTTTTTTTTTTTGGTGGGGGGGGAGCAGGAAAGAGGTTGTATCTTGCAGAGGCTGTGCTTGCTAGCTTTGTGCAAAGAACAGTGAAGAAATTAGGAAAATTATTACCTTGATTGCAATAACCCTCCACTGGGAGACAAAGAGAAAGAAAGGTTTCTCCTTTGCTTATTATTTCACAGTTGAACTTTTCAGTTACTTAGATTTGATTTTGCTTATGTTCTTAGCCTTACACAAACAAGAAGCCAAATAAAACAAATCCCAAAGCATATAGTGTTGCATCTCCCAGGCAGATGTAATTTACAGAAACAGTAGGCACACTTCAGGAATTCACAGTGCTTTCAGAAGCATTTCCAATTCCAGTTATATTTCCCATGCTTAAATTGGGGCTCCAGTAGTCTCTCAGTAGTCAGAATTAACTTTGCAAGTGCATACATACTGCAGAGCAGCAAAGCTTAACACAAGCAGTAAATCTGCTGCAGTGAGGTGGAGAGACCCTGCTGGGAGCCTGACAAAATGGAAGCTAAACCCTTTTTTTTCTAAGAATTGGAGATGTTACTTGGATCTCCAGGAAAAAATAAGGTGCATCTGTGTGGAGATATGCACGTACACACCACACGTGCCATGCACTGTAGGCAATGCTTCTTAAAGCTACTGATGCAGGACAATTCCCTTCAGAAAATATGATTTTTTAACACAGGTAAATAACTTCTTGGACCAAATCTTACTTTTTATTATTTAGCTGACAAATCTGATGATAAAAACAGAAAGGTGAAAATTGGAGTCTACATTTCATAAGTGAGTAAGTCACAAGAACACAGCATCCATTTGTCAGGTTAAAATTGATTTTCTTTCAGCAAATGGAATACTTTCATTTGTATTGAAAATGCCAACAGTTTTAGTTGGCATTTCCTATTTTTAGCAGAGGCATTTTTCTTTTCATAGATTTTAGCATTCTTCATGAACAATCTAGTTCAGTGCAGAAATTAATTTCAAAATGCTGCCATTTCTCACACAATGAAAATCATATTTTTCTGAGCTACCCCAGCACTAAATATTCTTCCTGGGTTCTGTAGTATGACAAATATTATGCTGTAGTGGCACATCAGAGATGCCTTGTCTGGTTCAAGGCTTCAGTGTCCTTACTAAGAAGACCCTCCAGAACCAGCCACCACTGCTCTTCTGTGGAAATTTCTGTTGCCTTACTGCAGATAACAGGAGCCTGACTTTCTTACAGAGAAACAGGGATAAAATCCCATAATCTCTGACCTGTTGTTTGCATTAACCAGTCTCCCATGGTCCATTTTCAGTTTTCAGACATTGAGGAGAAATGTCAGCCCGCTACCCTGTGCCAGCTTGGAGGAGAGGATGTCCCAGGTCAGAAAAGGAGAGGAATAATGGCTTGGCTTAGACAAATCAAAGACCAGCCTTGGGCAACTCAAAATAGGGGAACACCAGAGGGGAATATAGAGGATATGAGGATGTGTGTAATGGTGTGCACCTTCCAGTAAGCGTATGAATAGCTGGCAACCAATGCCTGCACTACCTTCAGTTGTTTTGTTCAAAATAGCTCAACAGGATCCCATGTAGCAAGTTTGTGCTCCCCAAATGCCCCTGCATCTGAGAGCCTAAGTGGTTGGTCATGTGCCTGTGCTTGGCCCCTCAGAGCACGTTTCTGCATGTTGGCATCATGCAAAGATGCAGATGTTGGCAGCAGAGTCCTACTCCAGTGCTTTGCCCATGGGTAAGGCTGGAGAACATGTTGATAATCAAATATTGACAGTAATCTTGTCTTCTGAAAACACTAATTGTATTATTTTACATGTATTTATATTTAATACATTCATTGTTGATAAATGGCCACTCTTCATTGCTAAGGAATTTACCTTGTTCTGACAGAGCATCAGATCAAAGGCCTAGCAGATGCTTAGGGTGCCACTGACAGTCAGTGGATGGAGGTAAACACAGGTGTTAGTCTTCAGTGTTTAGGTGATGACTTCACTGAATATTAGGGGTAGCTTGAAGATAAAGTGTTTTCCATTGTACAGAGAGAAGTGGTTGAAAATTGTGGTTTATCCCGCAAAAAGTTGGATAGTCCTAGACTTCAGCTTGATGAATCTGAAACACTATATCCCAAAGCTGCATGTCCATACTCACTTTCCCTTTAAAATTTATGTCCTTTCGACAAGTTTTGTGGTGGAACATTGTTTTCTCTTTCTGAGTCATGTATGTTGAGGGGAAGAAAGAGAAAGGGAAGGAGGATCTTTGAATATGTTCAACATGGTCTCATAAACATGCTATGGACTTTACAAACACCTTTTCCTGAGTGAACAAGAGTTAATTTATTCAGAGAAATTAAGTAGAAGGTAGAATGAAACAATGAATTTAGATTCATGGAAATTTAGTTATTAAGTATGTGCTATGTAATCCAGTTTCCAACAGAAATGATCACTGGCATGCTGCAAAATATGAAAGTGCAACACATTAGCAATTAAGTTTTATACTATGAAAATTATTGTCTTCTTTATTCTGTTAATTTGGACATGAAAATCCAGACTTCCATGAAGAACAAAAGAATTGCAGAACAAAATATTTATTGTCTGGAGTAAAATCAACTTGTGAAATATTTCCAGACTTATTATTACCCTCAGATCCAGTTCTCTTTATTGAGAGTACGTGATGGAGATGGGTGGTATTTCATAACTGGGTTTCTGTCTGTCAAGAGAAATAGCACCTGATACAGCAGCCAACCTTCCAAGAGTGCTAAAATAATAAACTGATACCAAAACAAGAAATGCACAGCAGCTTTGTCTGTGCTGGGGGCACACAGTGTGATAGTACAGTAACTTTGCATTCCAACTCTCATCTTTTGGGAAAGCTTGCCTTCATGCTCCTAAAGAAAGAGTACCATATGAATATCAGCCTTGGTGGCCTGCAGAGGCTAAGTATTTTTTTCTACATATGATGTATTTAAACCTCCTGCAGAAGCTCATAGGCTACCCACCCTAGCTATCCATTCTTGCTGTTCATCTGTGATTCATGCAGTTTGTAGTGGGGAGAGTCTGCCAAAGGATCAGCACACCTAGGGGAACTCCAAAGCATGAATCCTTTCCCTTTGGCTGCAAGGAATGCTATGGAGCTGGCTGAAGTCTTACTCTCTCACAGTGGATACCAATCCTACGGACAGCATTTGGTCTTCAGCTGTTTCACAAAACACCCCTATTGTCTTTACTGGCAAAATGCAAGATTCTGTTGTCTGTTTTTATGACATTGTTAAAATTTTGTCCTTGCTCCTCAAGTCTTTTCAATGTCATTGGGATAACATCAGAAGTGTTTAATAAAGAAAAATGTTACCTGCTTTGAAGCAGTTAAGTGGGAAAATCTACGTGGTGGGGTTTGTTGGATGAAGGAATACTCAGGTTGTCCCTGCAAGTGCAACGCCCTGATGATCCATACTATATATGGTGGTTCTGGGCTGGACAAGATAACTTCTGTTCTTCAGAACATGGTTTACCAACTAGGCTTTCAAGCTGGCTGCAGTACATGAAGGGCATGGAGTACAAAATGCTAAGCAGGATTAGATTTAACAAAAATGGAGCAGTTTAATTCCAGTGTAAAATTAAAGGATGCTCAATGATCAAAATAGTTAATTGCCACTCTCTAGTCAGGGTTCAGTTGATCATGAACATTTAGTGGTCTGAAAGATAATGTTGATTGATTTTGTATGATCATGGTCAAATCACTCAGGAACTAAAACCAAAGGAAGATAGTGTCTTATATCAAGATCAACATTTTCTCTCTGAAAACCAGGGTCTTTCAAGGTTTATGATACTAGGCACCTCCAAAATGAAGGAAACAATAATACTTTGCCATGCTTGTGAGTTTTTTGTAGCATTTTCCCTAGATATTGGAGTTAGACTCTTAAGAAAATGATACTGTTTTAAAGTTTTTTTATATTGACGGTATAGCTCTGAACATATCCCAGTACTAAGAAGAAGCAGGGTGGAGTAGTTCTAAAGCAGGTGAACATGACAGTTTTAGGAAAATCATATGTTAAGAAACAGATGGCTTAATACAACAGTTCCTGCAGCTTCCACATTATCAAAACACAAAGGCACAGGTATTTTTCTTTCAACTGGGCAGGCAACACAAATTGGTCTTAAAGCTTTCAGGAAGAAAAATGGTAAAAATAGCTAATTTACTTGATTTATGTGAGCCATTAACAACGTACTGCTACGTTCTAGTTGAACTTGGGTTGTAAATTTCACATGACAAAGAAGACAATTAAGGAAAAAAACAGGTAAGAAACTGAACAAATCATTATTTTACTAATTTCTACTTAGCAAAGATTTTACCACCACGACCCTTTCTTTCAAGGCATCTCAAATTGTTATCTGAATGTGTACATCTACAGATCTCTTTCTGCAGCTGATAGAATCAGGTTTGCTAGCCACTTAAGGGATTTTAAGTTTCCTTCTTATGATAAAAAATACCCTTCCCTTGTCTATCTATCTATTTTTGTACCAGATCAGCCTGACGTACATAAAATCAAGCTAGTTTCTTGTTATAATTTAAAATAAAAAGCTACATTTTCTTTGCCTGTTTCTTGATTGCTGGTCCTTCATTAATCACAGGCTATTATGCTGTGTCTTCGGGAAGGCACCATGTATCTTTTGTAGTGCTCTCTAAGAAAGAGCAAGCTAGAACTGGAGGGAAAAAATGGCATACTCTCAGCTCATGCAGGTAAACAGAGCAGGGATTTCAGCTCCAGCATGTGAGTGGGGTTCTCCAATGATGAGGGGATTTAGGGTGCTCAGCTGATGCAATGGTGCTGTGCTGCTGCCTTCTGAGACTTCTTGAGAAGCGCCAACACCCACAAGAAGAGCAGCAGACAAGGCCTGCAGCAATTTGTTTATTCTGGATGGGTGAAATGACATCTAGATGGATGAATCAGGGATGAATGCAACAAACATTCACCGTAACAACATCTGCTCTATCTCTGCCCAATCAACAGAAACATTTACAAGATTTCAGTTCCAGATGTAGCAGCTCATCCCTGTGGTATGGAGAACTTTTCTGACCCTTCCCAGACCTCACAAGCACCATGCATGGAGAGGGAACAGCAAGCAGGCCTAATCTGTGTCTACTGTCTGTTCTGTCTCCCCGAGTAGCCTCGTCCTCAGCCTGTCCATTCTGAAAAAGTCACGACTGGGAGTTTATAAATGCCTGCACTTTCAAGCCATGCCTGGATCTCAAGTGAGGTTTGACACTGTCCTAAACACAAAGTCTTATAAAGGAGAACCCTCTCACCTTGCTCATTTTCTTTCCATCAAAACCAAGTGCATATTTGCACTTGTCAGTGTGCCTTGCTTGGCAAGTTTTTTGGCAAAAGGGTCATTGCTAGTCCTCATTCACTTCTTAGGCAGATAATCCTTACCTCCAAAGGAAACATAATTAAAGCATATTTTTCTTGCTCATTATTCTTATTGACTTTTTATTATATATTTTATTCTATGAACATTCAATGAGAGAGGAAATGAGAGATGGTAGCAAACATTCCAGCAATCTTGACAAGAGAATGCCTTTCTCTGTAATATTCCTGCCATGATTACTGAACCCTTTGGGGTTTAGACTCAGGAGAAGAGTGTACAGAATAGAATCTGGCAGAAGAGAATAAAATTCTGAACGACGTGGGCCATCAAGCTTTATGTTTCTTTTTTATATGCTAGTTACTTACATTTTTTCCCTTTGTCTTGTTCTTCCAGAATTCTGAAAGAAATTTCTCTGCAGGCACCAAACCTTTTCTCCACAGACCTTCCCTTCAGCTGTAAATTCTTTTTGAATCGTGGTACATGTGAAGTGATAAGAGAGAACAGAAGGTATGACATTCTTTTCCAAGAGAAGCTTTAAAGGATGATAAATATTTATCCTAGCAGCGTACTCAAGCCATATGCAAATTTGCATAATGGCACTCCAGGTGATGTGATGAATGGTAATTACTTGCAACCTGATAGAATGGAGAAATTCAGGAGCATGCTGCTGAATGCAAACATTCATCTGTGAGAAACAACACTACCTTGTCACTCCTTAATAAGGATATTATGAAGAAAAGGCATGTCTTTAGAGAAGGGCATGAAGGACATGTCTAGCTGGACATGAAGGACATCTCCCTGCCTCCCTCCAGGAGTGTGATTGCTGTATGCTCACTTCCTGAACACAACCATACCTTTCAACTGTTTCCTTAAAAGCTTAAAGATTCTCATCATTCCCCAGAACCACGCATATTGGCCTGACTTTTCCAGCTCCCCAGTAACATGGCTTGTGCTGTAATCACTCTCAATTAACAGCACTCACATCATCAAGACGAAGAGGAACACACCAGACTTACTTGCCCGTGGGCAATTAAATCAAACAAACAGCACCTTGATGCTTGAGACATGACAGAAGGTCAATAGTTCAGGGGAGATAAATAGTGGATTGTAGCAGTGTAAAAAGGTGTAATTAAATTTCCACTTATGTATATAAAGTCCAGAATAGAACCATGTGTCAGATTGAATGTGATGAGATTTTGCCATTGGCTTTGCTTGATTGACAGAATTTCACTCTGGGACACATTTTTAACTACTGGGACACTTTTTTTCTTAATCCGTCTGAGTGAAATAAAGAAGTATTCAAAACAAGTAACACAATTATCTTCACTTTGAAGTTTCTTTACATGGAAGAAATACATCAAGATAGAAGAAAAGGAGTCCTGCAGATGGTTTTCATGTCCTTGACACAGTGGCTCTGTGGTGGTTCAGAACAGGCTGTGCCTGAAGGAACAGATGCACGAGATAGAATCTGCTGAGCATTGAAGGAGAGCTCCTGGCCAGGGCAAACAACCACACTGTGCTGCAAAGCGAGCAGTTCAAAAAGGTCAAGCAAGGCCTGCTCACTTCTTTTTTAACTTTTCACTACTTTAAAGCATAAAATAGTGCCAATTTCTCTGGGCTTAAACAATACAGGGCATTGCCTTGTGCACTTAAGCAGCTACTGGAATTTGGGTAAGGGAAGCCATACTGTACCTGCTTAGGGAAGGTACTTAACAGAGTGTTGCTGTCAGAGCCTTAAGTCCCTTTCTTCACAGTGTGCTCTGTGCATCCTCTTTGTAACATGGCTTTTAAGTGAGATTAATGGATTCCTCAGACCTACAACACAATAGGAAATTCTGGGCATTCATTTCATATCCGTGAAGGAAGAACACATCTAGAGCAAATATTAACATTGCTAATATGAAAATATGATCTAAAACCACAGAAAAAGCCAGTTACCTGGCTGTGACTGTGGAAAATGAACTAAGGTTTTTGCTGATGTGGACAGCCAGAAGCTGATGGACTGCACAGCTTTTGAAACTTAAGTGAAAACACAGAAGGAAACACCAGAAAAGGAAATAGTAAAATAAGTAGCTTGTGGGAAATTATCATACTAGGGAAAATAGCCTGAAATTCAAATAATCATTAGGAATTACTATTTTGGGTAAAATATATATGTAAATTGTAAATAATATGATTATTTTTATTACTATAATGTAAGGAGGTCTGACAGTGATTTATGTACCGAACAATTTTTATTTTAAAAATATCCATATGAAATTTTGTAAGCTTTCATAACTAATTTTTCTTTAAATGAACAGCAGGCATAAGACAGAGAATGTGATGGGGACCAAGGAAGTGCTTTTTGTTGTTTAACTGTTTGAATTTTAGTTGTATAAATCCATTTCCTTTTTTTTTCTGTCCATTATTTTTTTGCCCCAGGGTTAGAAGGACTCCCTCTTGCATTGTTCTAAACACAATAAGTACAGAACTCCCTTTGAAACTGTAGCTTGCTAAAAGTTAAGTAAAAATTAAATTCACCAAGTTGGAGTTGCAGTTATTTGGGGTTTGGCAGAAGAGAACATGTTCTAGAAAGCAGAATCTTGTAGCCATTCTTTGACTTATTTGAAAATAACAGCATTCTTGGCACACTTAAATTTTGCCTAGAAGACAGCAGGACATTTGATGTCCAGATATGATACCAGTTTCTCTAGGTATTAGGTTGTGCAACCTGAGTAGCCAGAACCCATCACACCTTTTTTCCTAGTTGCAACAGCAATCATTGTATTGAAAAGGAAATTGATACTTCTCTCTCAGTTTTTCTTTCTCAAATTAATTTTGGTACTCTCTCTGTCTTAGATTTTTCTTCCTTGTTTTGCCTTTATATTGGATGTGAATAACATATCTGTTCAACAAAGGGCTTCCTAGTCTGATGCCCACTGGAAGCTCTATGCATCTAAGCACATCAGCTAGTGGATGTCACTAAATCCCCTACAGAATTGTACTATCTTCTGTGTAAGGCCAGCAAAGAATTAATCTCAGGCTGTGGTTGAAATATACATTTATTCTTCTCATACAATAGGAATCCAAACAAATATTTAGGATGGTAAAAGTGATTAAAAAATGTCAAAAAGTGTCAGGATAAAACTTAATATCAGGGATTGCCAGAGACAGCTGCAAAAGGGAAATAATGGGAAATTCCATCACTTTGCTATCAGCGACTCACTGTTGTGCTTCTAGAAAAGGTCTGTAGATAAGGGTCCGATGCTGGAAGTGAGAGGACAGATCCAGCTGATCTTTCTGCTTCCCGTTTTCATGCAGCTATGTTCTTCTAAAGTCTGACAGAGAAGCAGAAATTATTTTTTAAAATTTTTAATAACATAATCCTCACTAACATCTGAGATTTTCAAACAGAAGTTGTTTGATCTCCTTTAAGTTTTAGCCATCTGACTTGCCTATTCATTTAACTACCTGCCGTGCAATTACCCAGGTGGCTCCTCCTGACTATGCCATTTCCTGCTGATCCAGTAATTGATGGATAACAGGAAGTGTCTGAACATGGATGTTACATTTTATTCACTGTAGGAATAGATTGCATTGCCACCACTGTTGCTATATTTATTTAAACTAGTAATCACTGTTGCCATTTTATGTGCCCTCAGGAACTGGATGCTGCTGTGCTTTCCCAGCGTGTCTCTTTTTCCAAAGACGTAACACATGGAAGGGACGATGGGTGGAGGCAATTGCACAAAGAGAGGACTTCAAGATTTGCTCACTGTTTACATCACGTAAGCCATGAATAGGCTGGCCAAGCGAAAACATGTACACTTTGACAAGGAAGAGAACAGCACCAAGCCTTTGAAATGGAATTAATTAGTACTGACCTCTGCTTCCAAACTGAGAGTGTCCCTGGCTGGCAGGGTGGCACACTGGTTGCCAAACCTGCCACTGTCTTTTGTTCTTGATATTTGTTTTACAAGTTTCTTTCTCAAGTCTTATAGTTTTGACAATTCTGATCAATAGAAACAAAAATTTCTATAGCTGGACATTTTGGGTGGGGAGGGGTTCAGGACCTGACCATGGATCTTGGATAGGTCTTTTTGGAAGGGAATGACTGTGCAAGGGAGAAGTTAGGGACCATTTTTTCTATCACACCTACTCAAGTCTCTGTAAATCTGCCTTGCAAACCACATGGGAACTGTGATATGTGTGTGGGGTTGATTTCTCAGTTATGGACAGCCTTATCAGAGTGTTAACCACAAGGCTATCAAAAGCATAATTTGCTTCTGCATATGCCAATGTAAGCTAATCAGAGAAGGATGGCAAGTATAATCAGGGCTTTAAAATAGCATGGCTATAAAAAGAGATAGAACTGAAGAGTACCTTTTAGTTTGGAATAGAGATGACTATTGTAGATGTATAAAAATATAAAGGGCATAAAAAGAACAACAAGCAATAGGGATTTGAGTGAAAACATGCTCAGGAATGAAAGAAGGCTCCCCTCTCCACTGCCTTGAAGCACAAAGGAACAGAAGATACCTCTTGCTCTGAAAAGTCTTCAAACTGAAGTGGGAGGACATACCAGGGGAAGGATAACTTGGTATTGGTCCTGATTTTATATTCCTGCCGTGCCTACTCACTGGCCTTTCACAGGCAGGTGCCAGCGTGGGTAGCCCTCTCTGTATGGCCCTGGCCCTATTTAAGAGGCAGCACCTTTTTGTAGCACTTCTTGCAAGTGCAAGTAATGTTAGCTATAATTAGGCCAATCTTTTCCATATCCTTTTAGGTACTGTTGGGATTTCAAATGTACACACACACACACCTTTAGAGTATATTATGCAGTACTCCTGCCTCATACACGACAGATATCACAGTGTACAGCTGGCACAATATCCGTGCTCCTGCTCAAACTCTCATAGAAGAGGAGTCTGCATTTCAAGTTGAGTGTATGCACAGTGACACTGCTTAAAAGATTTAAATATAGGAAATTACATAATTAAAAGCTATTACACCAGATGTAGGAACAGAATAGAAATATCCTGTAGTATTAAATACGTCTGCTTTGTGGGAATGAATTGTGTTAGGAGTGTTTGTTTGTAAACTGATTAGAGAGCTAATGATATTAAAAATATGCATAAAACATAAACAGAGTCTCTCACAGGAGTTTCCCACATGCACAAAGAGTCCATAATCTGTTTCTCTCTGGTCTTGGAGAGACGTGGAAGACTTGGAATATAATATTAACCCTGAAATGACCTTCAATTGTGACAGGACTGTATTTCCTCTGTAATAGTCGTTCATCCTGTGGGTGATTAGTAGTTTTCAAGGGAAGATATTTCATATATATTTCTAAAGACATTTTTTTTTCCAGGGCAACACTTTGACTAAAGGCATAATTGCAGGCAGGTCAGCCTGAGTAGGAACACAGACTCTTGCATTCCTGCTAAAATTCTCAGGCGAGATGAGGAAGACTATTTTGCCAACAGGCCAACTCCAAACTATGGAATTTTCAGATCTTTTCATAATTAATAAAATCAGTTGTCAGGAATTATTCACCTCAATGTTTTTTAGTTGCTGTATTAATTCACTTCATTGTTGTGTATATTTATAACGATATTTCTTTAAAAAATTGCCACAATGACTCTGTTTATCATATCACAGGTTAAAATTTCTTATTTGCTTATTTTCCATGCTGAATGAAAGAAAAAATAAAGGTAAAGGTAAAAATAAATGTAAAATTAAAAACAAAAATAAGAGTAAATTTTTGCCACACAGTGATCCCTTGAGAAAGCTCTGATGACCGTGTCATCCCCCATTTGAGAGAACAAAAACTCAATTCCTTATATACGTCTTTGCTCTGACTTCTGTTTGTTTCCCAGAGAAATAAAAGGTTTGAGGCTCTAAGGGGACAGACACTGACAGTTGTCTTGTTCTCCTTTTATCACTAGGACACAGTTTCTGAAAGCTGCCCCTGATGCTGTTTGGTCCTTATTGAGGAACACCTTTTGCAGCACATCACCAACCTGCTTTGTAAGCTTGAGGGCTGGCTATTTAATTTTTCAGAAACATGCAGCTACTCTTTTAGTACAGCTATTAGTGTGCTGCTCTTTGCTGACAAGGGAAAAATAATTTCACAACAGTGTTTTAGAATTATGTCACTGAGAAGATGGACTTGTCCCCAGATCTCTCACCCCAAATTCCTCCATGGAAAATGATGGCTACAGCCTGTATATGTGCTAGATATTAACTGGCTGTATGGATAAATTAATGAGTGAAAACAAAAGAACATTTACTGAAGCTGGCTATAAGTTTGCAATGATGAATATCTCCCACGAGCTCTATTACTTTTGGCATGCACCTCTAGTTAGAGCTACATTTGCTCAGACTCAGCTCAGCAAGAGAGCTCAGACATGCAACTTTTGTAATTGTGTGCACATCAACCAAAGCCACTCTCCTGGCTCACTGCTGACCTGTCTCTTTATTTGAATTCATTTTATCAACTTGAAAAATCTATGATGTGTATTTTTACCTTGCGATTTTGAGGTGTCCAGGGGTATTTACAATATACACAAGTAGCCATATCTTTAAGGCTAGCAGTTGCAGGCCTCATAGAACATATTAAAGCACTCCAAGGTCACAAGACACCCAGATGTGGGCAACTGGATCAAGCCTCTGAAATCTGGCAGAATGATTTGTGCCTGCGGTGTCTGTGTTGTGGGGATGCAGCTTGGTGATACACTTGTTTCTGGGCTGATGATTTCAAAGTGTTCACACGTAATAAAAGTGCTCAGTGGGAAGAGGGCTTGTTTGCAGTTAAAACAAAGATGAACTGAATACATAAATCTGTTTATCTCTTGAAGGCTCTTACGTTAACTCCTCTTGTTCCCAGAAATCTTCTCATATTAAAATCCTTTCCTGCCCCACCACCAACATGTGTAAATTGCCAGTGTATTGGGAATGGCTGAGATGGAGTTAATTTTCCCCATGGCAGCCCCCATAGTACTGTGCTTTGAACTGGTAGCTAGAAAATTGTGGATAACACAGCAATGTTGTGGCTACAGCTGAGCAGTGCTGGCACAGCAACATTCGCCCCATCAAGGCACTGGGAATGGGCAAGGTCCTGGGAGGGGACACAACCAAGCCCAAATTAACCAAAGGGGTATTCCATACCATATGGCATCAGCTCAGATATAAAAGCTAAGAAAAGGAGGAGGAAAATGGGGCACTCATTATTTGCAGTGTTTGACTTCTGGAGCAATTGCTAGGTATGCAATTCCCAGGAAGGTGTCCTGCTTCCCAGGAAATGGCCGGACATTGCTCACTGGTGGGAAGTAGAGAATAAAATTTTTTTTTTTTTTTCTTTCTTTGCTTGTGCATGGACAGCCTTTTGCTCGTTCTTTAGCATACTGTCTTATCTCAACCTACTAGTTGTTTTCCATCCTATTTTCTCTCCCCTGTCCACTGGGAAGGGGAAGGGTTTTAGAGGCTTGGTGGGCATTCAGACAAAGTCAAACCACAGCTAAGGAAACTGCCCTGTCTAACCATCCAGGAGCCACTCTGGCAGTCACACTCACACCACCTGAGCTAGAATGAAGCCCTTCACAGTGACACACCCCACACTCACACACCTGGACCAGATTTCCTTACCAGGTTGACCCCAGGCTTCCCATAGCAGTATCTCTGACATTCAGATCCTGGAAATAATTTAATCATGGTGCAATAACTAAATAATAAAGTAACAGCTTGAGCTGGGTGCCTCGCAGGAGGAACTTTGAACTAAGGAACCCCTTTTGTATTTATATCTATAGATACACATATGTATATGTACACACAAACATATATACATATATATGTGTGTATATATATATATATATATATAACTTGCTCTTCATTGGGATTTTTTTTTAAAACCAATAAACTCATAAATAAAATCAGAGAAGTAGAGCANACAATGACTCTGTTTATCATATCACAGGTTAAAATTTCTTATTTGCTTATTTTCCATGCTGAATGAAAGAAAAAATAAAGGTAAAGGTAAAAATAAATGTAAAATTAAAAACAAAAATAAGAGTAAATTTTTGCCACACAGTGATCCCTTGAGAAAGCTCTGATGACCGTGTCATCCCCCATTTGAGAGAACAAAAACTCAATTCCTTATATACGTCTTTGCTCTGACTTCTGTTTGTTTCCCAGAGAAATAAAAGGTTTGAGGCTCTAAGGGGACAGACACTGACAGTTGTCTTGTTCTCCTTTTATCACTAGGACACAGTTTCTGAAAGCTGCCCCTGATGCTGTTTGGTCCTTATTGAGGAACACCTTTTGCAGCACATCACCAACCTGCTTTGTAAGCTTGAGGGCTGGCTATTTAATTTTTCAGAAACATGCAGCTACTCTTTTAGTACAGCTATTAGTGTGCTGCTCTTTGCTGACAAGGGAAAAATAATTTCACAACAGTGTTTTAGAATTATGTCACTGAGAAGATGGACTTGTCCCCAGATCTCTCACCCCAAATTCCTCCATGGAAAATGATGGCTACAGCCTGTATATGTGCTAGATATTAACTGGCTGTATGGATAAATTAATGAGTGAAAACAAAAGAACATTTACTGAAGCTGGCTATAAGTTTGCAATGATGAATATCTCCCACGAGCTCTATTACTTTTGGCATGCACCTCTAGTTAGAGCTACATTTGCTCAGACTCAGCTCAGCAAGAGAGCTCAGACATGCAACTTTTGTAATTGTGTGCACATCAACCAAAGCCACTCTCCTGGCTCACTGCTGACCTGTCTCTTTATTTGAATTCATTTTATCAACTTGAAAAATCTATGATGTGTATTTTTACCTTGCGATTTTGAGGTGTCCAGGGGTATTTACAATATACACAAGTAGCCATATCTTTAAGGCTAGCAGTTGCAGGCCTCATAGAACATATTAAAGCACTCCAAGGTCACAAGACACCCAGATGTGGGCAACTGGATCAAGCCTCTGAAATCTGGCAGAATGATTTGTGCCTGCGGTGTCTGTGTTGTGGGGATGCAGCTTGGTGATACACTTGTTTCTGGGCTGATGATTTCAAAGTGTTCACACGTAATAAAAGTGCTCAGTGGGAAGAGGGCTTGTTTGCAGTTAAAACAAAGATGAACTGAATACATAAATCTGTTTATCTCTTGAAGGCTCTTACGTTAACTCCTCTTGTTCCCAGAAATCTTCTCATATTAAAATCCTTTCCTGCCCCACCACCAACATGTGTAAATTGCCAGTGTATTGGGAATGGCTGAGATGGAGTTAATTTTCCCCATGGCAGCCCCCATAGTACTGTGCTTTGAACTGGTAGCTAGAAAATTGTGGATAACACAGCAATGTTGTGGCTACAGCTGAGCAGTGCTGGCACAGCAACATTCGCCCCATCAAGGCACTGGGAATGGGCAAGGTCCTGGGAGGGGACACAACCAAGCCCAAATTAACCAAAGGGGTATTCCATACCATATGGCATCAGCTCAGATATAAAAGCTAAGAAAAGGTGGAGGAAAATGGGGCACTCATTATTTGCAGTGTTTGACTTCTGGAGCAATTGCTAGGTGTGCTGAAGCCCTGCTTCCCAGGAAATGGCCAGACATTGCTCACTAGTGGGAAGTAGAGAAAAAAATTTTTTTTTTTTTCTTTGCTTGTGCATGCACAACCTTTTGCTTGTACTTTAGCATACTGTCTTATCTCAACCTACTAGCTGTTTTCCATCCTATTTTCTCTCCCCTGTCCACTGGGAAGGGGAAGGGTTTTAGAGGCTTGGTGGGCATTCAGACAAAGTCAAACCACAGCTAAGGAAACTGCCCTGTCTAACCATCCAGGAGCCACTCTGGCAGTCACACTCACACCACCTGAGCTAGAATGAAGCCCTTCACAGTGACACACCCCACACTCACACACCTGGACCAGATTTCCTTACCAGGTTGACCCCAGGCTTCCCATAGCAGTATCTCTGACATTCAGATCCTGGAAATAATTTAATCATGGTGCAATAACTAAATAATAAAGTAACAGCTTGAGCTGGGTGCCTCGCAGGAGGAACTTTGAACTAAGGAACCCCTTTTGTATTTATATCTATAGATACACATATGTATATGTACACACAAACATATATACATACATATGTGTGTATATATATATATATATATATAACTTGCTCTTCATTGGGATTTTTTTTAAACCAATAAACTCATAAATAAAATCAGAGAAGTAAAGCAAACATGATTTTTAGATTAATGTAAGATTATCCAGTAGCAGAGATACTTAGGGTTCTATTCAGTCACAGAGTCAGAATCTATTAGTATAATTCTTTTGATAAAAGGCATGGAAGGTGATGGGAATTGTATTAAAGCCTGTCCCTAGATTCAGCAGGCCTCTGTATGAATTTAACATATTTTGTCTACATACTAGATCTCCCTTTTAATTTCTAAGCAAAAATCTAGGTAATCATTAATACATGCCATATTCATTTCTCTAACCAAAGTGATGGTTTTACTTCAAGAGACTTGCCTGTTTGTATGATATTGGAGCCATGCAAAAAATTATTCTTCCCCATTCTTACTGGAATATCTCCTAGACTTTCCTTATCTGTTTTTGCAATTCATTAAATCAGCTACATCCCTGCATTAAATCAACCATGCTCCAATCACTGTCAACAAGAGGAACTCTACCCTTTGCTATTAAAGCATCTGGGCTGCAATCTGTTAGTATTATTATATCTGACAGATATAAATTTGTTAAATCAGAGGGCATGAGTTTTTGTCTTCCTAAATAATCTTACAGTCTCTCTCTTGCTACTTTCCATTTCCTTCAACAGCAGTCAAATTATCTTTGCCTTGCAGTAAAGTATGGCATTTATTTGTCTAAAATAATAATCTACTCTCCAAATTACTTTTCCTCTGAAGATCATGAAGTGTTTTACTTCATGAAGCTTGCATAATCTCACCATCATAGAGAGAGAAAAAAGGAGAACTGGAAAGCACCTTGAGAAGTGACTATTTGACCTGCCCAAAACATGCTCTGTTTTGACACAGAACCAAGGTAATGTAGTGAGAACAGTGCAGTCAATTTTCCACTGCTTTTATTTTCCTCCTAATGATATTTTGAACTGCAATATTAGGCATACATAGTTACATCAGCTTAGACTAAAGCTATTCTTAATCAGTTGATTTGGATGATAAGATTTCATCTACATATTTGCCCTTAGGTAGCTGGGGTAGAAAGAATAACAGAAATGCAACTGCAGCTTGATTATCATTCTGACTTTTGGAAGAAATCTTTATCCGTTTGACTAAAATTTGCTCTCATTAACACATCAAGCTTATTTGCTGTAGCCAGTGGGATCATACGGAATATTGCTAAAAGCAGAATTTGGTTTGTTACATTCACAGCAGCTTTTCAACAAATATTTGATATGACAAGATGCATAGCTGGTCCTGGTCTTATCCATGAGAATGGCAGAAGAGCCTTCAGACAGAGACTGCTTCAGACTTCTGAAATCCTTCTGCCTGAAATGTGCAGAGCTCTGCCTGTTGCATTTGCAGACTCAGGGCTGAAAAAAACATATCTGGAAGCTTTTTACTGCTTATTTTGTTTTATGCTACATCTGTAAACACTGTTCTTGTTTTACTTGCTGATCTGTTCTATTAAGTGCCTTCTGATGAACAACAAGAAGCATGTAATAGAAACCATCCACAGTATGGTGGCAGCTTCCTTCTTCTCTCAGTCACAGACCTTAAACCAGTCCCTGATGTGCTGCTATACACAATCCTGCCTTGTTTCTAATACTTGTTACTGAAATGTTCATCTGGTCCTGGCTGGTGGTTTTGGCTGAATTTGGATTGTGCTGCTATTAGAGGAGACTCTTCTCTGGGAACATTTTTCTAGTTCATTTGTAATCTCTTCAACAACATACTCCACTGGATAGGTCCTCACTGGAGTAAATATCGTAGTCAGATAAATGCATGGAAGAATGAGACAGTCTGTATTTGGTAAGAATCTTCCCCTTATCTAATCACAGCAGATTGTTGAAGTTCTGATTTTCCTCCCTCAGCACCTGTGTACCACATGCAGTGTTTTATTACACAGTCATGACCCATTTAGTCATAGCCCTCCCCCTTGCTGGAAAATTATCTGCTAATAGTGTACTATGCAGTCAAATTTTAAACGACTTCCATGAGAACTCCTACCAGGTCTAATCCAAGAGAACCCACTGTGGCTCCTCTATTTATGCTGGCTGAGATGGAACTCCAGAAGTGCCTGTTCATCCTTTAGGCAGTGTTGTGCTGATGTCCGGGTGTTAGGGAGTGCGTTCAGCCAGGCTGCCCAAAGACCTGCTGCTCCATGGGAAAGGAGCTGTACTTTCATGATACACCATGAGTGAGGTGAAGTCTTGTACAGGACTCAGCCAGGGCAGTGTCCAGGTTTCTTGAAGACTCCTTTGTCTCCCTAACTATCGACAGCAGAGCAGGCAACCCCTGATACTCCCAGGAAATTCACACTTCTTGCCAGTGCAGAACGTGTCCTCAAAGATATCATTAACATTGATGGACACAATCTTTTACTTAGGGAAGAGAACTAAAAATGCAGGAGCCACTTGCAGGAGCCTTCAGCTGGAGGTGCTAAAGACAGGCAGTGTAATTTAAAAGCCAGACTCTAAGGACTCAGAATTTACAAGGGCTTAAAATTTTGATGAAAACTGACGTAAATGATCCTGGCTGCTGTAAATGATCCATTTCTGTCACAGCACTTTCACAAGATTGACCTTGCTTTCTGGTTCAAACTTTATTTCAACTAAATATCAGGATAATGAATGAGGTGGTAGTCTATTACAGTTCAAAATAATCTAAATTCATATTGCTGGGGTATGCAGTTAGCTCTTAGCCTATATTTTTTGCTTCTCTTTCAGAAACTTTGAGAAGCCTTCAGTGGCTCCAGCAATCTAAATATCAAACGATGACATTTGAAGTTTGGAAGAAAAAGAAATATACTGCTGCTCACCATAAATGACCATTATTTACCTTCCTCTTTCAAATTTAATAGCACTTTATTCCCTGTAAGCCACTCCCAGAGGCTGGATCCAGTTTTACCGTTATGTAAGTGTGGAATTTGAACTGTTATCACATCTTAACATTATCACGTTCATAACAAGAAATTATTCCCTGCTTATTTTGATCCTAAAAATTTTCCTTTGCACAGTAGTGAAACAATACTCTATTTGTGAGCCTCTTGTCTTTTTAGTGTATTACAGAGCTCTAGTCTATGTTTTGCTGGAAACAACTCCAGAGAGTTAGTGAAAAGTCATCTTGCTTATGTAGCAACTACTGGTAGGAGTAGCCACCTCCTTTTTGCTGTGACCTCAAAGCATCCAAAAGTATGTAATGCAATTACAACTGTTTAGGAGTGACTCCTTTTCCCTTAATTTAATGACAGTAGTAAATCAAATCAATCTTTTGAACATTTAAGATTTGAAACATCTGGATCAGTTTTTATTTTAATATTTGCATCACTTATAATTATATTAACTAATTTGCTGCCCTAAACAGTGAAAAGAGATACATGTGAGAAACTTTCTATCACTAATCAATATGTTTGACCATAACAGATTCTTTCAATGTAAGTCTACTTCAGAATTAGTGGCTTAGATCTGAGTCAGGTCCTGCTTCTTCTGTGAAGAAAAAGCATTTGAGTCTAATGACTTCTAGTGCCTTTGTCCATGTATTTCCAAAAAAATATCAGCTAGTAAGGATGATTGTGTTCTATTTCTTGGAAATGCTGGGTGTATCTATACCATGCAGCCAAAAGGTTTTGAGCTCAGCATACTTGCATTGATCCCTGAAGTGGTGGCACACCAAGCAGGGCAGTGTGGGAGACAGCCCAAATGCAGGAGTGTGCCTTAACAAGGCAGTAGCAGGACTAACATGGCTGGACTTCTTCCAGGCTCAAGCCTCAGTCAGAAGTGAGCCTCTCACACCTCTACTGGTTTGAGCATCCCTGTGGACCTGGCTTTGAAACCAGAGCTCTCTACAATTTCTTCTCATCCATGGCCACTAACCAGAGAGGTTGTAGATACTCTTCCACATTTTTGAGTTCTTAGTTCTGTTAGGAACTGTGCATTTTTTTCCATCTTTCTCACAATTGGAAATGACTGTTGAGAGTTGACTTTATCTTTCTTTTTGCCTTTGTGTGTGATTTAAAACTTCAAAGCTGATAAAAAGAAAGATATTTTGCTTGTGGCTGTCATCTCAGTGAATGTTTTTACTTTTTACAGAACTGCTTTCTGTTTACCGATTCCTCCTTTTCTTTCTCCAAAGTAAAAAAATCTACCTATTCTTACTTTTGAATATCAAGTGTAACTCTGTAATTGCCTCAGAACAACATTAGGACTGTTGCTGCAAGAAAATTAGAGCTGTAAGAAATACCTGTTAATATCTTACATCCTGACCCATGTCTTTTACAAGTTAGGTGCTTAACAGGCTCCAGTGCCCTCTGTTTCCCAGCAAACAAGTCTTGGGAACTCTCTGGTGTGGATTGTCCTCAGCATTATGGTTACTGCAACCACACACTGCACATGTGTTCAGGTCCCCTATGCTCCTTTTCAGCTCTATCTGTTTAACCAGGGAATGGAAAGAACTTTGGACATATGGTGGTTAATACAAATCGTAAGATAAAAGATATTTCTATATTTTAGAAACTTATTTAACACCACTTATTTAATACCACTACTGGTATGAAACTGGGGGGTTGTTTTTACAAGCTGAGTTCTGAGGTTTGAATGGAAACAAAAAACCCTTCTTGTGTTGATTGGAAGAGACTTTAGTGGTCATATTATCCTTGCTCCCAGTGAAACTGCCACCATCACTGGACCAGGTAAGTAAAGCCTGTAACAAGGATCCACCACCACTCTGGAAAATCTGCTTCATTGCTCAACTACCCACCAGCGAAAAGGTTGACCTTAAAGCAGAAGCCCAACCTCTCAGTTCACAATGTGTGATGACTGTTACTCCTTGTATAAAGTACAACATATAACATGACCAAGAAGGATTTGACTGTGTTCCTTTATTACTCCCATGTGCACATTTGCAGACTGCATGGAAACCACCTCTTACCAGCCTAAACAAGCCAATGCCTCAGCATTTTCTCACAGGCCCTGTGCTTGCTTTCTCAGTAGCCTACAATGGGCCTGGAAGTCAGAATCCTGAACTCCTGACTCAAAACTACTGTGCCTGTGGTTCTGTATTAATGAAGCTTCTGAGTCAGGCACTGAAATGTCCTACATGTAGGTTCATGGCCTGCCAGTGGGATGTAAAGCACTTAGGTATGTGCCCGGACTCCCGACAGAGTCAGCACAGAGATACAGGCACCCCTGCACGCCTCTCGATAATGATCAAAAGCGGAGCATTCACTCACCTCTGCTGGCTGTGCCAGGAGCCTTCGTACTTCGGTGGAGCCATGGGGCACTCTCAGATGAGCGGGGAGCCAGCTGACTGTGGTCACGCACAGCACTGCGCCAGAAAAGGCGGCCGGCTCAGGGGCGCACAGCGGCCGCCTGGGTCCCCTGGACGCTGGGATACAAGGCCAGCCTCAGAGAGCAGGTGTCTGACCGGAGAGGATGTCTATGGCTCAGAACTGCTCAGTACAGGAGACTCAGATTTAGCTGAGTAAAAATACTCCCACAGTTCTAATGCGGGCTGGTTTGGTTTTCTTTTTAGTAAAGCTGATGGAATTTCTTAGTAATTCTACGAAGTATAAGCGGCCAAGACTTTGAGGCTACCCCCTTATCTCATGGATTCACAAAGCCGTGTTCTTGCCCTCAGCATTTCGGACCTAATAGAATAATGAAGATAACCTCCAAGTTTATGCAGTTCTTCTTTGTTCAGTGTTTTGGGGCATATTTCAAAGAGTGTTGGAAAATACTGATAATGTTCAAGCTGTCACATTTGCCTCCTTTTCACCAGGTCAATAATATACTGTTTTGCAAGTATTGGACACTGGAATCAGTAATTTGAAATTTTCCTGAACAGGTTTAATCAAGACAAAAACAGAAATTGCAGCCATTCAAAGATAAAAGGTAGGCTTTATTCAAATAATCTGGTCTTCTCCAGCTGTACTTAAGCTAGATGATCCTTCAACTTCTTAACTGGTAGTGTACCCCTTAGGACAAACTGCTACTTCATACATATTTCAATAGAAAAAAATATTTTATTTATTTTTGGTAATGTGCTAAAAGCTAAAAAATATTATCCTAATTCTTTTGGAGTAATTAATTAAAATATTTTTAAGGTGAAAGTCCATCCCCTTCACTCATACTGAATAGCACATTGCAATGCAAATAAAAGATTACAGGTATATTATACAAACAGAGAAAAAAGATGTGGGCTGAAAAGATTGCAAGAAATGTTGGAATTGGAGCTAATTTATGTGCTCCATAAACCACATAATTTTTATTATGAATTTGTAATATGGAAAAAGGCTATGAAAAGAGTAAGAAACTGTTTCAGAAATATATTTGAAGCTTACACTGTTTCACTTCTCATTAACTAAATTAAACCCTGTAACAGAATTTTTCTTTCCAGAATTGGTTACATACATTTTCATCTATCATTGGCCCATGACAGATCTGCTTTTCTTGGTGCCTTCTGTACTTCTGTTGGTCCCTTAAAGCTATGAGAAAGATTGTAATGTATAATATTAGCCTATATCTGCTATGAAAAATCTGATAAAAATTGAAAATCCAAAGTAACAACAACTGAAGAGAGGCATTTCAGCATCAAAACTGCAGTGGTAGATTATGATTTACCTGCCTTACAAATATTCCCGTCTGCACTAATATTTCTAGGTGTTTAAAATATTTTCTGTTACTTCAAACAAAATTCACATATTTTAAGCTTCAGTCAAAATACTGTGGAACCTCATGTGATCTCATCTAGACCAGATAATGTGAAGCAATTAATGGTGTCTGATTAGAGAAACCTCCAATGTCATCTGAAGCTGGATCTCTCCCTGTTCCTGGGCCATATGTAGATGTGGCTATAGCTGCACTGTCATGTACATGGCTTCAGAAGAGCCTCTCTGAAAGTACCTTTTTTTTTTCTTTCTTTTACAAGTTCCATATTACTTCCAGTGTTTTTTAAACTTATCTGATTCAGCTTTAAGAGCAAGCTTATTTTAGTCCTGAGCTGCTCCCATAAAAATTCCATTTTAGATCCTTGCTGTTGTAATGCTTATCTTTTTTTTCTTCCTAATTTCAAGCCTAAATTTATTCATAGCCAATTTATACCCATTTGTTCTTGTGTCAGCATGGCCTTTAGCTTAAACAGTTGTTTTCCCTGCCTGATATTTACATCCCTGAAATGCTTACAAAGAATGGGAGAGAAGACAGATGGCTATCGCTTAACCTGTAATTTGTATTAATTATAATAATTAATCAGGTTATTTTGAGTTCAATATGGTGTGATTCAGCAGAATTTCTTAAAATTCATTATCAGCAAAGTTGATGGAAGATTTTGAGTTTGTAAATAAA
The DNA here is from genome assembly GCA_013398275.1 of Promerops cafer. Taxonomy (NCBI): domain Eukaryota; kingdom Metazoa; phylum Chordata; class Aves; order Passeriformes; family Nectariniidae; genus Promerops; species Promerops cafer. Next base: position 3,224,036 of record VZSE01009483.1, on the reverse strand, counting down.
TCATATATCCTTATAGTAGATGTTTGTTAACAACACTTAATACTGAGCTGAACCACAACAATTGTACCAAGAGAAAAGAGTGATAAAGTCTCTGTAGTGCTTCACAGTCTGTCGTAAGGAAACCCCAGAGGGCCACAGAGGCTGCTGGCAAACAGTTACCACTAGGGGTCATTCAGGAAATCCTTTTGGGCTGTACCTGTGCTGCCACACTGGCTTGGATTCTGGAGCAAAAATCTCCTGATTGTCCGTGTTATCGGTGTTCTGGCTCCAGCGCGGAGCAGTTCCAGAGGGATGAATCACGGTCCTTGGAGACAGGGCAGAATGGAAGCGTGCATGTCTGAGCCACAGCTGGGCAATTGCCCATGGGGTTTTCAACCCACAGCACCAGATAACAGCCAGTCCAAGCAAAACCTCCCTCCTAGGCCTGTAGGGTGGCTGTGTGGACCTCAGGACAACACACATTGCTCCACTTCTATTTTGAACAGGCGGTAACAGCCACTGTTCCAATTTTGCATCTGTTGAATTAGATTTTAATTTTCCTTATTTAACCCTGCACTCTGTCTAACTCCTTGGTTACTACCTTTAGCTGTTAGACACCCAGCCTGTGTCACAAACACCAGTGTTCCCATGAATGAGGTACACTAAACTGCTCCACACAGACATAACCCAGCTCCAGCATGGGCACAGGTCTGGCTCTCACAGGCCATTCCAGCCCCTTGCCTTGCCAACACCATGGTATTGAGTTGCCTCTTCTATATCTATGTGTATCTTATTCAAGTTCCAAGAGTCTCTATTGTCTCTATTTTATTCTGTATGGAGCCAAGTGCAATTTTTTAAACATGTGAAAAGTATTTTGCACATATTTGTACAGCACCAAGCAAATAAGAGCTAATAAGTCCTTGTCATTCCCAGGACTACAGCTATTCTCCAGAGAGCTGGCCCAAGCATTTTTGCTAGTCTTCAGCAACCTGGATAAAACAACCAAGGTTGATGGTGTGTTGATTATCCTTAAAACTTTTACAGCCATTTAGGTTAAATATTTTTACATCCTAGCTATGTTGATTTATTCATTACATTACTTCTGCTTTATATCATCCTTGTTTCAGAGGCACTGCAAAATGTTTTTAACTTCTGCTCATAAAATGTGCAGAAAGGAGATGGAAGACCATGGGATTATCTTTGCTCCCATCTTCTGCTGTCAGAGGGACATGGAATTTCTCTGTATGCCCTTTACGGCGGTTATAGTCTGCTATCTGCCTGGATAAGATCAAAAAGCTTCAGTGGTTTGGGAGTGTAATGTTAATTTCTACTCTTGTAATGACCTGGGAAATGTTTTATATTGAGAGATTAATCTCATTGTGACCTTTGAAATTTGTAAAATTTTGGTTCTGAGGGAAGATATGTACCTAGAAATTGTACCCTCTGCTGCTGAATGAAAAGCACAACTTCCCTTATCCCATTTCTGTTCTCTTGTTTCGCTAAGCTTTAATCTTAAATGAAATTTTCTGTGCAGACAAAGATGCACATAGCGCTACTCTTTGAGATACCCTAGTAATAGTCTCCCTGTAGATATATTTTTGAGTAGTTCCGCAGAAAAGAATTCAGTGCACCACTTCCTCAGGAAGCTTGCAATAAATTATGAATAGCTGCTATTCAGGCAGCACTGTTCATTCCAGGCACTGAGTCAGTTAGGAATGGTGGAGTGGGAGCTATAACAATTATGAAATCTGCAGCTCTCTTCTGTTTGGATGCTTGCATGAGGACCAAACTTGGATTTTACATTTTAATGGCTCCCTTTGCCATGCTTTTCTGGTTTGTTTGGGGTTTTTTTAATGCAATTACCTTAAAAAAAAAGGGAAAAAAACCTCAAACCAAACCCAAACCCAAACAAACAAAACAAACACAGAAACAACAACAACAAAAACCCCCGAAACAAATGAACAAAGAAAAAAAGAAAGAAAGTAAAAGAGAAAAAAGTATAATGAGAAATTTGCACATGGGACAATGCTGACCCTAAATGAGATATCAACAAGGTTGACAGTGGCAGATGAAAATAACCTCCTGTGATTTCCTGGTATTTTGGATGCCCACCACAGTGGCACATTAGCTGTGAAACTGCTGACAATCTTCCAGCACAGAAGGAAGGGTGGAGATTTGAAAATGAGAAGTTTAGTTGTAAGTTTTGCTGTAGTTAAATACTTCTGACTTGGTAAGTTAAATGGGAAGAGATGGTGTGAGGAAACTGAGTTGTGGAGAAAGTTCAATTCTACAAGTATACGCTAGGATACTCCTATCAGGAAAATATAGTCCCTCCTCTTGTCCTGCGTCATTCATCCCTCCTTTCTTCCCTGGATCATTGTCTCCAAAATTTCCAGACCTTTTTCTGTACAATCTCCTGCCCTTGCAATAGCTGTCCTGTTCCTCACTGCCTCTCACTCTCTCTCTCTGTGCATTTTTTGCTTAGAATAGATTTTCTCTATGCTTCCACTTCTAATAAAGATTTTGCACATTTTCTCATTCTTTGTGCTCATTTACTTCTGGCTTCTTAAGGCCTGGAGCTGTCTCAGGAGAGTGCATTCCCATCACCCAAAAACCACCTGGCTTTAGGAGTGCGAGGAGTACTCTGCCACTGTACAGCAGTAACAGGTATCCCATAGGTCTTTACATATGCCATGGACTTGGGGTGAAGCTCTCAACCTAGAGTCACTTCGGTGGTCACTAAAATGTTTGCCCTGAGATGCAGGAATTTCCCTTGACTCCAGCTTGATTGAGAGGAAGAGCAGGAGCACAACATGTAGCAGGGTGGGATAGACTCTGGCTCAGCTTAGCTGGCTCAAGTCCTCATCCTTCCTGTCATTAGCAAGGGAGTTAATCAGACACAGATCTTTTGGAAACTTCTTTCCTTTACGCTGGTCTACTGTGTGAGGTAATGTTATGGGAGCAAACATCCAGCCAGGAGGCTCGGACTTCTTGCCTCCACACAGGGCTTTGCTGGGGCAGGTAACTCACATGGCTCCTTGTGCCTCTTCCAGTGTTGTGCAATTGAATACATTATTCACACAGATAAGTTCGGATTTTTCCATTTGAATGATGTAAGGCCTTAGCCTAGTCATGTAGTGTTGATACGCTCTACTCATAAACAAATAGCCTCAATTTTGGGTGATTGATACAACAAAGCCTGAGGCAAACAATCAGCATGGTCCTCTTGGCAGAACATGGCTTTGCAAACAGAGAGGAAAGTAAGGCAATGACTTCCAAATCACATAGGGTTCCTGAAGGAATAGGTTTCTGGACAATTGGTTTCGTGGTTCTTCCAATGGATTTGCTTGTTTAAGATCGGTCTTAGTCTAAAGTAAGTGGCACTACTGAGAGCACAAACTGGATAATTGCTTAGAGTAAAATCTTGTTCCTACCCTACTTCCAGCAGTATAAAACCACCAAGCTTACTAACTTTTCTAGCAACAACCTACAAATTTTAGGGGGGTTTGATACTGCTGGGTTTTTAAATTTGTTTTGTCATTTTGTTTTTTCTTCTGCATATCACAGAGATGATGTCAAGAAGTCACATCCTACATCAATCAAGTTGAACAGTGCTCAAAGTCTTGCTACATGGCACCTTTACCACCCAGACTGCTAACCTGCATTGCCTGTGGTCCGTTGAATAATCTGTCTTCATTTAACAATGCCATATTTTCAGTTTGTACAGAATCTGTGTGCTTTCAATTTCACTTTTTCTTTTCCCAGTAGCTCCAACCACACTATGAGAATGTGACTATATAGAGAATGTGACTATATAGAGAAATGAACTGAAAAAAAACTTAACTTATCTTATGGAGATAAGGTTCCTGAGAAGACGTGTGGTGGGTTGACTCTGGCTGACTGTCTGGTGCCCACCAAAATGCTCTTTCACTCCTCCTCCTCAAAGGGGCGGAAAAATCAGATGAAAAACTCTTGTGTCAAGATAAAGGCAGCTTAATAAGAAAACCCAAGGGCTGTATTCATAGACAAAGGATAAAAATGTTATTCTCTACTTCCCATCATCTGGCAGTGTCCAGACATTTCCTGGGAAGCAGGGCCTTGTTATGCATAGTAATTTATTTGGGAGACTAACATCTTCATAATGAATGTCCCCCCTTCCTCCTCTTTTGTCACAGCTTTTATTGCTGAGTGCAACACCATGAGGTGTGGAATATTCCTTTGGTTGGTTTGAGTCAGCTGTCCCAGCCATGTCCACTCCCAATCTCCTGACCTACTCCATCCTACTGACTTTTTGTAGGGTTGGAGAGACAGCTTTTATGCTGTGGGAGCACTGTTCAGCAGCAGCCAAAACAGTGGTGCATTATCAATGGCCTCCAGCCATAAAGCATAGTGCTATGAAGGATGCTATGGGGAAGGCTAACTCCATCCCAGCCAGCCCCAATACAGGTGGATCTACAAATAATTATTTTTCCCCAAAATAATGACAGTTTTTCATGGAGACGTCATGGAGTGTAGCAAACACGATGAACATAGCATTGTAATTCTCATGATAAACTGGAGTGATACCTTATGCTTCATAGTGATTTTATACATCTGAAAATGATGTTTGCCAGCTATTTCCTCCCTGTGAAAAGAGACCTCTTTTTGCTATGAGGATGGTGTTGGCAGACAATGGAGCAAGATGTCATTCCCAAACATGGAAACCCATCTTATTCCAGTTGAGAGACTCTAGGGTTTCTGATGCCTCTTCACAGGTCCAGCAGGGATTCTGTGGCAATAATGTAGGGCATACAGGCATACTGTTTGGAGGCCACAGTGTATTAGAGTAACTCTAACAGATGATGTTCAGGCCTGTATTTAGCATTTGAAGCACTCCCCTCTTGGTTTCAGATCCATTTTAAATATGGGAAGTGACATTTATTTTCCACAAGTACAAAATATGGTGAAAATCTCTAAGTCAAATGAAGCTTTTATCTATTAACAATCACTCATTGACGTACAAAGTTACACCTCATTGCGCAGAATGTGTCTTTTTATTATTTTTTGTTATCAATGCATTGGAAATGCTGTGGCTTCCTGTCCCAGTGCATGTGCAGTCTAATACAAACAAGAATGTCTATCGAGCATGACTCCTAAGGAAATCTGTGTTTGTAGCTGTGGGATAAAAAGGCACTATGCAAGCTGAAAAGAGCAGATATCCTGAGCAAGGAAACACGCTGCACCGTGAGACTTTGGATTCAGTTCTTGGCTGTGCCTCTGGGGACAATCGTAAGGCTTTGTGGAGGAGCACAGAGCCACCTGCAAGCTCCCTTTTGGATGTCTGGTTTCTGGTTTATCAGATTCCAAGTCTGGCCCTTAACACAGGTCTGTACAGCCTGACTTCACTCCCTCCTCCCTCACCATTACCAGCAGCCGCAGTGACGCGAGTCTGACAGAGGGACAGAGGGTTGCCCTGGCCTTGACTTTCTGTCTGATATTAACAGCCAGAGCACAATGTGGGAGAGGCTGGGCTGGCATCGAGCCACAGAAGTCCCTCTGCTCGTGGCTGTCGACCAGCAGAGAGCTGCTGTGTTCCTTTGGCACGGTGAGACAATCTCCATGGCGGTGTACTCTCCCATAGGATAAGTGGAGATATTTTACTGAATTCCTTCTTCTGAATTCCTGGACTTCAATGGAACAACATGTCAGGCATTTCAGTGAGTTAATGTCCTTCATGAAAGCAAAGTTGCTTGCTGCTAAACAGAGTCATGTCATACTAACTATTAGAAAATGATGAGCTGAAAAATTACAATGTTGGTAACTTCTTTTTGTCATATAACTCACTGTGGAATTGCCTGGGGAGCAGTCAAGTCAGTACAGTTTTTTTCCCTAAGAATACTTTAAGAAATTAAAGGTTTCCACTTGTTGGGAATTCAGGAATGTTATTTAAAAAAAAAAAATAATAAAAACTGTATTCACAGCACTTTTCAATATTGTATAACTTGCAAACATTGCAAAATATCTATAGGAATTAAGGAAGTATTCTGCCAAGTGTCTGATTTTCTTCCTGCTTAGTTTCATGCATTTCAAAAGAAAAGGATAGAAAAGAGAAGAAGAGGGTGAAATCTGAATTACAGATGGAAAGGAAATTGTCCCAAATGAATGCTGTAACATCAAAACTCTTGATGAGAACTAAGCTTCCTAGGAGGAATCAAGAATCCATCATTAGTTTAATTAAAATCTTTTATGTCTAACTAAAACTTTTCTTGGTTCATTTACAATATTGCTAACCTGTTAACAACACAGTTAGGGCTGATGTATGCAAACTTTCTGGTACCTGCCACTTTTCCCTTCTGTTCTGCTCACCCATCCTCTTCCCTCCTCTTGCCACAGCCCTCTCAAGAGAGCAGTGGAGGTTTTCAAGAAGTGGTCAGTGTCCCAAGTGCTTGCAGGGAGGAGTGTGACGCTGGCATTCCTCAGCCTGGAATCTGCTTGAATTATCCTTATATGCTATCTAAACTAAAATGTTGCTTTCTTTAACTGTAATAATTCCCAATTTCATATTTTGCTTGCTTTTCTCTTCTGTTTTATTATCCTTTAAAAACATTTTACCAGACACACATGGCTGCACTCCTACAGTGCCAAGTAATTGGCCACTACCATTTGTGTTTGCAGTCCAGGCGTTTTGGGTATGTCTGCTGCAATACTTCACTGCATTTTTATTCTAGGATTCTGTTCTATACAGCTCACCCCACCCAGAATAACTACTTGTTATCATTACCTATTAGTTAGCAGTAGGTATTCATTGCACTGCACCATTGCACACAGCTAAACTACAGCTAAAACTGTTTGGGACATATCTATATGACCTCTAGACAATTGCTGTCACATCTGTGACATGCTAAAATCAGTTCAGGACAAGAGGTTTGCAGACAAGTCCAGAGAACTTGTATTGCTGGGTTAATACAAGGTCTGTGGCCTCTTACCAGTAATGGCAAACTTATTTTTACTCAGCTACAGGGCACAAATTTTGGTTAGGAAGTTCATGTGAAGGTGTCCTGAAAGTCAAGGATTTTTTGAAATACTGATTATACAAACATTAAATGAGTCAAATAAGTATAAAATAGTTCATGAAAGAAACCTATAAAACTTGAAATTGTGTAAATATACAGAGCTTTAATAAATTTATTCCTATAAGGTTTAAATATTAAGAAACACTTATGGGTGGTCTGCTTAAGAAAGGCCTAATCTTGTCCAAGTCTCAGCTGTTAAGCCAGAAGAGAGTATCTCATTACAACTGCTGATTGGAATTTTTACGATCTAATCACTGACAGAAAACTTCATTATTAGTTGTGTAATAAGTGAGTTTATTAATTGTGTCTCTTGACAAAATAAATTTAACCTGTAACCTTAGTTTTAATTTCAGTAGTTGTCTAGACAATTTAATCCAATTTTGTGGTTTGTTCTAGATGTATGAGCACCATTTGCCACATATAAATGTTTTCCTTGATTCTGCTTCTTTTGTCATTCTTTTTTCCTCTTTTGAGGATGCGATAGGACATAGTTTTTATGGTTTATCTAAACTTAGACAGACTTATAAAAACTCAAAGTGTATTAGCATTTCCACACCATCTTTAGAATGCTTCATATGCATTTTATGCTTTTTGTACTAACAGCAGTCTGTGACTCTCTGTTCAGTAGAATATGGATTCTTGAGATACTGAATTAGGATTGCAAAGTGCTCAGTGTTTGTACTCATGAGCATGGAAACCATAAAACAGTAAAAGCTCAGCGAGTCCTTGGATATCTAAAATAGTATGCCTTAACATGAGGAAGTCTTGCCAGTCTGATGCTCTTGAGGCCAAAATTAGTCCCTCACACAGGGCCACCTAGCCCAGGACATACAGTTATGAATTAAGTGCTCATTGCACTACTGTGAGTAAATAACTCAGCATCCCGAGTCCACCAGGCAGCTTCAAGATTCTGCAATGGTGGATTTGCAGGTGGATTTGTTTTCAAATATACACAGATAAAAATGTCAGTAGAGACAATATTCTTCTGAGGTGCCAGGAGCCCTCTAGGAAGGTTCTGTATGTAAAGGCAACTCTGTTTCTCGAAAGGGCATTGGGAAATTACATTTTAATGGATCTGTATTGTCCCAGTTTTCTTGTTTCTATGAGACCTTTGGGAACACTCCTTCAGAGTGTAATTGTCCTTAAGCTTTTATGAATTGTTTTAAGAGACCATCAAGTATCTAGCCACAGCAATTTTATATAACATGGGAAACTTTACTGAGCAAGGTTGCTTGTCGTGATAAATGTGACTCTTGTAAAAGCCCTATTCTGAGACTGGCTGGTTGATCACTTTAGGAATAATTGCTTGACTCCTTTGATGGGGAGGGGCTATGGTTGAAAAGGAGATTTATACTGTTACCTGTTTTAATAATTTTTTAAAAAATATATCAGTTACATTTAATGACTTTGAGGAGATTCTTGAAATTTTTCAAAAGTCGAGATTTATAGTACAGTAAAATCACTCATGAATGTACCAAGCACAGGTAAAATGATTTGTCTCAGAAATCTTTTAAAGTTTTTATGTCAATATATCTTGTGTTGGTTGGATGAATTTGAGTGAATAATTAGCGTGTCTTCTATTTGATGACCTGCATTGCTATACACATTTGGCTTGTACATGTTACTGTTCTGCTTAGGAATCTAATGGCTTGCTATAAAATAATGACTGGAAAGTTATAAAGATAAAAATGTTTTTCTTTCTCCATGTATGTACACAGATATAGCCCTTTACATATTTGAGCAGTAGCCCATGTGTCTCTCAGTTTTCAGGATTAAATTACCTGCATAATTATACTACCTGCCCTATCTATGTTGATCTTAGATTTTGACCTGTTCATTACATGTGGTTTTATTTCTAAGGACATATCAGCTCATATAGAAAAACAAGGTTGCATGAGATGAACCTGAAAAACTGGAGTGCATTTTAAATGGGCCGTTGTCTTTGGCTGAGGAGAGGGTGCTGGTATTGACCAGTTCATATTAAAGGAACACTCTTGATTTTCTTCTTAATGTTAAAATCCCTCACAGAAGCACTAGTGAATAAGTTTTTATCACTTTTATCTAGCTAAATAAAGAGCTCCATTACATCTTATTCAATAATGATCCATCATAGAGCACTCAAGTGCATCTCTCAACAGTGCTGGATCACCTTATACATACAATAGATATAATCATAGAAATATAGAATCATAGAATGGTTTGGGTTGGAAGGCACCTTTAAAGGTCGCATTGTTTCAACTTCCCTGCCCTGGGCAGAGACATCTCCAATGAGGTCAGGTTTCTCAGAACCCTGTCCAACCTGAACTTGAATGTTTCCAGGGATGGGGCAACCACAACTTCTATGTAAAACCTGTTCCAGTGTTTCACAACCCTTATTTCTTCCTTATATCTAGTCCAAATCTACCCTCCTTTAGTTTAAAGTCATTACTGTCATGTCCCACTCCTAAGTGGAAGGGAGCACTCAAGATTTATAAATGCCCGTGATCAAAAAAGAAAGGCAAAAGCCAGATCCAAAAAAGTTCAATTTTATTAGCAAACTACATGCTTAGCATGGAAATTGATATGTGTTTTGCTCCTGTTTTGTAACAGGAAGAATACTAAAAAAATAAAAGAAAGGAGAGAAGAGGAGGGAGAGAGACGGAGGAAGGAAGAGACAGATCAGATTTTGGCACAATGGAGAATAATGGAGAATAATAGGAAAGACTATTCTATGAGGACAGTGGGTGCTGGTACTGTGAGTTCTTCTGCATGAACTCTCACACTTCTTACTCTCTTTTTCATCAGAATAAAGGTATGTATAGGTTTGTCTTCTGATATTGAAATGCACAGGGATATCTTCCTCTTACATCAAACCAGCAGCAGCCTAATCACTGACCAAGCAAAATTACAAATGCTTTTTAGATGAGGAGAATATGAATAGAAAATCATATGTAATGATATAACAAATTGAAGACATTGAGGATCTGTGGTGATAAATGAGAAAAGAAACTGTGCAAAATGAAATGCAAATGTATTGGTATCATAATAATTGAATGATAGCACTATGTCAGAAATGTTCTCCCGAATTCTATTAATAAAAACATTTTTTTTAATATAATGAAATAAAAGTGTTTTTTTTCCTATTTCTGCACCTAATTTCCTCTCAACATGCTACTCAGCTTGCCTTCAAGAAAAAAAAAAAACAAACAAAAAACTGCCTTAGAAATTCAATTTTGCATTACCTCTCATGGTAAGTGCTTCAGCTTGCCTTATGCTTCAGAGGAAGTGCTAAATCCCTCATTTATATGGTAAAAAACAATAAATGGCCTTATTTAACATAAGCTGCAGTATATTAGCTGTATCCTTTAGGTGGATAGTAAATCCAGCTAAGATAACCAAAGAGTGTCAGTCCTACCCAGGGTTCTGTAAGAGCCCTAGGAATGAAACATAGAAGAATGGCACTATTTTTCTCAGTGGCAGTTGGAGTCTCCTGTCAGTTATGGGGAATTCTGTGTTGAAACCTTCCTGCTAACGGATGACTTAAACATTTCACATTGCTCAAGTATTAAATCACACAGCAGATGTTTCGTCAATTTGTCTGTGTTCTTTCCCCCACTTGCTCCTACTTGCCCAACAGTACAATAAGCAATAGGCTGAGCTATATTTTGAAATCAGGTTATCACTCTGACTTGTAGTTATTCTGAAAAATATATTTTGAAATTCAGGAATTTGAGGGAAATCAGTAATTATGAATGCTATTCCTATAAGGGACGGACAAATTTCTAGGAAAATACCAGAATTTTTCCCTTGAAGTTTTCATATGTGTCCTCATTTAATAGCAAAGCAAAGCCATCTTCTTCTTTAATACGCTTGACAGGACTACAGTTCCTCAAAATGAAACTTGGAGCTAAAGTATGTGAAGACTTGCATTTACTTACTAAGCTGAATATTTGTATCTGATCTTTTTTAATGTAGTATCATAAAAATCTCACTCAATGCAAGAGTGTTCCTGCTTCTATTTTTGTAAAGAACTGGGAAACACTTTAATATTTTTAAGATCTACTGACCCTTTTACAAATATTTAATATTATGTTGCTAGTATTATTTTTTCCCAAAGATCAGTGTGATACTTGCACTATGAAGAGATCTTTGTTTATTTACATATTCTTCCAGTCTGTCTGCTGTAACGAAAGTATTTAATTCATTTAGAGCTGATCATTTGAAGTAAAAAGACAAAATAGTAACTGAAAAATTCGAAGTTTACTGTTTTTTTCCGCCTTGTGAAGGAAACAAGAAGTAAGAAAGGTTGCAAAGTTCTCATTTTAAAAATTTAAAGGCCATAAGGCCTTATATTTTCAAAGTTGTTTAGACAACCAAGTCTGCTCAGTATAATTACATAATTGTATATAGGCATATCTAAGTACCTAACTATCTTGAAATTTTGGTTAAGGATAGCTTTGGACAAAATTTATCAAATTCTGTAAAAATTCTCCTGTTATTGAAGAACAGATACTTGTGATAGTTTAAACCAATTTTCATGTGTGATGGTTATTACAGGAAAAAAGTAAATGAATTTTAAGAAATGCAACAATTTTGTCTTAGTTGTTTTCGGTTCAAAATCAGCTTTCTGCATAATGCCGTCTGAAATAACTCTCAAAATGATTGTGAACAAGGAAGGTGCCATTCTTCAGTCTCTAAAATATTGATAGAAAAATAAAGTTTCTAAAAATGAATGCCAACATATGCACTCTCTTAAATAAATATATATGAAGAGAATATACCATTTTACTCAGCAAAAGTATCAATTATATCATATAAAGCTGCACTAGACTGCAAAGAAGTGTTTTAGAGGCTATGCTGAAGAAGCAAACTGATTAAAATGATGGTTTAGCTCAATTGACCTGAGTCAGTCTTCCCTAGTGACAGAATACAGCTTCTTATAATTACCTATAAATATTAAACATGACCTAATATCTCATCCTTCTGTGTCTGAGGAAAATAAAAAAACAACAACAGCAACAAAAAACCCCCAAAACAACACAAGGCACTTAGTAGCATGTAGGAAATATTTATACTGAATACCTTGGTGCAATTCTCACACTGAAGAAAAAGCTCTGACCATGTCTAGGACATGACTAAATTTTAAATGGCATTTTAGTATGGATATCTGGATTTTGGGGAAGCAGGGATTTTTTCTGCGATTCTTCAGCAAATCAAGCATTGGTAAAGGGGCCCTTTCTGGATGCAATTAGTGTCTCCCATTCTAATTCTAACTGCTGTAACTTCAGTGCCTGTGAGAGGAAAGTATTTCTCTCTCCCTTGCTTCTTCCTCTTCACCTGGCTGAAAATGACAATGCCATATGCTAGTAAAATATGCTGACACACATTTCAGTATGTTGAAAAATACATGAGACTCCAAGACTATTTCCAGATCCATTAATATATTACAGTTTTATTGCATAGTAATAATGGGCTGAACATTACACATGGAGGCAAGAGTGGCTATTTCTTATGAAATGTGAAAAGGTGTGCAGTTTGCTGCACCTGTGCTCCTTTTTCTGGAGAAAAACTTTGGCTGAAGATCTCCAGCATGGAATATAGCCTGACCTTATTTTAAACACCCTAGAAACCCAACACAAAAGAAACCAGTTAGGGTAATTGGTTATTAATTAGAACAAGATTCAACTTTTACCAAGGCAGACCTGCATATAAAGACCATACTTGTTTTCCTCCCTCTGCATGACGTTTTGGATCCATAGGGGGTGAAAATGTGCACATAAAATGCTTGGGCTGTTTTCTTTAAAAGTGCCCCTTAAAGGCTGATGTGCTTCATAAGTTTCCCCAAAGTATTGAATATTGATGTTCAGTTCAGACTGGGACTTATTATGCTGAACATCAACTTGCCAAATCCTATTATAGTAAAAACCTTGAGATAATGTTTAATGGCATGAACTGAGAGTGTTGTAGTGAAGTTAAATGAAATGTGCCTGGAGAACATAAGTGATTCAGGAAGAATCTTGAAATTTTTATTCTTACACACAGTTTCTTAGAAGTGTGTTTATAGGGAACGCTTTGTCTCTTTCAGCAACGAAAGAAGGGAAAAAAAGTAATATCAAAATGAAACTGCTATTTTTAGCTTGAGACATGTATTTTCTCCAGAAGGGAAAATGTGCAATGAGTCATTCCTGCAGCTGGTGCTAAAGCTGGGTTAGTCACATGCCTGTGAACTTCTTAACTTGAGTATAAACACCAAAAGCTTTCTGAAGGAACATAAACCAGAAGCTCATAAATATACGGCAGTCCATAAGTAGACAATGTCATCTTTTCAAGTCACCTCCACCTTACCATCTTCCAGAATTGTCTATGCTTTTAACCAGTGCTTCCCACATCTGTAGCATTAGCTGTGCATTTCATCAAGCTGAATTAAGATTGACTGACAAAAAATATCTTTAAGAACTTATGTCTTAACCTGTAATTGCTCTATATCACTGATCCTAGTAAGTAAGGCAGTGTTCACCTCTTCTTCACATCTTCAGTGTGCAGCAATTCTCTCTGGCATTATACTGCTAAAATATTTTTCCTTTTCAAGTTTGGAAATTCAGTTGGTCTTCTAATGAGCTCAGGAAGCTGCAAGCATTGTGGATTGCTCCTTAGAACTGCTTCCAGACTACTCATAAAGCTAAGAAAAGACGACTGATTGCAAAGAGCAAATAGCTGCTTACTGTGGCAAATAAGTCACCTGACAGTGAGTCAAATTGTCATAAAGTCATAGAATCATAGGGTGGAAGGGACCTTAAAAATCATCTAGTTCCAATCCTCTGCCATGGGCAGGGACACTTTTCACTAGATCACGTTGATCAGAGCTCCATTCAGCCTAGCCCTGAACACTTCCCAGGATGGGGCATCCAGAACTTGGCCAACCTGTTCCAGTGCCACACCACTCTCACAGTAAAGAATTTTTTCCTAATATCTAAGCTAAATCTAACATCTTTCAGTTTAAAGCCCTTAACCTTTGTCCTGTCACTACAGGCTTTGTAAAAAGTCCCTCTCCAGCTCTCTCATAAGATCCCATTAGATACTGAAAGGCCACTATAATGTCTCTCCCAGAAACCTTCTCTTCCCNGGGACACTTTTCACTAGATCACGTTGATCAGAGCTCCATTCAGCCTAGCCCTGAACACTTCCCAGGATGGGGCATCCAGAACTTGGCCAACCTGTTCCAGTGCCACACCACTCTCACAGTAAAGAATTTTTTCCTAATATCTAAGCTAAATCTAACATCTTTCAGTTTAAAGCCCTTAACCTTTTGTCCTGTCACTACAGGCTTTGTAAAAAGTCCCTCTCCAGCTCTCTCATAAGATCCCATTAGATACTGAAAGGCCACTATAATGTCTCTCCCAGAAACCTTCTCTTCCCCAGGCTAAACAGGTCCAGCTCTCTCAGGCCGTCTTCTTGGGGCATATGCTCCAGACCTCTGATCATTTTTTGGCCTCCTCTGGACTCACTCCAACAGATCCACACCCTACTTATGTTGAGGGGAACCAAAGTTGAATGCAGCACTGCAGGTGGGTTCTCACAAGAGCAGAGTAGAGGGGAGTAATCACCTCCCGTGACCTGCTGGCCAGTCTCCTTTTGATGCAGCCCAGGGTATGTCCTTCCAGCCAAATGACTGTAATAAAATACATGTGTTGCATACTGAGATTTTTTTATCCTGCATCAATAGCTTCGCCAGCACTTTCTTGCATGTAACCTATGCTCCACGGCTGGCCAGGAAAGATCATGATTCGTATCACACTGCCTCGGGTTAGATATGTGGGGCAGCCTGACCTAGAGCAAATAGCCCTGAATACTCTCACACGTGTTGTGAGCAGGCAATGCTGGCATCTAAGCACACTGCTGACCAGGTCCTAGTTGCATATAATAGCAAGCACAAGAAACTGAACAGTTGGTAATGTTTATTTAAAACGTTGAAATCATTGTAAATGATGATAAATTGCAGCCAGGCAATGATGTGTGATGTCTAAGTGACCCCGTCCCACAGAAAAAAAACCACCATGAAATCACTGGGGAAATTACTCTAATTCTAGCAATAAGAGGAGTGTTTGTTGAAAGGACTGAAAATGGTCATCTGGACTATCCTTTAGGCAGTTCTAAAAGGGAAAAAATAACAGCCTAATATTCATTGTTTGCAATTGTTTCACCCCTTCAATTCAGTACATTTTGCTATTTCTATTAGGAAGGGTCCAAAAAAACTAGTTTATTACAGCTGTGGAGGGGAATGAAGCAGTAAACGAAATTCATTCATATGTCAACATGATAGAAAATTTCATCACTATTTTACTACAGTAGTCCATGCCTTCTCAATGCTTTACCTTAATGATGTGAAAGTTTTAACTTGAAAAGTTTGAGTATACTTTCTAGTAAAAACAGTGGAGAGACTTTTGTGCATGCATATATATTATAACCTTAATCTACTTGAATTCTGGCTATTGTCATCAGTTTCTTTAGAGTGTTCACATGTTTCAGCTGACCCAACTTTCCACAAGACCTTAATCTCTCTTTTTTTTTTTTTTTAAGGAAACTCCCTTGAAGTATCTAGATGCAGAAGAGTTGGTGAGATGATTACATTCCAATACTGAGGTAAGAATCACTGAAATAATTCTTTACATACATTTCAGACACTATTCATATATTCTCTTTTCTATAGAAATTGAGAAGTTCATTCTACCAGTTACTGAGACAGTGTCCACTTGACAGGTGGTAACTTGTTCAGACTTTAACAGGTATTGATGGGTGACATGTCAGAGTCCAGAACCTCTGACTGTCTCAGATTTGGCAGTGGCAAAAACAGTGGTTCTGAGCTGGTCAGAAACCTGTCAAGCTTAGGCCAGTTGTTTTATGGCAGTGTTTCAAAACTGCTCTCTTTCTCCCACCATATTTTCCCATTTCCAATACAAACACCACTTCAGTGAGGAAACTTCAGTTAATATTATAATGTTACATTTCTGCATCCCTGAAGCCTTCATAATCTTCAATAACCCCTTCCAGCTTTATGTTAAACTACTTGAGTACTGAGAGGAAGGTATTAGGAATATGTTCATGATTGTCATTAGTTCTGCTCTATTTAGGCAATATCATAGAATCATAGAATGGTTTGGGTCAGAAGGGACCTTAAAGATCATCTGGTTTCAAGCCCCTGCCCTGGACAGGGATGCATTCCACTAGATCAGATTGCTGAAAGCCCCATGCTAGGATTTCCTATAGTAAATGGGGAGACATTTATTTATACAAAAACATTAGTTCTTTTCATATATGTAATTTGGAAATGCAATCCACCTTTGATCTGTGCTACAGGCCATGTGTACAGATTAAGTGCAGAACTGATATATCAGTGTCCAGGTAATTGTTCGCCTTCGACGTGCAATCCTGTTGGTTTATCATAACAATTTTACACCATCTAATATTATTCAGACAAAAAACCACTCTAGAATGTGTAGGAAATCAAGGATGATATAACACAGTAGTGTGATCTGTTGAACAATTGTTAATAATAGTTTTCATACTGGATTCATCTTCTGTCTACTCTTCCTGTTTGTTGACTATTTGTGCTAATATATGTTCAAGCAGAATGGGTTTGTGACGCTGTAGTGTCTTTGAAATGAGCCATTGTCAGATCAATACATTCCAGCAAATCTATAGTCATCAGTGATCAGCTGTTGCTCGAACACAGCCTATCAATACAGACCCAGTTTTGCCAACATGCAGGACACTGTATTGTGGTGCATCTATCTTGGCCACCAGCTGAGCCCCTACACTGCTGCTTGCTGACTGCCCACGTCCCACACTGCCTCCATGGAATGGGGGAGACAATAGGAAGAGCAAAAGTGAGAAAATTTTTAGGTCAAGATAAAGACAGTTCATAAATGAAGGAAAGAGAAAACCAAAGCAACACATAATAACTAGTGTCCACACAATCATTCACCACCTCCCACAAGAAGACCAATGCTCAGCCAGATTCTGAGCAACAGCTACAGTGGAAGACAACATCTACACATCTTTTTTTATTTACTGCTGACCATGACATTATCTGGTGTGGAATATCCCTTTGACCAATTTGGGTCAGCTGTCCCAGCTTTGTCCCGTCTCAAATTCTTAAAACTCCCAACTTACTGCCTGTGGGGACAAAATGACAGAGAAGACTTTGCTGCTGAGTAAGCTCTGATCAGCAACTGGCAAAACACTGGTGTGTAATCCACACTGTTGCAGTCACAGATCCAAACCACAGAACCATATGGGCCATTATAAAGATAATTAATTCCTTCTCAGCAGATCTAGTGCAAGTAAACAGTGTGCCTAGTGCTCACCTAAAGGAAAATCGACTTAAGTGTATAGACTTAGATTCAGTTGAATGGACTGCAGAACTTTCTCTTACAAAAGGAAGTGCAGATCATTCCTTGGATGATTCCAGTTTGCTACTTTCCTGCTAATTATGTAGGCAATAGCTGATCAGAGTGCCCAGTGCCTCCTGGCAGACTCCTCTTGTGGACTATAGCATATGTGTCCTGGGAAGTAGGAGAGAACCAGCAGGAGCTGGTCTGTGCTCAAGTCTTCACACATGGTGAGGTTAGGAAACAGCTGGATTATGCAATTGGTTCTGGGAATTAAAAAACATTTCTGAGTTTTGCGGTACAAATGTAGTCCAAAAAAACCACTTATTTCATCTAGGACTGGCAGTGAGTCAGCACAGATCCTGTGTTGGACTCATATCTGGAGGACAATCTCATCCACAAGCAGAGCTTGAGTGGGATGCCTTCATTCACAAGGCATTTAACTGCCCAAACATTTTCAGTGACCTAAATTCGGGTATTAACACTAGCCTCAAGCTAAAGCCAAAATGTAGTTCTAGGCTGGTAAACAGGGAAAGGAGAAGGAGATTCACAATCTTGAAGAGTTAGTGTAGTATGCTTAGACCTTGTTAAATACTTTCTCATACTAGACACAGCCCTACCTTTCATTAAGAGTTCTGCAGGCATGTATTCCCTTTCATTTCAAGAAGGATGAGCTGCTCCTGCAGCAGCTGTTGTGAATGTGAGGGTGTACAGAACATTCTGCTAACAGAAGAGGAATTGTCTATTACTGGAAGTCTTGAAGGAGCTCCCTTTCATCCCTGTGCACAATTTCTACTCAGCAGTGGACAGAAAATCATGCTTTGTTTTCATCAAGGCACTGCATGGTTTCCTGAATTGTTTCTTACATGCACCATCTAAATGCAAATCACAGCTCTGTTCATTACAGGTACTATAAAATAGCAGAAAGGGTTGAAATTTATAACTGACTGAATCTGCTATAAACGATGTGTTCTTTATTGCCTTTTAATGCACAGTTGCTGCAGTAAAGTTTGCAGTCTTGTTACTTTATAGCATTTTACTATGCATATTAGAACAGCATGCTCACACTGGCATAGTTAAAAGTTGCAGTTTTCATTTCAGTCATAAAGACTCCCTGATCTAATAGTGCATGAATTTTAGATCTGCAGTTTTTCCTTAGAAGCATCCAGATTGGCTAATTCCAAATAATTTATTCATGAATGCCAGAGACTTTGGCATCTGTAGGAATTTGGATTAATTTTTGATCTTGCATTTAAAAATGCAAGTGGCTTTAATCTAAGCCAGGAAAACAGTTGTTTACAGAAGCAGTTCCAGTTTATTTAAGTGAACTCTTTTTCACTCTGTTTTCACAGACAATAACAGAGGGTGTACACAACCTAAAGTCATAATGACCTGATGTTGACCTGTATCAATGAGTCAGTCTGGTTATTCAGTGGATCTTCTGCCTTACTGAAGAGTACAGACTCAGTTTTATTATGTCCATGTAGACAGATGTTTCAAAAAAATTAGGGGTTTATGAATGTCTAATAAGGAAGAAAAACAGATAATATTTTTTAATAATTACATTGCATTCATGTTATATTTTGCCTCTGGAGACTTCATTGCACTATACAAAGAAGGTTAAGAAAGAATGCATATAGACTGCTGGTTAGTTAGTGGACAGTATTGGATTTTAGGGTAGCTTCTGTGTTTGGGTTGTTTGGTTTTGTTTTTCCTTCCTATCTCTAGCACTTGAAAGTAGTTTTGAAACTCAGAATTTCTTAATCTAAATTTGGCTGTTGTAGCTCTAGAAGACTACAGAGGTGGGCATCTGTGCCCCATTAGTAAAAATCTGTGGAAAGTGTGTGGAGAAAATAAGAGGATGGGACAAATGTGGAGCTCCATGCTACAAGACTTAGTCAAATTCAAGATCTCTTTTTGAAAGTCAAAGAGAAACCCTCACCCTTCTTGGATGTGTAATGTTTAAAGGTATGGGATATTTTTGGGCTAACTGGAACTCTCATAGAGTGATTTCTGTTGGCAATCTGCTGAAGTTAGAGGTTCACCAGAGGCAGCATCAAAACTGGGGCATAATGTTCTACTAATGTTTCACTAACTGTGGGTAAAAATGGAAAATAAGTAACTTAATATATTTGTCCATGAAGCCACATATTAACTGACTGAGTAGAAATTCATGTGGTCAGCTGCAGCATCTTTCCAAAATGCTACTGACTCTTAAGGAAGAAAAGTCGGGGGCTGGTGCATGTGCCAAAACAATCCTTTGGGCATCTCTGTTCAGATATATTTATAAATGGTGGAAGGGATTTCCCTATAAAAAGATCTGCCATGAGAACATTTCAGGCAAAAATGAGGCACAAGTCACATTCCCCGTGCCTGCTGCTGAACTGCTGTGTCACAGCAGACACTTCTACTTTCTGTGCAAAAAACCTGGAAAGCAACACAAAGAGGCAATATTTCATTGCTCAAATGGCAGTGGAACATATGGATGCATAAGAACTGCAATAAACTCACATGAAAGTCATTGTTTTAATGTTTAATTGGCCAAATGTTTCCTGAGCTGAGACAGGCGTGGCACAGCCCTGGCAGATCTTCTCCACCCTTGTGCAGAGCCTGTGTGCTGATCTGCGAGGTGGCCCTTCACATCTATCCTCACCCTGAACCCGTGAGTGCTCATTAGAAAGAACATATTTTGTTTTACAAGAAAATCCTTTGCATTGTCTTCTGTGTAAGTCAGCTTCCTTTGGACTTCCCCTTGAGTTACAACATTTCTAGGAGATGCTGACAGCCCCTGCAGCAGTTAGCTGAGCTGAGGACAGCTGAAAAATCAGGCAGTTTCCATCTGGGCAGGCTTTTTATTGCATTTAAACTTTGCTCTAAATACTTTTCCCTTTTGAAAGGATGAGTTAAGCAATGCTTTGTAGTGACAGGGGCACCTTCAACATAAGCATTTGCTGACAACGACAAGTATTTCAGCACCCACGTCACAGGGTGACCTGCAGAAGGAGGTGTAGGTAGTATCAAATCGGGCTGCAACTCATGTCCTGACTTAACCTCTTCACCCAGTATTTCTTATCCACTGCTGGAGGAGGTGGATCTAGCAAGCCTGCAGGAAACCCTGCACAGGGTTGGCAGTACTGGGGGAGCAGAGCTGAGCAGGAGCCACCAGCCCTTCTCCACGCCATTATCCCTGCTCCCCCAGAACCAAATGGAACCAGAAAACCATTCTGGCAGGGCACCAAGGGATGTGGGCATTTTCCATTAGACATCTCTCACTGTCAGGAAGTGCAGAAAGAGCCATTGCATTTATCACTGTAAATTTTTTGTTCATCTACCTACCCCTCTGCTCTGTTTTTAATGGCACCTTCAGGAATCAAAGGTGGCACATGAGCTTTGAGAGTAGTGCAATTTCTTGTCCTTTCCAGTTGTTTTGCATATAACATGATTAGGAGCAGTGACAGTCTTCATGGTGCTTGTGAGAACCATGTGGAACACATTTTCCAGCTACTTCAGCTGTGACCTGACAATGACAATAACACTGTTGATGTAGCAGCAGTGCTATATCTGTGAAGGTCTAAGGATGTAAACAGTGCATGGTCTGGGGAGAGTGGTTACACCTTTTATCAGAGCTATTTGATTCAGCTAAAGTACAGACCAGCTTCCAGGCATGCAAGACTCAATACCACATACCGACATCTCTTTTCTTCATCTATGGGTAACTCTAATAAAAATGAAAAAGGAAGGCTCACTGTCCAACCTTCTCTGTTCTGTCAGAGGTTAACAGTTCTTAAAGACGCAGTAGTTTGGCTCAGACAGACGTCAAGCTAGAGAAAAAAGTTGAGGGTTAATGTGCTTTTCACTGTACACTGTGGGGCAAACCCTCAGTGGCTGCTGCTCCCTGTCTGCACAAAAATCTTCTGGGCAGGGGGTCCTGAACTTCCCTCCAGCACAACTCAGGCAGAAAGATGTATCTGCTAATACAGCCTGAAAACAGTGGTATTGACTTTGATACTGATGCTTTGGGATCAGCTTCTGGAGAGGTTAATGTACTAATCCATGGCTCTGGCTCTCCCAATGCCTACCTCAGGCTGTGTCATGGACAGGGAGCAGTTCTGTATTCTGCAGCCTGACAAGACTACAGCTTCAAGATATTTCCACAGCTGTGATTTCTGCAGCATGCATTAATTCAGTTGCCATCAGTTCTTCTATGGCTCTTCCACATGACTCCGGTGTGGTCCCATGTGAAAATCCCATGCTTAAATCCTGCTTTTCATGAAAAAAAATTAAAGCCAGCTAAACCCCATCATGAATACAAAGTCTTGTGTGAGCTTAATTCATTAGAAAAGTATGATTTCATTTTTTACCTTATGATATCTGTTTTTAAAGAAACCATGTAAAAATGATGCTGTTGTATAAAAGCACTGCTTGGAAGTAAATCCTTCAGAGGTAAAATATCTCTTCCTGAAAGCACAGATGAGTTAAACTTACCTCTGTACTCAAGATAAATTACTGCAATGATTTAAAAATGCTCAGGAGCCACTTTGCC
This sequence comes from Promerops cafer, assembly GCA_013398275.1. Lineage (NCBI taxonomy): Eukaryota > Metazoa > Chordata > Aves > Passeriformes > Nectariniidae > Promerops > Promerops cafer. The sequence continues at coordinate 3,202,095 of VZSE01009483.1, read as the reverse complement.
CATGGTACTACTAAACCATCAATTACAGACAAGTCAGCATGCAGTGAATTTTTTTTCCAAATTTGGAAAAAGGATGAAAAATAACAAGAGAGTATTATCACAGTGACACAGGGAGAAAATGGAGTAAATTAAACAAGGGCCATAGAATTTGTGAAGAGGAACTACTCTGTAATGCCCGTGTTCTTATAGTATGTGAATTTTAGCCTACCTGAATGTAATCATGCAATTCTAGTCTGACAGGACATGCTTTTCTAAGAACACAAAATGAGAGTAAAGACTTGAGGAAAAATGTGGTGCTCAATCTGGGAGTAAGCAAAACCTTTAATCAGGGTGGGCAGCAGCACCTGCAGTAATAAGGGCTCTAGGGTACCATAAGACTCAGACATGTGATTCTTTGGGGTTTTTCTTATCTCACTTTCCTAGGTATCAGTGTTTTCTTTTCATTTGGCTTGGCTTTTCACATATATTTATATGTATATATATTTATATATAGACACACACACACATATATATATATGTGTGTGTGTGTGTATACCTGTATATATTTGAATTCAGACATATGTTTGTATTGTTTTTCCTGTACTGTTGGCTTAAAATGTGTTCTGTTGGACAATATCCCACAATGAATTTTGCCAAAGTGGAAGGGATTATCCCATTTACTTCTGTTCTTGCATACCACTTTTTAGCATACTAGTTTAGAAGCGACAAAGCAACTGCAGGTGAGAGTTACAGGGACTGACTTCCTTGGTAAAAACATTGACAAAGTATAAAACTTTACTCAAGCTTTCTAGATAAACTAACTAAAATCCTAGATCCAAACACCCCTCAATTTTGAAAAAAATCAGATCTCAAATTAAATTGTCAGATCTAGTTTTAGATTTTCTAGGGCAAGAAGAGACATTTTAGGCTGGAAGAGATATTGTTGCAGACTGTGGATTCAGATTTGCACAGCAGCTGAGCCAGAAGCTTTCAGGATTTCCAGTTAAGATTTTCCTATGTGCATTCTCCCTAAATGCTACTTTAGATGCATGACAGGATTTTCTTTTGAGTTTCTGGCCATCAGATATAGCTGAAAAGCTTATGCAATCCCTGTTCAGCCAAAAGAATTGCTAAAATAGTTGCTGGTAAGAGTAGATTTTCACCTTTTGTATAGGTCAGTCATTTTGTGGCAAGTTTGTGGCAGGAGGAAATACACTGTTTATCAAGTTTGGAATGCTTTTTGCATTAAGCAATAAATAATCTAGGTAACATTTTCAATTAGTTATGGGGGTAAGCTATAAAGAGACATTTTTAAAAAAGCAAGAAAATTTACAAGACTGATTGAATGGAAAAATACTTCCTAAATGTAAAGTTCATTAAGCTGTGGTAAAATGTCCCATGAGTAGCAGTGGCCAGTTCTTTGGTGAAATAAAAGTAGTCCCAGAAAAGTATTGCAAAATACACTTTAGGGAAAAATTTTACAGTGGCCAGAAAAATGGAGTAGGTGAACTAATCGGTCTTTTTCATCTCCATGTTCCCCAAGAGTGGGCTAGTTGAAGAAAATTTTTGTATTTAACCTCCATCTCACGCGTCTGAGAATGCTGTTACAAAATCTATGTAGTCATTAAAATGTATACAAAGGTATAATGGAATCTAAATTTAAATGGAAAAAAGGAACCCCCGAAAGACCTAGGTAAAATATGCATTTCTGTGCAATGTTAAAAGTCCTGGTCATCATATTACTTATATGGTAATTTCAAGAATCTTCTGGCATTTTGTTGATGAGTCATTTCCAGCAGCCATTTAGAAATCTTTATTAACTAATAACAATTCTCACTGCAACTGGCCTAAACCAGCACCTTTTTAATGCTCTGCTGTCTGCTTTAATTGGCACCTTTAGAGCTATGGACTGAACAGAAGCAAATAGTTTAAATGTCACTCAGGTTTACATATTTGTCAGGGCACCTCAGGTAACAAATTAACTGGTGTCGGAGCAAATTAGGCAATTTGTTAGTGTGGGCATGACTGCCTTGATTGTGATAAGGATAAAGAATGACCTTCATCCTGTTTTTGTCTGGGATAAAGTTAATTTTCTTCATAGTAGCAAGCCCCACCCCACAGGCAAGGAGGGTAGGGTGTGCATAAGGATTTGGGAGGGGACACAGCTAGGCTGACTACAACTGGCCCAAGGGATATCCATACCACAGGTAGTCATGCTCAGCATATGAAGCTGGAGGAAGCAGAAGGAAGCAGCGGGGACATTCACAGTGATGGAGTTTTTCTTCCGAAGTCACCATTACGTGTGATGAAGCCCTGGTTTCCTGGAGATGCCTGAACACCCTCCTGCTCATGGAAAGTGGTGAATTAATTCCTTGGCTTACTTTGCTTCTCTTGCCTATTAAACTGTCTTCATTTCAGCCTGCAACTTTTCCTGCTTTTTTCTTCTGCCCTACTGGGTGGGAGGGTGTGAACGAGCATCTGCGTGGGGCTGAGTTGCCAGCTCAGATGCATACATGCTGGTGTGAGTAGGTTTGAGTTTGCTAACAGGTTAACGGCCCCTTTAGCAAGCACCTCTTTCATCAAAGCTCCTCCATTAGGCCGTGTTCATAGCTTATGCCCTAAATTAGCTGTGCAAAGGACCCCTGTGTTTATACTGCATGGCAATAGCAGAGCTGCTGAGGTACACCAGCAAGGCTTACTTACACCTGATACTCTTGTCCAAAGAAATTTGGAAAGGATGTGTTGAAGAACTTTGAGGCCCCTTGGCGGCACTGATTGCTTCACTGCTTTCTGAAATGGAGCATGTGACTCTCTTGGGCAAGCATCTCAAGTAGACACCTCATTCTGGTGTCTGCATTTTGCACTGAATTTCCGTGTTATCACGTCTCAGTTCACCTTGGCTTGTGTTCAGGTTGAGGGAAAGATGTGCCTTCCTGGCTGCAGACCATGCAGACAGAGCTGGCCCAGGCTCAGTCCTTCTGGTCATGCTTCTGTGGGCACCAAAACTGAGCAGCTCAGGCAATTTCTGCTGCTGTCAGTGGGTCTAACCAGTGCGAGTGGCAGCTTCATTACTTTTCAGGTACAGGGTCCTGCAGGACTCCTCTCAGTGATGCATAAGGAAAACCAGGAAGCACAACATACATATTCATAGAGGTTTGAGGCTCTGGAGGGCTCTTGGGGTTGAGAGTAGCCAAACACCATTTCTGTGCTGATGTCAGCAATAGCTATGCAGTAACCCAGGGAATGTTTTACAAAATGAGACCAAGGAAAAACTGAATTACCTGATAGCTCAGTCAGAGATGTCATATAGTTAAAACAATGATCCTCAACTTTCCTGACATATTTAGCATAGAGTAAACAGCTTGCCCCTGCCACACCTTGCCAAAATGGTGCACATGAAAAGAGCAAAAGAGAGAGCAAAACTCATTACAGTAATTCTTACAGGAAGCTCTACCCCATGAAAAGCAGTGTGGATGGTAGTATAATTGTAACACAAATAGTTGTTGTAAATAATATAGTTCCCCTCTGGGGAGTGAAGCCTTGATAAAGGAAGGCATTATGCATTGAAAATAGTGGGAATGAAGCAGAACTGTCCTGCAAGACCACCAGCCCTATGCAAGCTACACTGGAAATCCACTAAGCTTCTGTTTGCCCTTGACTTCTGTGCTTCAGCTGGAAAAAATAATGGCTTTTAGATTATTATCCAGACCTCAGGACGTATCAGATTTGAGTACTTTGTGATTTAGACTTGAGATAAACCTATGTATTTATCACAGATCTGGGCAAAAAAGGCTGTTTCCTAACACTATATTAGTGTAACTTTTATTGTATAACTTGTATAACTTTTTGTTATATAAAACAGGTGAGGACATTCAAACAGAGATATTCCTTAAAATGTTTAGGTTTAATTCTTAGTGTCAGGGAACTTGTGGTGCTCATTTTGTGCTTACCTTTCTGTCACACATCAGCAGGGAAATTCTGTACCACTGAAACTATTGTACCTAAACCAAAAATTTAGTAACACTTCAATTCACATTTCAGTCTTATGACTAGTCTTTAGTTTTCAGTTTTTTCCCATTTAAACACTTGACCTCTGGCTTGAGAAGTCAGTAGCAGGATACATCTCCTTTATGCTGCACTTCATTATGTTAACCATTTTTGTGTACTTGTTCTATGTACTTGTTCTCAAAAAGACTGTGGTGGGTGTATTTATTTTTAGAAGTAAACAGTGACAAATATTCCCATATGGAGAATAATAAAAAAGTTACTTCAAGTTGAACCTTCAGTTTGACTCACAAGGACTTTTCCCATACTTTGAACTTCTAAAGTGGAAAATTAGAAGATAATTTAAGATAGCACCAAAGAAGATTTTCAACGGCTGCTGTGTCTGCCAGACATCTAATTATCTATGACTTTTCTCCAGGAAAACTTGAGACTCCTGACTGGTCTTTAGTACCTCTAAAGATCTCTTCTTGCCTGGTCCTGTGCTGTACGTACTGTATGGAAATAATTCTGATTATCCCAGCGGTGCTTTACTTAGGTCAGCCTGGATGCAGCTGTTTAAAAGGCACCTGGCTCTGAGGAGCACTGCCTGGTAGCACATTTCTGTAAAGCCTTAAAGGCAGGGATGAATCCCACATGGAAACCCATATAATCCAGAGCACTGCTGTTTGAACTGCAAAACGAGTGAGGCTATTACTTTGAGGAAGTAATGGAAGTTGGCACTACAGTGTGTCAGAGTAAGGTTAAGTGATCTAAAGACTGCAGGCCTATTTAATTAAGTAAATAGATGATCAATCACAAAGAATAACTGTCTTAAATAATAGGTTTATAAGCCTTGCAATCTTGTTCCACGGATTCCAGTGCTGTCCTATTTTCATTATGCAGAACTGGAGATTTTCACTTAGGAATCAATTCTCTGCAGGACAGCAGTTACAAGCTCCTGGCAATTCAGGGAAAAAACATGGCCACATGCTTAGAATAGGCTTGACACTTCAAGTTAAGAGATAGATAGAGTACCACCAGTCTCAAGTGGGCCAAGCTCAAGGGGTGATTTTGAAATTTTAAGTTCCAGAAAGTTGCAAATATCCTCAGGACTTTACTTTGTATTCTGAATTCTGTAATTGCTTTATTCGTATTTTCAGGCTTAAAGGTTGAAGTTTGCTTTATATGTTTTTAACCAAAAACTGAGCTTCTGCTATAATTGTGAAGTTCAGTTGAACTTAAAACACTAAACTGCAGAGCCTCTCAGATATGATCATGAGGGCTGGCAAGACAGTGAGCTGCTAATAAATTCCAGGGAGGAGACACAACAATAAATTCAAGCTGATAGGAGCCATTTTTAATGGAGGTGCCTGAGATCTGATGCTAAATTCTGAAATCTTCTACTGATTTATTGTAATTCGTGCACAACCTACGAATACTTTTCCCCTGCATCCCATAATGATGCCACCGCTTCTATGGTTATGGTTATCCAGAGATCTGAGAAGGTAACTGGAGCTCCTACACCTACTGGTGTGTCCCACTGTTCCTTCTTGTGTGAGAATAAATATTAAATCACAAAACTTGACAGCAATTACATTGTAAAAAATCAGACCTCAGACACACATCTGGTGATCATAAGATAGAAGAAAATTTGGCCTAGGACTTTTGTTTACAAAAAGAATTAAAAATATGTGTTGATAATCCCTAGTAGGTGTTTGGCATTTGTTTTGGGTTGGCTTTCTTACTTTTTTTAATCCAAAGAAGGGAACTTTCTATAATTTTTACTTTGCCTTCTCTACTGTTTACAAGTCTTAGCCTAGTATTAAAGAAACTTTCTAACTCTAAACTGCTTTGCTAAAGGTTAATCTTCCTGGTCCTGCTCCAAGCAACATTGGAGAAGTACTTTTTGTTTCTCTGTAAGACATGATACCAGACCTGTAATATTGCTGGTTTAGTCAAATCAGATCTTAAACTTCCCATCTAGGTCTCTGAAACTCTTTTTTTTGCCTTCCTGTCTATGCCACATCTACACTTCATCTAGTGGTCCTTAAACTGTGGTTTGGGAAAGGGGACACAAACCTCCTCCCTATTGCAAATTGAGCAGGAAAGTTTCCTTTCTGAGGGCCCAGGACCACTTACATAAACAGTTGCTGCCTAACATAAGAAATTACAAAAATGGGTCTTTGTCTTTCCTGAAATTTACAAAGAAAGTCTGATAAAAGTGCTTTTAAATCTCATCTTAATAACAACCCCAAGGCTGCAACTTAAAAGTCTTGTAAGTAAAGAGGTTTTTGCTAAAGTACAAACCTGTTCAAAATTCCAGTCTATAAAACACTGGCTAACCTAAATATTTTACTGTAAACTATTCAAATTGACTGTCCTGCAAGTTCACCAGACCTCTCTGGCATGGCTCACTTGATAGCTGTATGGGCTAAGCAGTCTGTCCAGTAATACTTCTGGAAAAATTTCTCATTTTTTCTCCTAGGTTGGATGGGGGCAAGGTGGTGGTGGGGAAAGAAAAAGGTACTGACTGAAAACTATGCAATTTCAAAGTGTAAGAAATACAGTTCTCTAGAGACAGTAAGGGCAGTAGGTGCAGCTTCTGTTTAATCTAAGTTGACTTTTCTCTCTCTGTTGTACAGCACACCTGATCCTGAGAAAAGCTGAACTTTCATCCTCTCCTGTTCCTGGCAGAATTAATGGAAGGTATCCTGTTATATTGTGTGACTGTGAGCTTCAACTGTATTGCTCCAAATTAACTTAACAGGCACTGAAGACACTGCTGATCCCTGGTATCCCAGAAGGTACATTGCTGTACCCTCTTCATCTATTTTATATCTTGGACTAAGCCTCCTGTTTCATCTCTCAGTAAATATCTAAACTGCCATCTGCTGTGAAATGCAAGAAAATAAACATTGATCTACCTGAATCATGACATATTTTTACAAAATGATTGTTCTAAAATGGATAGAAAGGCACTTTGCTTTTACCCTGATATTACCAGTACCTGACTTTGGAAAGTCTTATTGCTCAGATCACCAGTCAAGCCTGAGTATCTCCCAAAGCAGGATGCTTGCAGGTAATCAAGAAATTAATTAGAATGCTATCAGTGAAACATTCTAACTTTAACTTCTTTTCTGAGGTGGAAAATAAACCATAGAATTTTAGAGTCCTTTTTTAAGTATGTAAATGGGAGAAAATATAAAAGAGAAATGTGTGGAAACAGGAAGACAAAACTTCATTAATACTTAGTATTTTATCAGTTCTTCCTCTGTCTTTCTAAGGTCCTGTTTGTCTTTCTGCATTTTGACTACTTAGTATTCTAGGATAAGCTTTTTTTTTTTTACTTACATCTTGGGGAAGAATGATTGCATTTGTAAAATTTTTGCAAAAAATTGCATTTTTGGCATCTAATCCAGCTCCATGGCCACAGTGCTCTTTCTGAGCTGAATCCTAAGCAGGAAGAAGCATCAAAACTTGAGACACTGCTAAAATTTTGGTAATCTCAATTTTTGGGATCAAATCTCGCCACAGCTGATGAAGGGAAGGGGGAAGGGGAAAAAACATCTGCTCTAGTTTATACTGAATCATGGTCTAAATGTCTGCTCTTCTACAAGGCTCTTTTAGACTGTTTCCCATGGCATGGGTTATTCAGAAGTAGACAGCACACAACATGATTTTCATTCCTAATTTATCCAGTCAGCCGCTAAATTCTCCAACCTCTATTTTTAAAAACCTCCAACACTCTCACTAATTAGGAGTGCTTTCTACCTCCAGCTGTTAATGGGCACAAACATGGCCAATTTGAAATATGTTTAATCAGACCACTGCCTGATTCTGTCCTCATACAACAGCTATTACCCTAAGGGACAAATTATGTTTTCAGATGCACACACTCATCCCGTTCAGCAACATCTATAGGAAGTTCATCCATTAGAGGGAAAATATATATTAGAATTACCTGCACAGGTTACATATTTATTCCTTTTTTTCTTAACCTTAATTTATTTTGAATTTATTTATTGTGGATTTGGTTTGTATCTTTTTTTCTTTTTTTATTCTAGGAGTGCTATTTTTTTGAAGATGCTCTCCTTTATATTTGTGCCTAAGCCTACAAAGAACCTTGAGGAAACCCACTCTCTTTAAATACCTTTCACAGAACATACTTGCAGGAACTCAAGCTACTCTGCAGTTGCAAATTAATCTCAAAATAGCTGTGTTTATTGGCAGTTAAAGTTTGATAATCTCTCCAGTATGATCATAGACTGCAGGTTCTCTGCCAGAAAATTGTGCACTATTTCTTGTGGAGGTGCAGATTAAGCTCCACACACTGCTTAGGCAGAGAATAGAGATGGCTTGTGGATTATCCTCAGCCCATGGCTCCTGCATGTATTGTGCTTAAATGGCACTTTGCAGCAGCAGAAGGATGTATTTTGAAGGTAGGAGGAAGAAATAAAAGCATCAGGACTCAGCTGTGGGAGGAGGTTGGGAAGGAGGGATTGGAGCATTTATGGTCCAAGCAAGGGTGCTGGAGGCACAAGTTGTTATCCCTAAGTTTTAGGGAGTGGAGAGGGAAAGGCAGGGCTGGCTCATGTGTTGTTTTGAGCTAAAATCCTGCAAGAATCCCCATGTCACCTCTTGTCTCAGTGTCTTCTACTATTCTTTTACTTGTTTGCTGAAATTCATAATGCCTTTTCAGAGGAAGGGAATGAGAAAATCAGTGCTTGGAGTTTTAATTTCTAGCAAGTCTGAAGCTGATTTCAAAGCTTGCATTAGTGCAACAAAAGTTGCTGAAAATAAAGGGGAAACTGCCTATCAGTCAGAGTTAGAGCTATGTTCAGTGAAAACCAGAAAGCTGACTCTATACCCCTCACCCCAAAGAAGGCAACAAGTAACTTACACTTCACAGGCCATGCTCATTTAATTGCCGTGCTCATTATTGTCAAGATTTTGCCCTACTGTTTTCCTAATACTAATTTACTTCTTGCATCAGCAAATTCAGCTTCCTAGTCAGTGTGTTATGCTCTCTCTTCAGTGCTGGATTCACACATAATTTAAGGGTCACAGCCAGGTTAAAGACACTTGCATTTTGGCTTTGAAGGTGTCGGTTGATTAGATGAGGTAGCAGCTTTTGTACAAATATCTGCTTCCAGAAACGTCTGCAATTGGACCCAGCAGGCAATCTCCACAAGATAATGGACAAGCTCTTTGACTCTTACCTAAGTGTATAATGTGTCTTGCAAAGTTGGAACAGAGGAACAAAATGTTTGTTAAATTCAGTGGGAGGAAAGGGGAGACATGCATGTTTACTAGCTAATCCTGCCCTGCCTTTTAGGAATGTTCCAGGATTTCGAAACATTCCCATCCATAATGATCTTTTCCAAACTAATAACATTACCAAGAATTTCATAGAAGTCTTGCTTGGTACTGTGAAAGATGTTAAAAATATTGGACTTCTGGTGATCTACATGCTAGACAAAAGGTTTGCCTTTTCTGACAGGCATATAAAATTGATTCTGCACCTTCATCCATCTGAACGCTTTCAAGTCTTTTTAATTGGTAAAATGCAGTCCATCTTGGTATGTAGGCAGAACTGCTGCTACCTGGATGGATCAGTGAGAGATTACACACAATTTTGAGTAACTATTCACAGCCTCTAGATGAAGATGAGAACAGCTGCTCTCTGCTTCACATCTGCAGGAGAGAAATGGATTTGAATTGGTGAATGAGGAAAGACTGTGGTCTGAGCTGGTCTGGCATCTCATCTCAATGTTTGTAAGAGCTTTTTTACGATGACTTGTGGTGGGTCATAACCTTTATTATCAATGTTGTTTGTCAGGAAAAGTTACCTGCATCCTGACAGAAAAGGAAGAACAGGCAAGCAAGCAGCAACAGCATTAAAATGCAAAGTGTATTTAGCATAAGCTGTCAGATAGTGAAATACTGCTCTGTTGTTGCTCCTGACTGCAATTCCACTTGCCATGAATTTGTATTCTAGCTTGCAAATTAATCTATTAGTTATATTTCTGCCAACACGAGAACACGGTTAATGCAGCTTGTATATACTATAGTTTTCTTTGCTCTTTAGGAATTATATAATTTTTGGCCATTTCAGCTAATTAATATTTGATCTTTTTTCCCTCCATGACTTCAATATGTGACCCTAATTCTTCATGAACCAACATATAAGCATATTAATACTTGCAGATAGAAAAAGCTTTGCTTAGGATTTTTGTTTAAGAAAAAAATTTCTTACTAGGAAAGAAATAATGTAAATTACTTTTTTTTTTTTTTCTGAAGAAACTGCCTCTGAACAGAGCTATTTATAGAACATCAAGAGCAATTTGGCTAATAATCAATTTTCATTTGCTTGCAAGTAAAGCAGCCCAGAGGAAACCACCTGAACCTTTTTCCTAATCCGAAGTTTTAAAAAAAAATCTAGGTGATTTTTTATTCTGTTTTGCACTTTCTGCTGGCTACAGATGTGCAGTGAGGTTTGCATTTTGTGGCTCATTACAGAATCCATTAAACCCATGGAAACCATGAAAAGACTCTTGTCCCAAGCAAGGGAACTCAGCAATTGCAGTGGGCACCAGCTCACACTGAGACTCCTGTGAATGCTTACATTTATTGTGACCCAGACCAGCCATGGTGAAAAATGCTTTCTTCCCTTTGTTGATGGTCCTAAGCTTTTCTGCGATGTGGAAAAGTCCACTGTAAAGTTTGCACCATACACGTGCTTAAAGTCTTCTTAATCATCACTTCAGCTCAAGAATCAGGTATTTCTGCTTTCAGTCAGGTCTCAGTTCCCTCTGAGCTGGTATTTTAGGATTTCTTATGCTGCTTGGTTAAGCATCTTAAGATTCTTAAGATTTCTCGAGATTTTGCTTGCTTCTACAAGGCTTTTAAAGTGCCTTGCACTTTCATTGTGATAGATAACTGAGCAGAAATAGGAATTTAATTTCATAATTTATAATTATTGTGATCTGGGGTTGAAACTAGAAATACCTAAAGCTTATGAGACAGATTGCTCTTCTAAGATTTCAAGTTAATTTCCATGAATGAAAAAAGCTGAAAAATTGTAGGGAATTATCTATGTCAGGCATGAACTCTACCTTGCCCAGTTTCTGTATAAAAGTTAAATGCCTGGTCTGAGCTCATTATGGGCCTCCCTTGACAGCTAATGGAGAAAATGACACCTTCCTGATAGAACAGAGACCTTTGCCTAAATGAGATCTCTTTCATAGTATAAGAAATAAAATATAGTATAAAATGCTATATAAAGGCTCTTATTTCTCTCTGCTGATAGAAGTTAGATGGTTACTCTGATTAGACATTTAACTCTTAGCCCACATAAATTAACTCTGATGAATCCACTCATGAATATTTGCATGTTCTATGTTTTGTTTTTAAATTGAAGTAGTAAACAAGGTGATTTGGTATTGATTCTTGATTAGTCAGACATGATTTCTCTATCTGACGATATAACTTTTTATTTTTGGCATTTGAGGATGAGGCTTTGAAGCAAAAGAATGGAAAGAGAGAAATTGTCTAGATGCCTCTTTTGTGTTCTTACTTTGGTCATTCTTAATACAATTTTGAGTGAAAAAAACCCACAAAACCCTGTCTTTTTTTATGGGCTTAATAGCAAAATATTAAAAATCAAAATCTATCAAAATAGGATTAAAATTCTATAACTGTAATTAAACTAAATAAATTTGAGTATTGCATTCCTCCAGACTAAGATAACTGAAGTCTAATCAATTAATTGATGAATTAACCATAATATGTAGTCAAGTCACTAATTATTCACCAGTGTTGGACAACAGTTAAGATTCACTTAATGAAAATCTTCTAGATATAGGTGATTCTTACAAATGATCAATTATAGAAATAAAAATTATGCAACCTACTTCCCTTACTGTCTTCTGTGTGGGAAGAAGGAGCCTCAGTGCTCCTGTTCAATATGGGATTTACACAGTTAATTTTCTTGTTCCTTGTGTCAATATGGAATAATGCTTACCTTTATTTTAAGGGTTGTGTGGCAGATTTCTTTTTTCCATGATTACTGCATTAAGTCAGAGTGATATGTGGCATTGTGAAATGGTGTTTGCCAAAAACAAGGGTCTTCTGGTGCATTTGCTGAATATGGAAGGGCTGACTCATCTATATCTCTACACATACTTGGGAGAATATCAGAACAGTATTTATAGGCAGAGGTAATATATTTATTAAACAATCTTGCTGGAAGAAGGTGACAGGCTTTCAGATGGACAAGCGTCTTTCCAGATCTGAAGCAGAAATAAGGAATTTAAAAACCAATGCTCAGAGGAATGCATTAGATGAGATGTATTCAAGTGAGAGCAGTTGGTACTTGTGGAAATGGAAGAAGCAGAGAATGGGAGAGAGTAGAAAGGCATTCATGGCCTGCAGTAAAGAGAGTATTCCCTGCACTCCTCATTCTTGTGTATTTTTATTATCTCAGAATGTCTTAAAAAAAGCATTTTAACAGAAAATTAACAAAGATTCTTGCTTATTTAGATCAGATAAAGGATTGTCTTTAATGGTAAACAGACTTTACCAGAACAGTATTCCACAAAATTCAAAGTGCTTTCAAAAGAAAATTTAAAACTCATATACACTAGTTCTTACGCAATCTATACCCTCTGTCCCCAAATTTAACAATATGTAGTATACCCTTAGGAAATCCATTTAAGTCAATTAAAAAAGTTATAATTAATTTAAATAGGAACAGGACAGATTATTCAATGGAATAGAATGTACTTTACAGGTATGCAAGTGATACATTCTTTCTCAGCCATTTGAACACTACAAAAAGGACACTACCAATTGGAAAAAAATCATTAAAAATAATGTCTAATTATTTATCATGTATTTAAAGACAGAAAATATGTCAATAACATGTAAAAATATTAATAATAATTCTAGCACAGTCTTTATCCTGGGTACTTAGTTTGTGGCATTATTTGATATTTGAAAGTAAAAGTTTATTCATCTTCTAATGCCAATGAAATAATAATTCAGGTTTACATTCAGCAGAATTTATTCCCTCAATAATCCTACCAGAATCAGGTATGGAATGAATTTCACTGATTACTTTTTATAAAGAATCATTTTAATTTGCATTTACACAGTGCTTGGTATCAAAGGATCTCAAAGCATATGACTGTTAATTAAATTTCATTACTGGTCCCTGTGAAAGATACGCCTAGCATTATCATTTAAACTTTTATTGTGTTATTTAAATCTTGGCTTTCCTTCTCACCATTGTCTTCCCATGGAAAATGTTGAGCTGATTTTGATGTGAAGTTTGTTTTAGTCAGTTCTACCTCAGTGATTACAGAAAATGAAGACTGATATACTTTTTATGTGTGACGACCCATGGAATGGAATGTTCATTTTAGGAGATTTAGGGAGTATTTTAGGACTCATTATAAACTTCTTGAACATTGAACGACCTAAGATAATTCCAGGAAATGCTGAGGCAAAGAATGATTATTGAGGTCTTGTTCTTTAGCCCCTTGTTTAAAGATGCAGGACATATTCCTTTCATGGGGGTTTCATAGTTCTAAGTCCTAGGAAATAGGTCTGCACCTCCATTTGAGACATACTTCTAAATGCAGGCCCTGTAGAGGAAGATAATGTTGCCCTTCTTCCTAGTGTTAGTTCTCTTGCAACAGTAAGCTTGATTTTGAATTTAGGCATCTAAATTTCACCAACATACAACTTACAGTATTACTAGCCTTCTTTTTTTTACAGCTGACTTGATGAGACTAAGCACATGTAACATATCAAATCTTCCCCTTTTAGGAAATCGTAGGAAAAAAGTGTACAAGGAGTACAGATCAACAGCACAGCAAATTACCCAGGGAGATCGCACAATTCCCGTCTTTGGAAATTTTTGGGAGCAGATTAGACTTATCCATGATACCTGATCTCATGTTGGAAACTGACCCCCTCCAAGTAAGACAGTGGTCTAGGTGGCTTCATGATTTCCCTGAAAACTGAGATGATTATGCTTCTGTGAAATCCTGCTGTGTGGATTCTCGTATGGGTACTCTGGTAGAAACCAGCAATGCGCTGTCAGTGGTTTTGCTCACTATGATTGCATTATGTCAACCCAGCAACACACCTGTCAACAACCAGGTTGATTTTTGGGGATTATTATTGCTCAGATTTACTTGGGTTTATCTTGTATTCATCTTCTTAATAGTTTTGTCTGTTTCTTCTGGGCTCTACATTCTTACTTATCTTCAGCAAGAGAGGCTAAGTCAGGAAATGCTGATTCATGAGAGACGCATTGGCATAGTTGTAAATACAAACCAGAAAACTCAACTCTCCATCCTCGTGATGGTGTCTGCCCTGAACAGCAACTTTTCCAAGAAGACCTGTTCTGGACTGCACAAGCAGAGTGGAGCAGAGCACTGTTACAGGAATTAAAGCTCTGCTTCTTGTCAGAAGCCTGTGTGAAATCCCAAGGTTTCTGTGCAATGGTCAATGTCCAGTAGTCAGTGCTAATCACAGCCACCACTCACAAGTGATAGGGTAGTTATTTCTTCTAAGCATTTAAGAGGGAGCAAAATCATATAAAATGCTTCCACTTTGGCTGCAGCTCTACAGCAAATATCATTAAAGAGATCTTTTGTCTAAAGTTTTGCAATTCACTGCCCACAGAAGGCTCCAGTAAGCTCCAGTAGGCTTGAAAACCTTTTCAGGGTCTGATGGTGATCAATTGTTTGTCTGCCATCCATAGTCTACCATCCTGGTTGAAAATTAAGAGGGATGGCTTTTCTGGAGGTGATGCAACTTCTCACTCACTGGTAGTCCAAAACAGTATGAAGATAAATGGAAAGTATATGTGCATACATATGGATATGCAAACATAGCAAAAATATTTTTCTTATGATCAAAACCATGGAACAGGGTCAATTCAGTTCTATTGCTTTTTCACATTGATTGGTTTACTAAAATTTACTGCCTGGGTAACCACAGGTTGATATTGCTCTGAACTAACTACAGGCAACTAATTTCAAGCTCTTTTTCTTCCATGACTAATGAGAAGAAACTGGGCACTATAAAACAGTGTGCCATGCATGAAACATCTAAGATAGATGCATGGATATAGGAGATTAATCCTAACCAGAACCTTCCTGCTTCAGCTCAGTTACTATAAATGTCATTACTTTCTTAAGGAATTCTTCCAGAAAGTGAATATTCCAACTTCCAAAAATTTTGAAATTTAAAAAAGTGGTGTGATGAATTCTGCTTTCTTCTTTATGTTAACTTACATGATCTTAGTGGATTCTGTCTCTCGTCATAAGACTTATGAAAGGTGTCCCTGCCCATGGCAGGGGGCTGGAACTAGATGATCATTAAGGTACTTTACATCCCAAATCATTCTGTGATTCTATGGTCTGCTTTCTCCACAGATCTACTGTGAACAGTAATTTCTATTTTCTTTTTCTTTTTCTTTTTTTTTTTTTGCTTGTTCTTGCCTGTTTTTTTGAATCCTCATTTGAGTGCACATACCAAGTAAGAAGCAGAAGTTGATCCCTGTTATCAAAATCAATAAATATTAACTGAGATGTTAAATATTGATGACTTCAAAATCAATGCAAATATCAAGGAACAATACATTTTGCTGTGCATCAAAACAAGACATAAACCCAGTATTTTTGCCCTGGTATATCTGCAGAGATTTCTAAATTCACTACAACTGTGTGCATGTGAAGATAAAAACTGATGAGTTGTGCTTTGCTACATATACTGACCACCATAATCATATTTCTGTGTTGATGCATCTAATTTGAACTTCCTACTTAAATTAATGAGTTGTTTTACTTATTTTTCTGAATGAAAATACTAAAGAAGAAGTGAAATTAAAACCACTGAAAAAGAAATAATGGCCCTTCTTTTCTGTAAAGGCAGCATTAAATTTGATAAAGTTCATTGTTATGAATTAGGATTGACTGAATTATCATGACAAGAGAAATGTATTTCCAAGACCTGTTATTAACCATTACTCATGAGTGAAAAGAACAGAGATCATTTCATCTCATTTCAGCCAGTCAAAAGTATGCTTCCTATATGCAATAATACTATGTATTTCACAATAATTTTTCATTATATGTCATCTTTAGAATTTTTTATATTTATTTTCTTTATTATTTTCTCTATAGCCATGCTTTCTGAGGCTTTGCTTACTGGAAAAGATTCAATAATTGTGAATGAAATACAGGTATGGGAAATATGATGCATGGGAAAATACGTTTAGGAAGATAAGCATGAACAGAAACACACTAAAAGATGACCTTGGCAAAGCCAGAACAAAATTTGAGCAAAGCTGAATTCAACCATTCTGTTTAAAATGTTCTGATTCATCCAAGATAAGCAGTTGCAGACTTAGGGAAAAAGGCTTAAGTCCTTTTATATTTAGAACTTCACCCATATCTCAGAATTAGCCTCCTTGTTTTGGAGAAAGTACTTCACATTTGTCAGGGACAGCATTTATGCCAGAGATGGGCTGCCACAGGAAGCCCAGAGGAGAGCCCAAACCAACCACTGTATAATATGGATGTGGTACTTTTGTCTATATTCTGTCTACAGGAGAGTAGAGCCTCTTTCCTCTATCCTGATCATAAGGAAAAGAGTCAGGTGCTGTAGGAGGTCAGTTTGGCTGAACAAGGATTCCTGATGGAGGTCAAATTCATAAGGGAAACTCAGATGGAAGCTTTGTCAGGAAAAAGAAATGAAGATAAGCTACCAAGAAAGAATTGTTTGTAGTGATTCTTCAAGTGATGAATACCAGGCTATACTGGGGATCCTTTCACAACAACAAAGGCTGAGAGAAAATACTTGTTAGATATGGGTTTTCTCTTTTTTTTTGAGTATGTCCAGGTTGGGGACCAAACTACGTGTTCAGGAATCCAGAGCACAAGATGTATGAAGAGGGAGCTGG
Source organism: Promerops cafer (assembly GCA_013398275.1). Lineage (NCBI taxonomy): Eukaryota > Metazoa > Chordata > Aves > Passeriformes > Nectariniidae > Promerops > Promerops cafer. The sequence continues at coordinate 3,185,153 of VZSE01009483.1, read as the reverse complement.
CTTTTTTCAGCTGGAGAAGATATTAGAAAGGGGAACTGACTGTTCTCTTCACCTGCCTGAAGAGAATTGGATGAAAAGATGGAACCAGATTCTATCAGTGGTGCATGGTCAACAGACAAGAACCAGCAACTGCAAGTCATAATAAAGGAAATTCCCACTAGGCATAAGGGAATAAATTTACAGACTGAATGTGACAGAGCGCACAGAGGCTGTGAAATCTCCATCTCTGGAAATGTTGCAAACTGGTCTGGAAAAGTCGCTGAGCAGCCTAATCAGACTCCATGCCTTGAACAAGAATTTGGATCATGTATTCTCCACAGATCCCTCCCAACTTAATATTGTCTCAGTCTATGCCATCCAGCTTCAGATCAAGGTATTAATTCCTATCCATTTTTCATTCCTAAAAGTGTCCAGTTACTGTCTTCCAGTTATTGTTTGGGTCTAAAAAAATAATTCATCAATCTCAAAAGGAGCGAGAACACAAGCCAGGTGGGTAGAGAATAAGAGGAGGACTGCAGTGCAAGAAAGCTCAGACTTCTGCAATGGATGGAAACCTTATGTGTGAAGCTTAAGCTGTGGATCATATAATTTGAAAGACTTTCTGTTAACTCAATGGATTTAAAAATGGTGCACCAGAGAGGACATGACTGGGTATGGACACATTATCAAAGAAAAATCGTGGGTCTAAATTTTTGTTGGAGGAAAAGGCAATAGTGACACAAGGACCTGGCACTAAGGAGAAAAAAATGGTACAGTTTTCACTGTATAAGGTCTGGATACTCCAGCTGGGAAAAGAACAGGCAGGCAAGGTCTGTGCATGTATGAAGATTTTTAAACATCAGGGGGAATGGAGAAACTGTGAAAAGATCTAGCAGTATCTGTAATTGGCCAGGGAAAGAGTCACGCTGAGAATAGGCAGCCTGAAAAGTGAAATGTGATACAGGCTTGCCAAGGAAGGAGATTGGAACAAGAATTGGAAAGAAATTTAAATAATAGTGTCAATCTTCATGGCAAAGGCTCCATTTTTCACTCCCCTAGAAAAGAAGTACAGATCTGGTGAATAGACCAATCTTCCACCATCAAACATACTTGGAAACATTTTTGCATCCCTTTCTTAAGTTTTTGGTACAGGTTTTGTTTAAATTAAGTTATACATGTATTCAGCTCTGGAGCTCCGTGACAGAAATACATGTACCACTTGGACTGAGTCCAGAGGAGGGCCATAACGATGGTCAGAGGAATGGGGCACTTATTGTATGAGGAAAGGCTGAGAGATTTGGGATTGTTCAGCCTGGAGAGGAGAAAGCTTTAGGGACACCTTATAGCACCTTCCTATATGCACAAGAAACCTGGAGAAGAACTTCCAACAAGGGCATGTAGTGATCGACAAGGGCTAATGGCTTTTAACTGAAAATGAGTATATTTAGATTAGCTATTAGGAAGAAATTCTTTACTCTGAGAGTGGAAAGACACTGGTGCAAGTTGCCCAGGGAAAATGTGCAAGCCCCATTCCTTTCTGCATTTCAAATTCTGATTCTCAAGTCATATCCAGCTGCAAAGCAAGTGGCAGGAGAGAGCGGCCTATGGCAATACTAATGGTGGTGTCTTGTTTATTAGATGCTGAAGTGCCTTTTCCATCCTGAGAGAGATTGTATTTTATATTTGAAGCCTATGGAAGTTTATGTACTCTCAAAATTTTTACACTGTACTAGTGCCATTCAGAGATTTTTTTTTTTTTTTTTTTTTTAATTCATCCTACCTTTTATTAAAAAAAAAGTCTTGTTGAAGTTTTGATATTGGGAAATTTTTGTGGCTGTTCCCCAGGTTAAGTGGATGCTGCAGAAACAATATTGTGTTCTAGAACTTCTGCATCTGTCACTTTTCTATGTGGTTTTTTTTTTGTTTCTATTTTTTCTTTTTAATATTCTCATGATGCTAGAAAAAAATTGTCAAGAAGGAAGACATTTTCTGTGCTTTTTAATCTTGGACCTTGCACTCCCCAGTTCACAATGCATGGATGTAAAAGGGTAAATTCTTCACAAACATAAAACTGTCACAAAGTGTTCCTTGTTTTGGAATATGGACAGTAGCCACAGGTAACCTTTGTTTTATCAGTGTTTCCTCCTTTTTTGAAGTAGAATTTCAAAAAAAGACCTGAAACTGTGAAATTGCTTCTTTAGTTTATTTTCTAGCTTCCTCTGTCTGAATAAACATGTCAATCAGTTTCAGATCCTCTATCTTTCATAGGCCTGGGAAAAGAACAAATAAAAGAGGTTTCTCTCTTCTCTCATCAACTTCCTCTGTTTTCTTGAGTCCTAGTCCACAGGGTCTGTTTGGAAAGAAATTAAGAGTCTTGACATCAGCTTTTTAAAGATCTGAACCTTTTTAAACTGAATGTTCCCCAGGCTTCATGCATGAAACATTTTACCTTAGCAGAAAACGAATTGAGATCAGTGCCTGGCATCATAATGATAGAATCATAGAATGCTTTGGGTTGGAAGGAACCTTACAGATCATCCACCTTCTCTGCCATGAGCAGGAGCACCTTCCACTAGACCAGGATACTCAGAGTATCATCCGACCTGGCGTTGAACAATTCCAGGGATGGGGCAGCCACAACTTCTCTGGGCAACCAACCTATGCCAGTGCCTCATCACTCTCATGGTGAAGAAATAATAGTTTATTTTATTAAGTGATATTTAAATTAACTCCAGCAGTGTTAATTTTGTTTTCTCACATGCCTAGAAGAGAGCTAAAAATGAAGGGAAAATGAGAGGTGAATCGGATAGGTAGACATTTGTGGTCTGGCTTGCTCAGTGATTAATTTCTCTATGCATTTTCCAGGTTCAAATGGAGTATTCTGGTCAATGTCATTCTTTCATGCAGCAGCACATTTTTTCATGAATTATGTATTTGCACAAAGTACCTATGAGTCATGAATGATGTTCTTAGTAGTCAGGTGCTCCTTTTTCCTATAAACTGGATAATATGTAAATGAAACAAAGACTGTAATATTTCACCATCAATCTGCTTGCCTGTAGTTTATGGCTCCTCTACTATTCATGTGTATTTTCTCTTTGCTGTTTTTTGCTCATCTTCTTGCATACCGGTTTTATTGTATCAGGTTCCCTTTCCAGGTCCTTATGCAACACTATTAAACTTTCAGCTCAGAACTGCTTACACAAGCAAAACTTGACTTCACATAGAGATTTCCTTCAGTGAGACACACTCATAGTACTTAATTTTCTCCTGCAAGAAGTTAGAGGGGGATGGAAGAGTTTAATTTCTTGTAAGAGAAGTGACTCTAAGACAATATGATTAACAACTGCTTACAGAACACACTTAACACCATAATAGAATATTTTTACACCAGAAGATATCTGTGTCCATTAACAAATATTAGCTGACTTGATCCCTTTCCAGATCCATGTGTTGACTTTGTACTTCTATTAATTTTGTTTCCATTGTAAATGTAAAATATAGTTTGTGTTGTAGAAGCTCTAATTAGCGCTTGATGTTGAGACTACAGGCCTTTTTTCTTTTCTTTAATCTTTTTGAGCTTTCACTATAACTTCAGGTTAGGATGTGCCTTGTTTGCTTCTGTCTGTAAAACTCACTTCATGTCAAATTATATCTATATATATGTATTAGAAAGGGAAAGAAACAGCTTATAATGTGAAAAAAAGAAAATTTGAAGCCAACATGGGATAAGAGCAGGTTAGGCAAAGAGGATCTTTTATTCGATTTGATGCCTATAACCTGAGGAACTGCAAGGAAGTTGCAAATCCACATTTCCAAGTTCACACTTGCATGTTCACTATGTTCAATGGTGACAGTGGACTGGAAATAGCAGGTATTCCAGGTCTGTGTCTAATAAATCTTTAATAGAGGGATACAAGACAAATAGCATAAAGGATGGAGTCTTGTTCTATCATCTGAAGTGTGGAAATCCATGTGTCCCACAATGTTTTGATAACCTAGTGGTCTCCATAAGTGTCTGATTCTAGGCTGTAGAAACCCCTTATAGCAATAGATATCATAAATACATACTTTATGACAAACAAAACCAATCTTTTTTACCAGCTTTGTATTTCCTACTCCATAATAGAAGCTTCATTGTTCTATAAGACAAGGGTGAAGAAGCAGCTGAAGGATCTTTGGTGTTCTGTGTTTAGTATTCCATGCAGAAACAAATAGTTTTGGTAAATAGATGCAGGAATATCTAACTTCAAAGTGAAAGATTCTCCCAAAGTGACTACGCCTATTAGTAAAGTATATAAAAAATATTTTAAGTGGAAAAGAAAAATATGTAAACATAAGACATCAAAACAACTTATCCTGCTGACAGATGTGATTCAAACTATTAAACTAAATTTCCCTTTGGTTCAGTGGGCACAGGTGGCACCTGAAGACTGCAGGTCATCCTGCCAGAGGAGGTATGCATCCTGAAGCTTTTGTGTTGCAGGCGGACAATAGCACTTTCCCCTCCTTCCCAGTGAAACAGCACAGCATTGCCTCCTGTTGCCCAAAGAACAAACAAATGTTCTTTTGCACATTCTATTCTTCTTTGTACTTGAATTAAAAATCAGTTGAAGTTGCTTGACTGGGAGCACTGTTGGAAATCCCTCCACCCCAATGTCAGCCTTTCTGAGAAGCTCCTTTACTGGCTCCCTACGTTAAGACTGATGATTATTTTTCCAGTAAAGGCTAGTTTTAATGTTACCTTCTGTAAAAGGAAGCCACGAGACTCCTTTCAATGAGCCATTGAGCAGGTTTTATGCACCTTTTCTTTCTGTCACTGTCAATAGGAGCTGACTCCAGTAATGGCCAACTTGCTGTCATGCAGACATTACTGGCTGTGTCCCAGTCACTCCTTGTGGCTACTGAGGTGTCATTCAGTTCCAAGGGAACGTGAGGCTCATCTGTCACTTTGATATTGCTCTGCTATTATAATTGCACGGATGACTCATCGTGGACTATAACAAAGTCTTCCTAGACAGTTAATGGGAACAATAAGGACTAAAAGATATTGGCTGCTGCTCACTCAGTGGAAAAGTTTCACTTTGTTGTTATGCAGGGTAGGACACTGGGTTCTGGCTGCCCCCTGTTCTTGATATGAAAGCCCCTAGGTACTCAGCCAGGATAGACCAATGCACTGGGTTTGGGATGGATCTCAGTTCCTGAAATCCAGGAAGGAAATCCAGGAAAGAAATGGGTCCCAACAAGATTTTGCCCATGATACAGTTACACTTGCTAAATCTTTTCCCTTGAAGCTACTTCCTGAGCTTTCTAATAGTTATACATTTACATACAGTCATCCATCTTAAGTCCTACCTGCTCCCAGCTATGTTTAGAAAACAGTGGGAGCCATTAAACCATTTAAACAAGTGTTCAATACAGGAATTGCTTGTTGGGTACTGGAGCTTATATGAAGAGTCATCTGTCTGGTAGCCCTAAAAAATAGAGAAATTCAAGTATGTCCTGTATGAAGGAATTCCTATTGCTTAGTATGTGGCTTCTGCTGCCTATCTGGATATTGCAGATTTCTTTTCTGAGGTTATCTGTTCGTAATAACAGTGATCTTTGGGTTTCCCATTGATGCCAGGCATATAAAGTATTTGTGCTATTATATCCAACTTAAAGGCAAGTAAAACCATGCTGAGGCTTGCTCTGAAGTCTAGTTCTCTTCTCAAATCAAGTGAGCCGATACAGCCACAAGAAAATATGATGCGTAGAACTGTGGCAGAATCTGTATTATCTCTGAGATACTAAAAAATTAAATATATCAGTTAAGCAGTTGAAGAGCATATCCCTGAGGCAGTCTATCACTTTTTCTTCCACTGATGTGATGACTTTTACTTCAGGCTGATGGTCAGGAAGCCTGAAGAGATGATACTGCAATGGCTACTTGTCCCTCTCTTCAGTGGGTCTTTCAGGATGGCTGAACAAAGGCTTATCACAAGGAAAATGGAACTTTTCAAGAGTTCTTGTTATTAGAAAGTGTGAGGATAAAATTAAACCTTAGACTGAGAAAAACCCCAAACAAACTCTTAATTGACTGGAGCTGCAGCAACTTATTTTTTCTCTGTATTGCATGTTGAAAAGTACCCAAAGAGTTAATATACTTTTTTCAAAGCAGCTATTATAGGCAAAGTTTTAACACTTTTTCCTTATTCAGTCTGCTAAAACATTCACCTGAAAGTCATTCTTTCATCTTGTTATATCTACCTGCCTTGCAATTTGTTCAGTACATTTTTTTTCCTGCTAATTTTGTATTGTCCCTCTTTACTGAAATGTGAAAGACACCTATCAGCAGAAACAATTATTGTAGCTTTTCCCTCCAACTTCAGAATGTAATTGTTATTCTTTTGATTTGTTTGGGTGCTATGGAAACTCTTAATTGACTTTTAATTAATAGCCAAGCTAGGTACAGCTGAATATTGTTTAACTGGCATATATACCTTTAGGATTTACAAACCATCACTAACCCACATGTGCTTGAGCATGCTAAAGATTATGCAGAGTTATTCAGAGAAAGGAAAGCTAAGAAGGGCAAAAGTTGCAGTCATATGCTTCCTGGGAACTTATCAAACAGAAACAAAGTCTATTTAAAAAAAATTAAAGGTTATTCCTTCGCCCAGGCTAATCTGTTGTGCTCTGACAGATCAAAACTTGAAGGTACAAACACAGTTTTGGAATAGAGAACTGTCCTGAGCCATGAATTTGCAAAAGAGGAGATAGCAAAGAGGGGAAGATGAGCAGGCTGAGCTTAGCTTTAGATGTGTGTTTTTAGACTATCTTCCTCACCTTCAGTTTCTTCTTTAAAACTGTATCTGTAGCTGTGGAATTTTTGCATAAAGCACATTGCTTCAAAGCTTTGCATAATTTACATTCCTCTCCCTCTGATCTTTCTGTTGGCTGCTTACAAAGAAATCCATAATAAATTATCACTGGACTAACCAGAAAAAGGCAAGGATGCCAATGCTAAATTTTGAAATTTACAGTATCTCCTATATTTCATCCTTATATTCAGTGATCTCAAATAATTTCAAACATTTTCATATAGACCACCTACAAAATTGTACCCACAAAGAAATTATGGAAATACTTAATGCATTCAGAAGCTGTCAACCTCTGTTCAGGATACTGGATCTGGACTTCCAGAAAAATTCATCTGCATAAGCCTGTTCCCTCCTGCCTTTTTATTTCAGAAGCCATCAGACATGGGTAAACGGGTAAAGCTAGGGCTGTCATGTTTTGGCCACATGACAAGCGTTCAGCCTGTTATGTGATGGGCTTTAGTAGAGGCACCTGACCAGTTTGATAGGAGGAGCTTAGTCAGCTCGATTTAAAGAGCTTCTTATGGCTAATGACAATGAAAATGTTGTGCACCAAGTGCACAAAGTTACACAACTCCATGTTATTTGTTTTGAAGCTGCAAAATTTTTTGGGCCTGAAACTGCAACGGTGTCCTTGGCTCTCAGGCTGGAAAATGAAGTACTTCTGAACAGTGTTTGTCACAGGCAAATGCTCTCTGTTAGTACAGTTACTCAGCCAGAGCAAACTGAATTTGCAAGAGAAATTTATGAGAGCTCTACTCCCATTTAAAGAATCTCAGTGGATGACTAGAAACTCTTTGCACTTGGGAACCTCTCCCTCCAAGTTGCACATGGCCGTATGGTGGCTCAGCAGCACGGTGCAGGACCAAGAACTCTAGTTCACACACTTCCTGTGTCCTCTTTTCTTCAACCATATAGCTTCCCTATCACCTTTAACTCTAGCCCAGTATCTCAAATGCATTTTGGTTCATAGAACTCTTAGGACCTTAAAAGAGTCTGGGCAGCATTTGTGGAGTCCAATGTAATATACAAAAGACCAGGGGGTTTTATCATGCCTTGAAAAGTCATTCTTATGACTGCAATTTATTTTTCAGCCTTCATGGAAAGGGAAATCAAATGTATTAACTTCTATGAAATGATCAGAGTTTCTTTGATTTCAGATTGTAACATTTCAGTAACATTTCAGATGTCTTTGTTATTATCAAAGAATCAGAATAGCCAGTTGATATCTTGTATTTTCTACACTATTTTAAATGCTTTCGTTACATAGGTCAGGTTAATCTGCTAGTGAATTAATTAATATATAATTATATAATTATATTAATTAATTATTAATATAGTTCAATGTCAGCTTTTGGGGTGTGAATTTTGATTTCATGACATGCCAAAAACCCTGGAATTACTCTCAATTTAAACTGGTGAAAAAGGAAACCAGAATGCATCAAAAGTTTATGAATCAAAGAGATTTTCTTTGACTGTGATAGGACATTCTTATATATTCATAGGCAGAATTGGTTGTGCAGCAATCATCTGGCATTTTGCAGCTCTCACACTACTTGAATACAGAAAATGAGAAAGAAGTTTCGGAAACTTAAATAGGTCTCATTACTAAGTGATGCATGAACACCCTCGTGTGCACAGCCTGCAGCACCTAGGAGATATGAAAAATTAAGAGTGGCATAAAATTAACACAGAGCTTGCTGTTCCTGTATCTCTTAGGATGTAATTTAATGATTAATTCTCCTGAGAATAGACTGTGTCAACTGATCAATGCAAATGAAAGCTGTTGAGTGGCTAATACCTGCAGTGATGGTTTGAAAAGTGGATGGAGCTAAAAAGTCTTAAGCACCAGAAGTAAAACTTGTATTACATTAAGAGACACTCTTTTTGCTTCACTTAAAGGAAGTCTAGTGTGCCTGTGGAAAACAGGAAACACACTCACTGCAAATAGGTATCTTGTGTAACCCAGGTTAAGTCTATAGGGTGTGATGGGACCATGTTGACTATGCCCTTATGTCTTCTGTAAAGTGTCTTATCCATTATCTTCTGTGAAAATAAAGTTTTCTGTACCTGTCCCAATATATTTTCTCTCTGTCTTGTTTCTGGTAGCCTGGAATTCTCAATTTGAACTTAAAGGAGGATATCATAAAGATCTTGGTATCTAAATATCTTTCACTGATATGTTGAGAGACACACAGCAAGTAACTCAACTTTCCTGTCTAAAAATATCTGCATGGTTTTTTTTGTGTTTGTACTGCACAGTGCTGTTTAAAGAATTTCTTCAGTAAACTTTCAAATACAATGTCATCATGATGCATATCTACTTGAAATCCTAAAAAATTAAGCACAGTGGTGGCCCTCATTTAATAATAATAAAAAAAAAAAACAACAAGCAACCAAAGCCCAAAAAATAAGTGGAGGTTCTAATATGGCATTTGGAAGCATTTCTTTACTGAGAGGGCGGAAAAACACTGGAACAGGCTTCTTGGAGAGGTGCTAGATCCCCAGTCCATTAAGAAGCATATGAACAATGGCCATAATAATGTGCTTTAGTTTTGATCAGTTCTGAATTAGTCAGGCAGTTGCACCAGATGACTGTTGTAGGTCTCTTGCAAGTGGAACTATTCTATTCCATTCTATTCTATGAATGTCATGCAAGGTCAGATTCTGATCTTTTGCCCCTGACTGCTGATCTTACGTTCATCTGAGAGCTCTTGGTGAATCTTCATTAGGGAATTTTCTTGATTTATATTGCATTATTGGTCACTGTTGCTCTTGTTCTTTATTAGTTTGTCTCTGTCAATTGATGCTACTCTGCATCTCCAGCTGCTTATGTCTCATTTCGCTGTTTTCTGTTTTTCTTCTGTGGTCTTTATACTTTTTAATTTCACTGATCCACATTTCACAATTTTCCATTTATTTCCCTACAATCATTTCATGGACCATTACTTGCATAAGTTTTCAAATAACCCTATGGATTAAAATCTCTCAATTAAAATTGGATGAAGATTGGCAGTAAACCATATTCATTCAGAAAGTCTTATCAGATATTATAAACTTTTAACACACCTTTTTTTTCTGAAAAAGTCTTCCTTGCTTTTAGACCTTTAATAAAAAAACTGCATTCCTTATTTTTTTATGGTTAAGAGAGTGAGGATGAATTTAAAATGAACTGTAATGATGAAATAGTATTAAGAGCAGAATATGTACAAGACCTTTTGTCTGAGAAGATATATTCACAAGGGCAAAAAGTAGAGGACAATATGTGTGGTATATTGTGGTGTGGTATATAACTGTCTCATGAAAAACTATTCTGCTGAGAAATGGCATCCTGTTGATGTTAGCTTTGTCATAAATACTGAGATTTCTCCTAAACTGGGCAACCTACTGAGAAAGCAGAAAAGATTGCCTGATGCACATTTCCTCCTTTCTACAAGAACATTGTGCAACTGTCATAAGCATTTAGAAGTCATTTAACATGGAATTATCAGAGCAAATCAAAATATACTACCTTGACCTCAGTGACCTCATCAGCTGTAAGCTGAAAGCTTGTTTGACTTTTGTATTTGGCAACACATATAAATTGAAATAAAACTCCCTGACCTCATGGGATGGACAGCAGCACAGCAGCACTATATGGTCCTTAATGAACTTGGTTGTTTCCTTCAACAGATGAAGACCTGAAAGGGATTTTAAACACGTCTAAGCTTTTTTCAAAGCTACTTTAGCAATATAATCCATGTTGGAATAACATCTGGCACATGTGATTATTTCTGTTGGATGGGTCACTGAAGCACTTAACATAAATCTACATCCAAAAAATCAACCCAATACTGCCTAACAACTGCAAAGCAAATGGTGAGGCTAGTTTTGGCAAAAATTACATGACAGGAAATAATAAAGAGCTGGTCCGATGCTCGCAGCTGCTGCACCTGCTTCTGAAACTCTTTCCAAGAATTATTGTATTAGGAAGATCAGTAAACTTTATATTACTTTTTTTTCTTGCTCCAAATTCCTAGTGTAAATGATGTAAAAGCTGTTTCAGTTTAACGGTTATTTAAATAACAAGCATGGATTGTGCTAGGTATTGTAGACTTAATGAGCAGCAAGATGGCTGTTGTGAAAATTTATTTTTAAGCCAAAATCTGGTTACTTTGTATGAAAGGCCCATATTTTTGTGTCAAGGCTGATGAATTGTATGCATTGCCTGACAATAACCATATATGCACTGCAGGTGGAGGCAGTTTCGGGAGAAGCTCTGGTTGGAGGGAACTAGTCAAGACCACAGATCAAAGATTGAGAAGACATATGTCAATCCTTAAATTTACATGCTTGGTGTTTTGGTGTTGATGTGACTGCCAAACAGTGCATGATTTGAGGAGTCTGTTGCCATTTTGAACAAGCTAGGACAAACTGGGTTCAGCACCTTTGTAATAACCTGGAAAGATGCCTAGAGATTTGATCCAGGCAGCAGCCTCTCAGCTACATGACTTCATTAACTTCTCTAATCTGGTTGATGTTGATGAATGTTGTGGCTTTGGACTTTATATGCTTTAAGTCGCAAAGACTTAAAGCATATAAAGTCAAAGACTTTAAGGAAGAGGAGACCCTGACAGTAGCTGGGTTGGTCTTCTCTTAGATGTCCTAGTGGTGCTGTTGTGGATAAAAAAGACTTCTGAAATTGCAAGGTCACACTGGATAAACTGCAGAAAAAGAAGCACCATTTTTATCCTTGGAAGTGTATCCAAGGCCCTAGCAAAAGATCTGAGCATTTGTAGCACTTTGGAAGACATTTGACATAGTGAGCCAAGGAGCCACCTGGATTTCGGAGCATCATGCTAAGACTGCCCTAGACAACAAACTTTTGTTCAGTTTTGAGACAGAGTTCTGTGCTTCTATATTTAGAACAGACCTTTCCAGTAAAATAACAGTCCAACAGTAATTAAAATGAAAATTCATTTCCTTATGTGAAGATTCAGAAATTATTGTGGATTGTTTTTTAGTACCAATATCCAATTTGAGAGTGTTAAAAATCCTTTCTATAATTCTTTTCTTTTTCTTGTTTTGAGTCCACATTGGCTCTTATACAACACTATTAAGGTTTTTTGAAGCTTCAGCTCAGCAGATATTTTTTATTATTTCAGCAAGTGATATCAGCCACTCTAAGTAATTCTTGTAAACCACACTCAGCTATGAAATTCTTTTTACTTCCCTTGTTTCAGTCACTACCAGTAAGTAAAAACTGCATATATCAGGAATTTTTTTCAAGGAGGGCCTATTGAAAGTAAAGATAGTTTATGTTTTTGAGAACCAATTGTGTAAATTTCATACACCTTCCTGGAAAGCATATACCCAAACATCTTCCCCAGCATAAATTTTGTCAAGGTCCTACCAATTTATTCTATCAGAAAAGTTTAATTTGCATGTACAGATTTGCATTATGCTTACTTGCATCATATTGCTAAATATCCTATACTTCTGCTATAGTCATAAGAAGATAAAGGCCAGTTTTTGAGCAGTCTTCAGTGTCCATGGAATTTTCTCATATTGTCATTGGCTGTTACTTTGTCAGCTAACTTTCCCTCAGCTTCAAAATAAGCCAAACAAGTTCTCATATTGCACAGAGAAGTTGGGGCCACTGAAAAATTATGTTTATATGAATACACTGAAAAAGGTTCATGCCAAAAACTTCTTTCAGACTTCCTGCTTTGGCTGCTCTAACAGTGTTGGATCTATTACATTTATTATATTATAGCACCAAAAAACAGATGCTTTCCAAAATTCCTCAGTTCATGGTCATTCTGACTCCAAGACAAAAAAAAGGTTCAGATATTTACACCTGAGGATTTGAAATAATTCTGCATTGCTGTATAAGGACTCAGTTGATAGGAGCAAGTGATTGCATATAAATGTATTGGTTTTATATAAAAATTTTCTTGGATTTTACTATTACAAAGATACGAACTCAAGAGCCAAATTTAATTTGAAAAATACAAGAGAAATACCTGTTCCTTCAAAGAGTTCTTTCTGAATATGTAGGCTTAAGTGATGCTTTTTAAACACCAGGGTGTTTGAGATTATTAAGAGAGGATCATACAAAATATTTAGCCTGAGTTGCATTTCCCTATTTCATGCAGGAGTTCCAGTGTTAACTCATTTTTGCCCTCGGTATTTTGTGATCAAGGGTGATATTATTGAGGAAGAGGTAGATTACTCAGTCAAGTGCATCTGTGATGACCACAAATGTTTTCCAACAAAATTTGCAGTAATACCCAAAATATTCACTAACAATTGTCCTTTTATTCTGCAATGCTCCAATATATTCTTGTGTATATTTATGACATTGCTATACACTGTCTTCTTCCTTCTTTTATCTGAATATTCAATGTTATCTATTAAAATGCATAAGATCAAAGGAGCTCCCTCTTGCAAGACTTCAATTCATTGTAGGAGAGCTGCCTGGCCTATTCTATGTCTTTCATCAGAATCACAGCAGGGATTCATCCTAACTAGTTATAGACATCCCTACTAATAGGTATAGCTGAGTTTGTGTCTCCAGTGTGCTCATAATGACTGGAGGGAAATGGTAATCTGCGGTGTGCATCAGCTGGTCCATTCTAGACATCTACTCAGGACAAAATCCATCAGAGAAACACTAGGCACCCTAATTTCTTCACTGATTATGAGAAGAGTCTAAGGTCACTACACATCTGAATTCAAGATATTGGCATTCACTCAGATGGCTCCTCAGTCCCTTGGTGCATGTTGTCAGCCGATAATTTGTTCTGCTGCCTAGGGCAGAGGAAAGTGGTAGTCAGGATGAACATCTTCAGCAGACAGGCAAATGTACCACACAGCATAAACCCGTGGTGTTTCAGAGCCATAGTTGGATTTGGCTTGATTGACAAGGAAGGCTGAGAGAAGGATTTTGTTTGGAGAAGTGTAAAAGTGCAAGATGCAAATTTCTAGCTATATGTATGAGAAAACTGTCAGCTAGCCATACTTTTTGCTTGGCATTGGATATTCTTCAGTAACCCAAAATAAGGATAACCATAATTTTCAGTGCTGTGAATTTCCATTACCTTGTCTGACATATCTAACTAGCATTTAAGTGAAAGCAGCCTGACATCTTGAAATATGCCAAGCACCTAAAGCTTCTTCACATTTCAATGGTTCTTTTTAGCCAGAGTCTCTAATAGCCGGGCAAAGAAGAGATTTAAGGACTAATTTTAGGCACTGAAGACAGAGCCTGGGCCACAAGAATCTGTAGCATTTCTAAACTAATACAGCTATCTGGGATGACAGATAGTAATAATCAGATAGTACCATAGTCAGAACTGATGCAGAAATCCAGGGCTTTCAGAAGGACTTGATCAGCTTTTGGCCTTTCGACAATGGAAACTCTTATTCACATATTTCAGCATACATGTCTCTAAGACCAGAACTAAGAATCTGTAAGAACTGTAACCATGGAACTATGAAGGCTACCACACCTGTAGTATCCTATGGTAACATAATTAAAAAAAAAAAAATAATGAAACCTTTCCTGGACTAATACAAAACTTTGAAATTACAGATTATTTACAGCTGAATTTTGCAGATCCATTGTCTTCCACAGGATCTAGAACCAAATCTTGCACATGTCTAGAATATAGGTTTACTTAAGAATTTACAAATGTCTCAATGCATCCCTCATAAGCATTGCTACAATAAGGATTGAATAATAGCTATGCATTTTATGAGGAGTTTGTATGAGCTTTTCATCCCATCTTACCAGTGTCCTATTCACAATCAGTACAATGTGCTTTAACATGGCCTCAGGGAGGAGTTTATTTGTGGTTCATTAATAAGGGCTGTTTTCCAAAGAGCTATCTGTTATATAATTACAAAGAACTCTGAAAAATGACCTCACAGTGTATGTAGTGCAGTTGTTCAATGTTTCCTGATGGCATGAGGACAGATGAAAACATCTGTGCAGTCCTAGCTTCTCTCCTAATTAGGCAGCTCTTGCATATTTGCTTTTCCTTAAACCATGCAAACACATTTTGCAATTTCATTCTCTCATTTGTAGTCTATTGGGTGTAGGGATGAGATGTAAATTACTGTAGTTAACCCTTTTTCTTTCTGCAGACAGATAATATTTCTCCTTTTATGTGTTTGTGAGTAGCATGCTGGGTATTTTCTGGAGGACCTTGGGATGTAACTGTGCCTGATATATCATTACGAGGAATAATATGCAGCAGGACCAGCAACTGAGAGGCAAAACTTCTTTCTTTTGACATTTGCATCACATCTGAGAAAAGAAGGCGACATAACAGTCCTTAGGTTGGGCAGGAGTCTGCCCAGTAGACTCGGTGAGCAGGGTACATCCTACTGATCTTCACTGGCATAAAGCACTCTGCCATCTGCGTGGCTCTAAGCAAGGTGCTGGATTCCTTCATCACTCTGTGAAATATTAATGCCAATATATAATCATACAGCCTACTGTGAAAGGGTAGTTCTGTTTGTAATGGGCTTTGAGCTTCCGGAACACAAGGTGCCCCAGCAAACACAAAATATATGATGGCTCTGAGATTGAATTATATATCTAGCTGGATAAGGGAGAGGATTCTGCTGGAGACTGCATAGTGCTTCCAAATTCTCATTTTATATGTGTTTTCCAGGAGTATTTATTGTTTTAAAATTCCTTGTACAGGTGTAAAAATCAACAAGGAGACCAGGTCTAGCAGAAATGTTGTTTCTGCCAGTAGGTGATAGGATTATACAGAAAAGAGAAAGCCCATCTTCTTCTTCCTAGCTTTCCTCCAGTCTTACAGTGTAGTTCTCAGTAATGGAAAATCAACACAAAACCCAACTGTGTTTTCTTTTTCAGCTCTGTAAAACAAATCCTTAATGATAGACTCTTCTCAGATCATCTCATAACATGTACTGCACTACTCCATAGTAAACATTATTAAATACTATTGCAGGCTATGTTCTGAGTCATTACTGCATGACTAAGAAAGAAGGAATTTTTATTAAACCTTGATATGTAAATTTATGTATAGGGGCTTAATAGATATTTCAATAAATAATGAATTATAATAGAGCTTATCAGCTCATTATTTTGCTAATTTCATGTATATATGTACATGATGCCCTTATAACCATTTGGCACATGTGCAGCTTAGACTTGTTCCATGCTCTTAAAATCTATTAATTATTATAAATAATTTTTAATTTTAATATTTTAATGATGTGTGGGTTTTAGCATATGAAAAATAGCCATTTCAGGTTTCTTAAAAGGAAATAATCATTTTGTTAATGGTTGTATGTTCAATATGTTTGGCATCTAATTTAATTTTAGCTTCCCTTGGTTTATGACAACATGATCTTTCCCTGACAGCTTTCCCTTGACAGTGCCAGTACTTGCAGTTGCTTGTTCATGTGTGAATACTATTTGATAAGTCTCTGTATCCATATGCTGTCATTATTCTGCAGTAAAATAAACCACCATCCTTTTTAGACATGGGTAGAATCAGATCAGAGCTTTTCTTTTCACATGAAGATAAAGTAAAATGCTGAAGGACAGCATTGCTGTGTTTTGGGAGCTTTGTGAACTGAGCTGATGAGGAAGCAATTAAAGACAGGAAAAAACAGTCCCACTGAATCCTTCTCATACAAATTACAGGAATCAGAAAAGCTTTTCCTATGTAGGAGCCTGTTTCAAAAGCTCTGAGCAGTGAGGAATAAAAAAACCTGATTTGTGAGCAATGCACAAGATGGACTAGTATGAAGAGGCATTAGCTCCAGGAGCTTGGAAACTCTGATTAACCTCTATTGTGTAATAATTGTTTTGGGGAGCTAGATGTCCAAGTCCTTCCAGATGTATTCACAGAATCTGAACAATAAAGAAGAATTCTACTGTGATTGCAAAATGGTAAACATTTCTCACTTACATTTCCTTCAGGGATTAAAGGCCAACTCTGCACCCTTCCTGACTGAGACAGAAGGCACAGGTTTAAAAAGAAAGTTAAATTCCTTCACACTGGAAGCAGATGGGAAGGGATACTGCTTCGTATTAAGGCCTACAGATAATTCTTCAATACGACATTCAGAGACTCATGTATGATTTGCTGTAAATCAAAGTCAGGCAGCTGCCTCTGAAAGTGCCTATTGCCCAACCTTTTCCCAGGCTCAGGCTGGGAATCCACCTCAGACTCCCCCCACCAGCACTGCTGCTGCTGAGGATGTCACATCTTGTACATGGGCCCTCCACAGCCACTCAGGGAGGCTAGCACAGCATCGGCCAGCACACCAGGCAGGATTTTACTCAAAGACAGAGCTGGAGCAGAGGGTGATAGAAATGTTTTTTAGCAATTTTCAGTGTAGCTAAGCCATATGTAGGAGTCCATTTTGCCTTTAACAACTTCCACAGGCTTGCGAACTCTTGCTGCTTCCAGGGTAAAGGAAGCCCCATTGTAATGGAATATTACAAAAAAAATAGTAGATGTCTCTCTTCCCTTCCTCCACCACAGATGACTGTGGATTAAACAGTGGTGAAGAGATGTTCATGAGCATAAGAGCTAAATTGATCTGTTAGTAGAGTTCCCTTTATGCTTTTCATTCTTGCCAGTACCCTCACCCACACTATTCCTGGATATGACACAAGGGCAATTTCCAAGGGCAATTTCCAAGGGGCTGCCTGGATACAGCCACATGATCTTGGAAGCTCTGAGAGCTCACTCTATGGACACAAGCTAGTTCAGCCCTGTGGGTCTCAGGGCCAAAGACAGACCCTGGGCACATTTAATTTACTCGTACATGTGCACACTCTGTGCCTAACTGGTATATTAGTGAGTCAGCTCCCTCTGCAACCTCCCAAGATGGGGAGGATAGAGCAGATTGTCACCCTGGATCTCCCAGCTCCAGGTGGCTTTGGAAATGGGGGTCCTAGGGGGCTATGCATGGCTGCATAAGTGGGATCCTCACCTGCCTCTTTATTCTCTCATTAGGGACTGCTGTTCTTGTCCATCCCACTGTCAAGAAAGGATTGTGGCAGAGTCATGAAAGCAGAGAACAAAGCTTCTGACCATCACCCTATTAGCACAAATCAATGAAAAGCTGATGGGTAAAATGTTTTGTGAAACATGATACTGAGTGTATTAATCTTGTTAAAGGGGAAATTAGATTAAAATTGTTGGAAAGCAGTGCAAACGAGGCATACAAGAAGTAATTCCTAGAAATAGCTGGTGGAAGTCAAGAGGCAAGATGCCACACTGTGATACACAGAAAGGAATACAGCTGTGGCATTGATGGGGCACTGCATGATAGTAGAGGGTTGCACCAGACAGGGAGGATAGAGGTGGAGGATGCTGCAGCTAGTGCTGTCCGCTCCAGCTGAGGCACAACACGGGTAGAAGAGGCATCTCACTATGACAGGACCAGATTACTTCAGTTCATGGTTCCATCAGGGCCTTTGTGCATGGACAGACCCCTAGGCATCTCCAGTTTCACGATTTGTAAAATATGAAGTAAATTTATGTCTAGAGGTGAACAGCATTAAGTATTCTTACAGTGTTTAGTGTGAGGATCCCAATACCATGGAAATTCATTACCATTCAGAAGCAGCAAGATGGTATTTTTATGCTCATATTTTTTCTTGAACAGACAAATAAGAAAATCTAAAGACTGATCAAATAGCAAAATCTAAACCCCATTAACTCAGTACAGCATCACAAATAAGCACCCATTTACAATCGTAGTCCAACAATTCATTTTTCAGTTTGTTTTAAACTTTTCCTTCTTCTTATACATGGTATTGGCAAACAAACCTGATAAGGTAATATGAAGTTAAGCATATTTAATACAGGATACCCTATGCATGCTAAATAACGTTAATTGCAGACTATGTCTACAAGATTATTTGCAACCATAATTTTCCATTGCAATTTGTGCATTTGGCCTCCCTATGGGATCCCTGATCTGGGGCCGATCTGGGAACCTTGTATTCAAGTGGCAAGACCCATTAAGTAAGGGAAGATCAAGACCAATGATATTTTATTTAAAGGGTGAAATTCTTTCTGTCTCTTACAGGAGTCCTAGGTAGTTAGCTTACATTAGATTATAAATTTACAGAATTCTAGACTCAAGCAGTGTGACTATCAACACGTTAAAAAACAAAAGTCTATCCTAATAAAGGTTACATAAAATAAGCTACGAAATTTTTTGCTACTTTTGCTCTTAGCAGGAAGAGAAGCAGACAGCAGTCAGACCCCTCTTCTGTCCTGCAACAAGGGTGGGAGAAAGTGTGTGGTGAAAGGGTTTATTTGTACAGTCCATGCAGAAAGGACTGATGTGTAGTCTTCCACCACTGCCAGAGGTGGAAACAAGAAAGCCAATAAAGTCTAATGTTCCATTGCTGCAGTAATTGCTCTTACTGCAGTAACCTCAAAGAACACCTGCCATACATCAGCACCTCACAGCGCCCGGCTCCCACTAATGCAGGACAAAGGATGATCCTTCCAACAGTTTTACCATTCAAGAGCATAATAAAGTAATCTTTCTGCTAACACTCGCTGATCCATACTGGTCTGAGTTGCAATACAAGAGTGCACCTGAGAAAAAACAATCTCTTCAGCAATATGAATACTACCTGAATATCTATTTTTTAATTTGTCTTTGCTCACTGCTCTTCCAGCTCATGTCTGGCAGTGAGCTGCAAGGCCATTTCTGCATGTTGCTGCTGGAGGACCCATCCATTCCCAGTCATCTGTACTTCCTTCCATTCACTTTGCTTGGTTTTTTGAATGTATCCTCCTAATGATTCCCCATTCCTCCCAGATGAGTTTCAGTCTCTCGATTGAAACAGCTTCACCAGCATCTGGATGTTTCTGACATCTGGAAACTGGCAAAAATGTAGAGATTTAAAACATGTCATGTAGTTGCCTCTTGCATTATAAATAATTGCCAGCTCTAAAGGCCTTTTTTCAAGATAATCTATGATGAGGTAATTTATACTGCATGCAATTAACTGGGTTTGTTTTATGGAACTAAGGATAAGCACCCCCAAAAAAGTGCATTTGCAGTGATTCTGCTTCCACAGAAATGGGCCCATCTAGTGCACAGAATTTAATTCACCTAGGAAAAGCACAGGTGTATAGAAGGACATGAAATGACAGTGATGTAAAATATGGAGAAAAATGTTCTGAGTTCAGTTAAGGGGTAATGTAATAGTGAAAAAAATCAGGTAAACAGAATACTTTGGGCACACAAAATATATTGCTTCAAATTAATAGCATAGCACAGACATAGATGACAATGAGCACAGCCATGTATTTGTCTTTGTCATAACTGTGCATTGAATACTAAATTAACTCAAAACCCAAAACAATTCAGGGACATAGAAAGCTTGTGTCGAAGTCATCAGTGCAGGAATGCTGATGTAGAGACAGAATAATATAGTTTGAACTGGGGGCAGTGGTTAAATCAACTGTCCTGAGATGCTGCAGTTCTCATAAAGAAAATATTTTATTAGCCTTGTGTGGGTCTCTGAGTAAAGACAGAGAAATGTTGTGGAGTTATAAGTGAATAAGCTTTGATACAGCAAAACTGTAGCCTGACCTTGTAGAATAAATTATAAAAAGGAATCTTAAACTCTCCCAAATATTGAAAGACAGTGAAAGAAACAGTATCTGTTTCCCCTATTTTTCTTTCTTGTTCAGTTCTGATCATATTCGTGTTTACATAGAAACAACAATAATGTCAAGATCTTAAAAATGGAGGTAAGGCAGGCCATAGGCAGTCCTGCCTCAACTCCATTTGTGTAAACAGAATCTGGGCCTCTGACAGCAGCAAGGTAGAAACCATCTGGGAGAAATGATAAAACACAAAGTGGACTGGTTTTCTCAGGGTGGAACCATCCTTCATCTGTGAAGAGCTGCTTGAAACAGTATGGTCAACTGCTTTTGTCTGTGGATTAATCTCACTAGAAGTCTGGAGAGAGAGGTCAGGATTCAAAATGCTAATAGTGAAGGAAATTAATTTCCTCCCTCGTCTTCCAGAAATTAATTGGAAAGCCTTCAAAAACGTGACCAGAGTGGTGGGATCGTGCCTAGCTCAGGGGCAGTAAGCAAGCTTCAGAATGGGTGGTTGTGGAGGAAAGACCCAAATGTGGTGCAGGAACCAAGTGCCCTTCTGCTGTTTGGAAATATTTGGAGTTTTCAGTGATGGTGTTGAAAAAGCAAAATAAGCTGGGAAATGTAAGGAGCTCTCTCAGCCTAGATGTGACAACAAACAAATCGTGCAGACATGAACAAACCTCACTGGCAGTCATCTAGGGGGATGGAATCAGGTCCCTTAACTCCAGGTGTTCAAAGCATCTTGTTTCTGGTAATCTCAGCTTCCTTTGGGGTGACTGTAGGGATGTAGGACTGTTCAAAAATACCACAAATTGCTCTCTGGATGCACTTTTCTTTTTTTTAGTGACTAAAGGATTTCAGACAGCCAGCTTGGACCATACTCAAGATGCATGGAATTAGGTAAATCCTCTCTTTAGGAACCTATACCATACCAGAAGCTTGCCAGTCAAAGAGGGTGACAGAGGCTTGGGCCACACCAGGCTTGCAGCTATCACCAGAAGCTCCATTATGTCTGTGTAAGAGTAGATCTGGGACAAAACCAGCTCTCCATGTCAGCCTACATGTCAGACTGTTCTACCAGTTCAGAAGCAAATTTCTGCAGCTGCATGAAATCTGGTCAGCCTTGACTCCTACAACATGGTTGGAGCTGAAAATCAGTGAGTCAGTGCTGTTTTGAGTGAGGATGGTAAAGCCGTTGTGCTAAGAGTTTACCAGAGCTGGTAAAAATTTTTAACTTCTGGAAAAGAAGAAAAGAAGATTTGAAAAATGGATTCCAAATATAAAATCTGTTTTCACATGAAAAACTTTTCCACAAGGCCCCACAGTATGTGCTCTTCACATGCCCTGCACATCACAGAGTATTCTATTAATTTGATTCTCCATTTTAAATTGTGAGCTTCTAATACCAACTTCGCAATATGTTTCAAGCTCTATGGACAAAAGATCCAGGGATGGTTGTCCTCACTGTAATTCCTTAATCCCCCAAAAAGTTTGCTGAAATGACTATTGATTACTTTTGGATGGTTTTGATTTAATATTCCTGTGAGCACATATGAAGAGACAGGTACCAGATGTCGACTACAGTATCTGTAGGACCAAAATTAGTAACCATTGTGCATTATTTGTTTCAGCACCACCTTGAATGCATAACTCAGAAGCTGACTGGTGAGCCTTGGCTGCCGTGATCTTGGCAGCATGAAGAACAAACCTAGCAAAGATTTACTTAGAAGCCCAACACCTCATTAAATAAGGGACTGGAAAGAGGTAGAATAAAACAACTATGAGGCTGAAAATAAAGGAAGTGTTTCACAAGTTTGCCCATGCTCAAGGGAATAGCTCTAGTTCAAACATAAAAGGGATGTTTTGACTTACAAGCATATGGCATGCTTGTTCAACTCACAGTCATTAAATCTGCAAAAAATAAGTAAATATTCTGGCAGTTTTATTAGGCATTCTGCTTTTACTAGAACAGCATATCCTGGACTGGATTCAGTTCAGAGAGAGGTTCTCAGGCTTTACCAAAGGCACAAAATGCAGCAATTATATCACCCAATTGATGGATCTGCCATCTCTTCCTTTGGGAGGCTTTTCACAGTCTGGTAGAACCTCACTACAAGGAAAATCACATTAAAATGACAGGTTGAGATCCAATTTCTTTTTTCTTTTCTTTTTTTTTTTTCAATATATCTTCCTCCTCCTTCAAATTAATGCAAAATATTGTTACAATCATCAGCACTGAGGTATAAACCCTTCAACTTCTGACACTTAGTGTGTTTTTCTTGATTTTTGAGCCTTTTGCGTGAAGTTATAATGATTTCTAGTGTATTTCCTTTGACAGAATCAATCAGGACCTTGGGTGGTTTAGTGACCAGCTATTACTGCCGGCCAGGAAAACTCTTCACCTTCAGTGCAGCCTGTGGACTCTGTGCAATGCGTGGAGACATACAGGCATGTAAGCAGGGAATTTTCAGAAAACACTGTGAATGAAATATGACGTGTCTAATAGGAGCGGATGCCTCATGAATCCCTGCCATTTAAAAGCAGTGGATGTCCACCTGCGCTTGGCATTCCAGTCAATGTATCCAGGTCAACACTTCACCTTGAGGAAGGACCTCAAAGTCTATTGCCAATGAGCTCCATAGATGAGGTCTCTGTCCTCTCTTCTTTCCCATAATTTCTGTGGAGCGCAGTTGGAAAACTCATAACTCAGTCTCTGTCATGCTCCTGTGTTTTTTTCCAGAGAGAAGGAATTGTCATGTCCCTGAGCTCTTGGACTTAACCTGCTCCAATGTACTTGCCCGTGTTTTGTGAGGACAATGACCTTGTTTAGCCTCAGATGGAGTGAGCAGCAGAAGCTGTGATGAGAGGTCTCAGCAGTTCCGCAGGGACACATTGATGGTGGGCTGGAACAAGCATGCAGACATCAACATAAGCACCTAATGGATGTTGCTGTCTGTTTAGGCTCTCAGCTGCTGTAAAGTTAGGCTGTAGTTGGGCAGAGGGCTTGAGAACTGAACTGGTACTTAGACAGCCAGTCCCCTCGTGTCTCTGGAGAGACCTGAAACCTGTATCTGCCATGGTGTGGGTGTTTGGTTTCCTGGAGCCGAGAAAATGTTCCTTGAGAAAAAAAGGAAAACACGTCTTTTGAGGGAAAAGGGGGATTAAAAATGATGCAAGAACTTTAAATTAATTTTGTCCTTTTTTTTCTCCAAAAGGACTGAAACACAATAGCTGAGTACAAAAAAAAATCTGATAGTGGTGAGAAGGTTGTGTGACTCTACATGTTACAGATTTATTCTTGAAGCTAAAGTGGGTTTTGCAGCAAAACAACACTGTCTGTGGTGACACCTGGCCTCTGTGAAGTCAGTGGGAAAACTACAGTGACCCCAGAGGATGAGCAGCCTTGAATGTGGGAACCAGTGAGCAGGATCCAATCTGCTGACTGTCCTGTCAGCTTCTGAATCTCTGACAGAGGGGTGCTAGTATCTTGGAAGAATATGCTAAGTGTAAAATACTCAGTTCCTAGGCCAGTATCTTGTAGCCAAGACATTGTCACTGCTTTTTATCCTTAACCGTGATTTTAGATTATTTAGATATGCTTATCTCATTGCATGAGATATTACATGAGTTCTTCGTACATGGAAATGCCACATCCTCAGCCTTGAGACAAAACAATTTAACATTTCAACTTCTTTTTTATGGAGATTCAGGTGATAATTTGTGCTTTCTTTGGAGCAGAATGCATTTTTTTATGGTCCAGACTTCAAATTTGTCCTGTGCCTTCTGAACCAAACAGGTCCTCCTTTCCCCAAGGGCTCATCATCAAAACCCACGAGATATCCAGCACACTATGAAGTTTGCTTCTTTCTGTTTAGCATTTAACATGAGCTGGATAGGAAAATACAGAGTATGCAGAGCCCCAAGACAGTCTGGCACAGTCGCTGAGACACGTCAAATGCATTAGTGCATGTCAGCCTGCGCCAGGCTCTGCACAGGTTGGGAAGTAACACAGCCTAATCACCACTGCCCTCCCAGGGGAATTCCGTGCATGCTTGTGAAACTTTTCTTAGGGGATGTCACTGGCTGGGAGGGTGTGAGAATAGAGCAATGCACACAGCTGTTTTCCTCATTCTGTGCGCCGAATGTTTTCCCTTCTTGTTTACAATGCTATAAATTATTTTTTAGTTGAACCTTTGTTCTGGGTGCAGCTTAGCCTTGAGCTGGGTTTGCTTGCTTGTTTCCGTTCCTGCTTCATTTCCTCTGCCTGCCTCCCAGCATGACTAACACTGTCTGTGCTGCTTCCCTTGTCTCCACAGTTTCCCCCCCAGTGCTCTGTCCGGGACGCAGGCAACTGCCATGCCTGTCTTCCATGTGCTGCCACAGGGAGACCTGCTCAGCATCGAGCAGCACAGGGAGATCTGTTAACAGCGACCGAGAGGTGCCGACTTCATAGAATCACAGAATTGTTTAGGTTGGGAAAGACCTCTGAGATTGTTCAGTCTGGTCATTAGCCCAGCGCTGCCAAATACCCCACTTAAGCATGGCCCTAAGTGTTACACCCATGTGTCTTTGAAATACCTCCAGGGATAGTGACTCCACCATTTCCCTGGGCAACAGACCTTTGTTTCTTGTTAAGAAAATGAAAACTTTGCTAGGCTTTCCTTTTCTTCCTCTTGCACTACATGAGCAAATCAAGATGGATGTGTGACAAAGAGAAAGAAGTCCTGTGTTCCCTGATGTTGTGGTCTAATCCCTGCCAGCAACTAATCCCCACACAGCTGCTTGCTCACTGCCTCCAGAGGGATGGGAGAGAGAATCAGAAAGATAAGCCTGAGAAAACTCCTGGGTTGAGATTAAAGACAGTTTAATAGATAAAGAAAAAGCTGTGCATGCAAACAAAGCAAAACAAGGAATTCATTCATCCCTTCCTTTGGTCAGGCAGGTGTTCATCCATCCCCAGGAAAGCAGGGCTCCATCACACATAACTGAGTAAATAAAGTAAAACAACCGTTTCTGGGAAGACAAACTCCATCCCTCTGAATGTGTCCCCCTTACTTCTTCTCCCCCAGTTTGATATGCTGAGCATGATGCCATAAGGTCTGGAATGTCCTTTGCATCAGTTAGGGTCAGCTGTCTCAGCTGTGTCCCCACCCACCCCCTTGTGCACCCTAAGCCTTCTCACTGGCGGGGTGGGGTGAGGAGCAGAAAAGCCTTGGCTCAGTGTAAACCCTGCTCAGCAGTAATGAAAACATCCCTGTGCTACCAACAGTTTCCAGCACAAACCCAAAACACAGCCCCACAGTAGGTACTAGGAAGAGCATTAACTCTGCCCCAGCTAAAATCAATATCTGATGTAATTTTTGATGGATTAATATGTCTGGGATATGTAAAGTGGCACCTGCCTTCATTTAATCATTCATATTCATTCGAACTGATATGCATTTTTCTTCTTTCACTTTGTCTTATATTTTGCTGGTCTGGGACAAGCTTTTTGCTCTACTATAATCGATATGATACATCTTCATAGATAACAATTCACTTTATCATTTCAAGCCTGTTAAGCCTCCCTGCAGACCTCCACCACAGTCCTTCAGACTCTGCAGTGCCTTTGCTGCCTCTGCAGCTGCTGGCAGCCTCTGAGCTCAACTTCTGGTTCACGGGTTTTCAATGCTTCTCAGAAAGTGCAGATACCCTCTTAGCACAGGAATGGCTTTGTGCAATCATGGGTGACCATGCACTGAAAGCGTGGACCTGGTCAGCTTACTGGCTTGAGCAAAAGGGTTGAAATACTTCCCTTATTTACTACTCCATTCATGTCTTTTGCAAGTTGAAGTGAAAATGAACTTGAACCAATTCCCACTGTGGTTGGTGAAAAAATTCCTGCCCATTTCAGGGGATGCTGGGAACTGGCCCTGAAACCTACAGCTCCTTAGGGTACCTACTCTGACCAGCTTTGCACCTCAAGTTATCCGGCTGACTTCAGGCAAGTATTTAGAAGCTTTGCTGCATCCACTGGGAGCTCACAGAGACCATGCTTCAAAGGTTGTGTGGCAGCAGAGCGATGACAGCTCTAAATGCAGCGAAGTAATGGGAGAAGCAAGGGTTCTGGTCCTTAACGGGAATGATTCAACAGAATCAAAATGAGTCAGTGTAAGTTTGCGAGTGGATTTAATGAAAGTTTTGCTAAACCTAGCACATGTTTTGCAGTGGAAAAATTTCACAAAGACAGAATGTTTTATCTCTGTATTTTTATTTCTCTGATACAAATTAAGATGTTGATGGCAGTATTTTTCACTCTGGACTGTTACCTGTATCTTCTCAAGTGTGAAAAACAGTGCTGTGGGAGTTATTGTATCCAGAGCCTGGGACACCTGTTGAGACTCAAAGGACCTGGATCATTCAACAGCTTCATCATGGACATCGTATATGGTCTGTGTCAGCTACTGCATCTCATTTCCTCATTTATAAAATATGGATTGCAGTGCCTCTCTTTTAGAGAATGCTGTCCGGATAATGCCTTGTAATGATTATGAGACACCTGATAGTGATTGAAAGCACACGTGAATGGATGAAACCTGCTGAGAGACATAGATTGACAAAAATAAATGGGGATAATCTGAAACCAGAGAGTTGTTTTCTGCTGAATTACACTGTAGCAGATCTGTTATTACACACACCACCCCAACACAAAAATACATAAGTTGTGTATATCCTTTATAGGAATCCTTCTGAATGTATACAAGGTCCCAACAAACAAGGGAAAGTATTTCAGGATATTCTCCATGCACAATTTAGTCATTACTCATTGGCAGGAAGTAAGCCAGCTAGGCGTGTCCCCAGCTTGGCAGCTTTCTGGGAAGCTGAAGCCAGGCGCTATTGCTGGGCAGGACTGCCAGTTGAAGGCTTGTCTTTCTTGAACTGGGGAGCCCAGAACTGGACACAGCTCTCCACATGTGCCTCACCTGGGCTCAGCAGAGGGACAGGTTCACCTCCCCTGACCTGCTGGCACTGCTCTTCCTAATGCACCCCAGGACACCACTGCCCCTCTTGGCCAAGAGGACACTGCTGGCTCAGGGACAGCTTGTTGTCCCCCAGGACCCCCAGGTCCTTCTCTGCAGAGCTGCTCTCCAGCAGGTCAGCCCCAGCCTGTGTTGGTGCCTGGGGTTATTCCTCCCCAGGTGCAGGACTGCATTTGTCTTTGTGTATCAGTCCCTCCTCCCACTTCTGTATCATCAGCAAACTTGCTGGGGGTGCACTCTGTCCCCACATCCAGGTCACTGACAAGTAAGTTGAACAGCTTGTTCAGTTTAGGCCAAGCTGCACAACCTGCTGACCATATATAATGTATTTCTGATTGCACATTTATTACTGTATAAGTCTGTTAAAATGCTCTAGCATGGAGGCATATGAGCTTAAATAAATATTAAAATGCTGTGTAAAAACTACTTGTATTTGAAGCAATAAGTTCCCCATGTTGTAGGGCTCTTTTATGTATCATTCAACAAAAGGAATAATGAACATTTATCCTTATTGATTTAAAATTAACTACAACTTAAAATTAAAAAATAAAATTTAAAATAATATTAAAATTTAAGTAGGCTGAAGAGCAATGGCTATTACCCTTCCTGGCCTAAACCAAATATCTTACTTGTATGAAGTCCAGATGCCAATTACAGAGTGTACAGTGCAATGCAAGTTCCTGGTGCTGGAACATTGCATTGCCCAAGTGTTTTATTCAGAGTATCAAACAACATGTTCATAACTTATTTAAATGCCAGTGCATCCAGTAATTTAATGATATTGTGATTTAATTGATTCCCTAATTAAACTGAGAAAACTGGGGCAGGAGAAAAAAATTTTAAAAAGGGCAGAGAAGGTGAGCTTTGAATGTAAATATAACTCCATCAATGATTTGGGGCTGGAAAGAAAGTATGCATCCCATAATCCATATTCTTTTACAGAAAGATAAGCATAAAATATGGTTTACCTAAAAAAGGTAGCATCTGGACAGCTCACTATATAGACAATTTGGAGTGAGAGAAAACCTCTGGCTTGCTCTAAGGAGCTTGTTCTGGAAAATTAGTTATTGAGGTACCAAAGAGAACTGAACAAAGCTAAATAACTTGGAATTAAGAAAAAAAGACAAGAAAATTTATAAAAATGATGCAGTGTGCACCCCAAGACAATCAGGATAACCATCCAACCTTTCCTGAAGAAAAGGAGGAAGACACATGTGCTCCCAGCCCTTCCCCATGCAAAGACCGCAGGATGCTGACACCCCCAAAGACTGACTGTCAGCATTAGTATCCAGAACAGCACTGACATGGTGAGCATAACACCAAAGAAAAGGAGGACATACTAAGAAGGCTTTTCTATATAAAATATTTCAAAGATATTGCATTTTTTCTGTATAAAATATTTTAAAGATATTGCAGTTTTCTGTATTAATTTGGGCTAGCGTACAGTGTGGAGAGATGGATATGATGGGTAGATTGTGAGATGGATAGCAAAGTGGTTGGATGGTCACATCCAGAGGGTGGTAGTCTCAGAGTCCCAATGGACATCAGTGACCAGTGGTGCCCTCAGGGGTCCATACTGGAACCAGTGTTATTTAATATCTTCATTAATTACACAGATTAAGGGATTGAATGCAACCTTAGCAGGTTTTGAGAGGACACCAAGGTGAGTGGTGCCATTGACACATCTGAAGGACAGGATGATATGCAGAGGGATCTGGGCAACCTCGAGAAGTGGGTCCATGGCAACCTCATGAGGTTTTACTAAACGAAGTGCAAGGTGCTGCACCTGGGTCAGGGCATCCCCCAGTATCAACACAGGCTGGAAACAGATGGAGAGCAGCCCTACTGAGAAGGCCTTGGTGGTGCTGGTGGATGAGAAGCTGGCCATGAGCTGTCAGTGAGCACTCCCAGCCCAGAGAGCCAATGGTGTCCTGGGCTGCATCCAAAGCAGCGTGGGCAGCAGGGCCAGCGAGGGGATTCTGCCCCTCTGCTCTGCTCTGCTGAGACCCCACCTGCAGTGCTGCATCAGCTCTGGGGTCCCAGTGCAGGGAGGACATGGATCTGTTGGAGCAAGTACAGAGGAGGGCCACAAAAAATGATCAGAGGGATGGAGCACCTCTCATTTGAGGAAAGCTGAGAGAATTGGGATTGTTCAGCCTGGAAAAGAGAAGGCTCTGGGGTGACCTAGCTGCAGCCTTCCAGTACCTGAAGGGAGCCTACAGGAGAGACAGAGAGACATTGTTTACAAGGGCATGTAGCGACAGGACAAGGGTGAATGGCTTAAAACTGAAAGAGTAAGTTTAGATTACATATGAGAAAAATACTTCCCATAATTATTCTTTACATTATAAATAATGTATTCGAGTTTCTGAAAATAGCCTAGCTGTTCAGCAAAGCAACTAAAGTTCCTCAGACCATGGGGAACCTATCCCTTTCAACACAACTGATTCACACATTGTAATAATTCTTCTTTGCAAGGCAATGATGTGTTTTATTTCTCACTGGTAGCATTATATACTATGATACAAGCTTTGGAGTACTTCATTTCAGTTTAAGTAAAACTTTCTTCACTGAATCATTTGCAGTAAAACTTTTTTAGTGACTAAATTATGATTCTGCTGGCAGCTTTCTGTTCTATATTATTTTTATAAAAAAATAACTTCCTATTCAAAGGGGCTTAAAAGAATAAACAAATATGGTTTACTTAGGGGTTCAGCTGCATCAGAATGGGTTCATTTTGACAACTTGTTCCTGAACTGTTATTTTGGCCATTTAGAGGGCTCAGGCGCAGGTGAAGTTTTCAGGTACTTCATATTTGTCCTTTAGGCAGAAACATGATCCCACAGGAAATACATGTGGCGTTTTTCTTTTGTGGCGTTTTCACAAAGAAACCAACCTATGCCTGAGACCAGATTTTAGGAAATGAGTACTTAAATGCCTTTCTTCAGATGAGTATTTTCAAACATAGATTTTTTTTTTTCATCAACATTTTGGTGGCTGAAAATAGGACTAAGTTTTTAAAAGAACTTAAACACCGCAAAGATTTAAAGTGAAGTATTTGATGCACTGTAATAGTGTAGCCTTTGGCAAATCATGTAATAGTTTTTGTCCTAGGTTATGTAGAATGAAGCTGGTCCCCACACATAGAGAAGCCCTGAGAATGAATGTGGGGAGCCCCAATTATGTCCCAAGTGGCTGCTCTATGGGCATCAAAGGAGGGTGGCTAAGCCCCTGAAGGCTTGTTCCCTACCATGAAGGGCCCTAAGGCACAGAGACATGTAGACTCCTGGTGTCCTCATCACTGACATGAGGCCCAGTTCACCCCTCTGGGATGTTCTGGGGAGCTTCAGGCCCTGGGCTGGAGCACCTCATCACCTCAAGCCAAAGGAAGAGTTGCCATCACCCTCTGGCAAAGGGGTCACCGCCAGGGATATGAGAATCACCACTAGGGGGGCAAGGAAAGGATATTTTAGGATTGTACAGGATTTATGGGATGTTCTGTGAAGGATGGGGAAAGGGGGACCAAGGCGTTTCGGAGAGAGGTGAGTGAGAAAACAGTAGGATAAGGGGATGCAATGTACAAGTATGGGCTGGTCAGTGCACCTGCCTGGCTGTGCCCTATGTGTGACCAGTGTAGTCCATCCTGGACTCTGACTAAACCCCACTTCTAGTCATTTTTCCAGGCAAACAGCCCTGTCCTCTGTGCAGGGGGTCTCAGTGACAGCCCCTGGACTGAGACTAGGGGCTGGAGGCCCCTGTCTCTCTGGTGAAAAAGAGACTCTGGTGTCTGGAGAGACCAAGTTGGCTGCTGGAGGGACCAGAGAGAGGGTCCAGATGAGAGAGGCTTTGGAATCTGGATGTCAACTGAGACCCACCTCTGTGTGTGTGTGTGTGTTTTTGCATAACAGAGAGTCATACATAGCAGCAGCTGCAGGGTGGCAGTCTCAGAGGCTCTTAGGTCCAAGTGCCAGCAGCTGGCCAAACTTGGAGCCCAGGGCAACTCCTGAAACAGCTGAGTGTCTGAGTCCAGTTGCTGAAGGAATTCACTGTGCAGGATCACATTTCCCAGCACAGGACATTCTGCCTGAACTGACAGACAGGGGACAGAATGAGGCCATTGGTGTGTTTTGTGTATTTTGGAGTGTTATATTTTCTAGCTCTGTTGCTCTGTGTGGCCAGCTAGGTGCATATGTACATATGATGGATATATGTCCTGTATATGCACATGTGCCTTCTGGGGACACCAGTGCACCCTCACTGATGGCTGGATCTGGGGCTATGGAGATGTGGCAGCCTTGCATCTATCAGGCTGCAGGATTTAGCAATCTCCTAATGTCACCTGTAGCTTCACCTTTCTGTAAGTGCCAGTAGCAAGGCAGTCCTCTGTTCTCTAATATACAATCAAAGTTCAAATTAGAGAAGTTGTCCTTAAAACAGTTTTTTACTTGGAACAAAAATATGGTGTTCAAAAGGACTCAAAACAATCTGTGATTCTGTGATTGTGTGGCCAGCCAGTTCAGGTGAATAAGGAAATTATCTGGTTTACAGGAAGAGGAATACAGTGCCAATCTCAATGAAATCACTTGGAAACTCAGGTAGAGACTGAACCATGAGGAAGTTATGGCTATTGGACTCTAGTCTTTTTTTACAAATTTAAAAACTAAGTTGTGTTAATTTCCTTATCTGTGTTGAGATTTTCTTCCATGAGTCAATGCAAATAATTGTCTGGAGAATTACAGTAATTGCTGGGAAACAAAGCTAAAATCCTAGATAGTGACTCTTGGGTCAAAGCAGCTTTGACATTGATCAAAGATTTTTTTTTTTTCTGTCCAGTACCCAAGCCATGCAGATGTTACAACTTCCTCTACACCAGACAATAGGGAATGATTCCTGGGACTGAAAACACTAGACTTAGCCAATGACCAATTTTCAGCTTCTTTTTTCCTTGACATAAGAGGGTCATTTTTTATTTCATATTTCTACCCATGTCTTGCTGCCTGAATGGCAACAACATTACTGACATGTGAGATGGATTGCTGTGATGGATTGCTTGAGCAGCAGAGCCAGTGTGGGGAGAATACCAACAACCTACACAGAGAGAGAAAACAAATAAAGCAGGAACCAGCAGATGGCTGGGATACATATCTATAAGAAATGCTTGTCGAACACCAAACAGAACCTCTGGAGGGTCATTTTATAGGCACATTTTATGCATTGTTTGGTACCTGTTTAAAGACTCACCACATCTCTTTCCCAGTGAAGCCAGGTTGCAGAAAAACATAGCAAGCAGTTACATGTGAGATTTGGCCCATGGATTCTGGTTTAATTTGGTAATTTGATAATTGGTGTCTAATGGGCAGTGAACATTCAGTGATGTAATATTAAGTATTAAAATTAAAGGACAAGTGATTTCCTGTTTCTCAGGGTCTCACAATGCAGTGGGATCTATCGCTCTATTATTGCAATCCTCATGTTTCTTGTAGGAATCAAGGATAATTTTTGTCCCCCATAACAAGAAAATCCTGACCCTACAGCATCTCTTCGACATTCTATATCTCAATTATTTCTCTGTATCTGTCATAGGCACTATTTTTCAAACTTATAACAATACGCTTAGACATGCCATTTGATTATTGTGTTGTGGTTTGCTTATTTATTACAGAGTCCAGAGAAATCCAAGCCCATGAAACCTTTGTTCTTCGTTCTAAACTATGAACTGGAGAAAGGTGAAGGAGCTGGTTGATAGACTCTTTTGAAGACAAGGGTCAAGTAAGAATATATTCAGCTCATTGGTAAGTAGGATGTTGTTTGTGGGAAAGGCACTTGGACTTTCCGTGCAGTTCATCCCACAAGCTGCTTGGACCAGCCAAAAATTAGAAAAGATGTGGGAGCTGTGGGTCTTTGTTCACCTAGTGAACTTACCATATAGTGGTGCAATATTGCAATGTTCAGAGAGTTATAAGCATAGCCAAGGGAATGCACAGGAGTCAAGGACCCTCACACAGACATCACATTTTATAAGATGGATGCTAACATTTAAAACTTAATTTATTACCACCCTGCAAGGTTTTTGATGCAATATCTTTAAGAAAAAATGTTGTGCTGCAGAGAACATCCATGCTTGCCCATCCTTGTCCTGACTTCCTAGAATCTGTACATCCCATGGGAGCAGATCCCCAAAGCTTTCTCTGCTCTGGCAATGTGGTGGTGTCAGCTACTCAAGCCTAAAAACAATATACAGATTACAGCACCTAAAGGCCTTAGGTAATAGCATTCACACAGAGCTGTACAACAGCATAGGGGTTTGGGTCCAAAATATCATTCACAGAAAAAAAGAAAAGATAGAATACATCAGTCTCAGAGTCTGTTGTTTGGGGTTTTTCCTCAAAAGGGAACATGAGCTGAATTTCAGCAGTTTTTCCTCATGATGACTCCTCATGACTGATGGATTTTTGAGTTTAGAAGGTTAAAACAGATTAATAAAAGTGGAGCAGGGTTGATGTCCCCAGTCCTCCTCCTGCAGATAGAGCATTTGGACTAACTGTGCTGAGTATTGCTGACTGCTGCAACTCGCATGGGTCCGTGCTCATGGCTGCATTGTTTTTGCATGCATGTGCACTTCACCAAGGGCACAGTGGTATGTTAATTCTGCAGCTTTTTCAGTTTGGGGAATTTCCATAATATTCTCAGTATTTCAGGTGAGGAGGGTTGCTCTTTGTGGACACCACCAGTCCCTCCAGCCCCGACTGTGCTGCCTCCAGCCCATGGTTTGGCCACCCATGACAGAAGCAGGGGTAGTGGGTGCTATGGTATCAACAAGGCCTTTGCAGTTGAGCTTGCACTGCCATAGCTGAAATCACAGCTGGTTAAGAGCAGGGTGATCTGTGCAAATGCAGATTGTCATATTCTTGGGCTTAGATCGCCTTTTATAGAGAGGCAGGGACTGCTTGGCACCAGTGGCTGATGGGATGAAGCTTATGTAGTCACAAAAACTTATCTCATGGTATTGACACTGCCACGATGGGCACTCTCAGATTTATTATTAGATGATGGTTAACGACCCTTAGAGACAGAGAGACTCTACAGTGACAGTGATTTAGTGCCTGGGTGTCCAGATGCACAGAGCTTGCTGAAATCAATACCTGTTAGTTATCTGACCAGCTCTGAAGATCTGGGCCATCGGACTCTAAAGCTTCATCAGCTCAGCAAGCACAGCTTTTACTCTGAAAAACAAGGACAGAAGCTCCTGATGAGTGTCTAATAATGCCTCATTATGCCTGCTTATTTTACATAAGAGGTGCTCAGACCATCTGCAGATGGACAGCAGCACAAATCTTTCAGGACCTGCCTAGAAAACTCACTGTTGGTGTTCAGGCCATTGGATGCTGCTGTTTCACATCGATGCTGCTTATGCTCCTTCTTGTTACAGCAGTGATAAACTGTCAGGCTTATCAGCAAGTTCTTGTCAAAGGTGTGACTTGCATGTGCATTCAGAAATCTCTTTTTTCAGTCCGACTCTAGAGCTATCTATCAGCATAAATTTTAATCATTGTTATCTCAAGAGGAAATGATATACTGCAATTAATCGCTCAAATAATTGTGCTCAGTATGTGATTTGGCTGACAGTCACAGCTCCTGTTAACTATATGATCTCTGTTGTGGCATGTACTGGAAAATGACGTTATTACCATTCCAAGATAATCAGCATTAACTCTGTGAATTCGAGGCTGAGCAGGGCAGAGTCACACAGACCAGAATTAGTCTATGTAACATACTGCATTGCAGCAAGACAGCTAATAACAGTGCAGCAAAGCACATTAGCTGTCAAGCAATACACTACACCGTGGAGAACAGACTGACACCATGTCATATTTTGTAATCATGCATCCACTGGGGCATCTTTTAGGAGCTGAGGCATATTTCTAACAGGGATGCTAATATAATGAGTACTCAAATGCACTTCTTTCACTTATTTGCAAAATATTATCACTCTCCTACTTGTAGATGTTGGTGAGATAATTCTCTATCTGTTAGAGTGCTCTGTTTGTCTGATGGCACATCCCACTGGGGACAGAGAATGATGTAATGAGCCTGGAGGTATACCCTGGTTTAAAGCAAAGTCCAACAGCAAGAGTTATAGAGCCACAATATTTAGGTATGATTATACCTTTTCTGTGAGGATTTTTTTAGTCATACAAACCAGAGATGGACCTTTGCTTTCCAGTAAATATGAGCTGTTCCTCTAGGACAAATGGAAAATTCACTGGATAGTTGTCATTGCTGTAATGGTTGTCACTGTTTTGCCTCATAATTGAGGATGCTTTCAGAGAAAGTATGAGAGCTAGACCTACTCCCATGAGTAAAAAACTACAGACCACACTACATTCTCCCATGTCTTTGCAGGCAATTTGGGAACCCCCTGTTAACTCAGCTGTCCTGGACTATCCCACTGGCCAGTGCATAGTAAGGGTGGTGGTGGGAAGAAAGATAGGCCAAGTCTGATGGGTGCTCAAGTACCTATGCAGACCTAAGCACAGTAGTCACACTTTGCAGCACCTTTCAGGCTGTGAGGTGACTTGCACCTGTACCTTTTGCTTTGCACCATTTCCTTACACAAAAATATGTGCCAATCCCAGGAACTGGAGATTTTTTCCGTCCCTAGGGCATGTCATTGAAGCCTATTAGTAGTTACTGGTACAAAAGGAGTGGTTAATAAATTGCTCTGAGAAAAAATGTCCCTTAGCCTGTCCTTTAACATCTGTCCTGAGAAACTGTCCTTCAATTTTCTACACATCCAAGTTATCTAGAAGTGCACTGGTAGATAAGATTAAATAAAGGCTAACCATTACTTTACTGTATAGTTGTACACTAACACATATTTAGAGTTACTTGGAAGAAAAGTAGTTTCTTGGAAGAAAATCTGCTAGTTTTCTATGCACACATGGAGGAAAATATTCAAAATACCTTCAGAAATATTAACAGAAGATACCATTTCATAAGTGGGAAGTGAATCAGGTGGAAGACTTCTGCAGATTTGATTTTATTATGATGAATAAATGAAACAGCTTTCTGAACTTGCACTGAAATACTGAAATGGCTTTTAAAGAGCTCACATAAACTGCACAGTGATCCAAAGTAAGAATCAGAAAATTTTACCATGAACACTGCAACCAAGATTTAGCAAATTCACAAGGATATGTTTAAAAAACACCCTCACTTATTGTCCACAAAAATAGCTATGCAGAAAGCTGAAGAAAGGAAAGCATCTTGCTGCATTATATATGCCAATAAATTGTTACATTATATATATACAAATTAGGTATACCAAATTTTAGTGCAAATATAAAGACAACAGAGAAAAGGAAGAGACAATAGCTGCCTGTCTGGCTTCTAAATTTCTGATGAATCAGAAGTGTGTTATTGTGGAGAGGAATTTAACTGGTCTGTAGTCAACATGATCTTTTAAACTTTGTCATGAAACAAATGAAGAATCATACATAGAACTGTTGATCTCTTTTCAAGTGCTTTATATGAATGGAATATTTTAATAATAAAACAAAACAAATAGCAACAGCTGTTTAATGACCTCGAAGTGATTTAGCTCAAACTCTCCAAATGCTCCTCTTGTCAGAGATAAATACAGGAAGCTCCAGGTTTATAGACAGCTTTTTGAGAAAAAATGAGGAGTGCATGATAATTGTTTACCAAATTCATAACCTTAAAGATAGTGCCTTTTTTCAATAAATTAGGACTATTTTTTGATTTTGAAAATACAGATTTGTCTTTGCATTCGTAAGTTCTATGAACATAATGATATTTTTATTAAGGTGATTCCTGAAGTTGATTAGTCTGTATATAGCACATTTTAGGGTTTTTTTTTTGAGTGGTTCTCTGCACTATTTCTTCAACTGTGTGACAGTTTTAAACCATCATGATGCTTGTGTTACTGCTGAAGAAGACAGAAGGTGAAATTAGTTCCATACAAGGAACCCATGCAAATTATTTATGCCTGCCATGAATAAATTGATCATGATATGCCCAGCAGTGTATCTCAAAGTATGATCAAGGAGACTTGTTTTTTATGCTACTGCTGCTATTTGCATCTTTACAATGGACTTCTGCAGCATCTATTATTTTGTCTCTAATTACTTAATTTTGTTAACAAGGCAACCTGTTAATCAAAACATATTCTGCTCCATGTTCAGGGAGTTAATCTTTCAGGATCCCTCTTGCTGACCAGTTAAAAAAATCTCCTGTAAAGTATATGTGAGAGGCAATACTAAGTTAACTAAAAAATATGGAGATGAACAAAGTACCCTTTATTTAAGAGTATTGATTTCTTAAAGTGTTGAGTTGTAGAGCTCTGTGCTCCTTATTTTAGCCTCAGAGTGAGCTTTTTTTAAATTATTCTTTTAACAATTCTTAGGATTTTGGTCTGGAGAAGAAACAACATAGCTCAGCTAGGAAACACCACTTTCCTACCACTTGCAGTGAATATTTTATCACTAAGTAGCTAACAAAATGAAAAGTACTGAGACAATATTCTCTTTCTTTAAAGTCATTTGGGCAAAAGAATGGCATCAAAGAAGCATTTTCTGCAGAGGATGAAAGGCTTCTGAGCTAGCTAGGTGCTAGCAGAGCTTTTTGTGCTGTTTTGGGGTCAGATTTGGCTCAGACATAAGAAGCTAATGTCGATCTCTACTGGAACATGAAAAACCATGATGGTCTGAGAATAGTCTGGCTCTATCTCCTCTGTAATATCCCATCAGATAACTGTAGACAACATCACCAGTTTTTCAGTCTCTTTTCCAGGGTAAACAGTGTCAGCTCACTCAGTTTCTCCCAGTAAGACAGATACTCCAAAACATAAACCAGCTTTATTTCCCATCACTATCAAGAGTTGCGCTCTGCAAAGCTTAGTTAGAACTACCACATCAATGGATCTCATCTAAGCATTGGCTGAAGGTGTGAAGTATTTGTGTGTTCAGCATTGATTGATCTCCGCTGTCATAGGCTTGAAAAGTGGTAATTTCAGCAAATTCAAAATAATTAGTATCACTGAAAAAAATACAATCTAATGCACTAATTTTGGAAACAGTCATGGCTCTCTTTTCATCATAGAGAAAGCAAGCGTGCTTGTAAGTCACTTGGCCATTCTTGTGAATGATGAATTTCTTGTGTTCTTGTTTACACAGAGCCCTGTTAAGGTTCACTTTCCACCTGCTCTGATTTGAAACAGGCACTGAATAGTTATCTACAACAGAGACAATGCATGTCCCCTATCTACTTCTGCAAGCTGCTTTCCTGGGCACAGGTAAAACAAAGCGTCCGCAGATTAATTTGTTCCATGCTCAGTAAAAGAGTGTTAATCATCATGAACTAATGTGATTTTAATGGGAATGTCATAAGTATCCCAATGCAATTTCTATTTTAATGTAGCCATTAATTGTGCTATAATTTCACCAAATGAGATAGCTTGTAATGCAGCATTAGAGCTAGTGCACTGAAATGATGCGACCTTTGACGCAGACCTGCATTACTGACAGGATCTTCCTACATAAGCCTTGAAAATAGTGTGGGTCAAGTGGCTGGAAGGGGTACATATAGACCAAATTTGATTCTCTACTCTTGTTTCTTGCATAGTAATTAATCCAACTGAAAGAACCAGAAGCAGACTACTAGAGGATGACTGGCCAATATTTGTGATGGAGAAACACAGTTTATAAATCACTTAAGACAGGACTTCCTGATTCTCACAAGGAAAAGGACCTCTGTCTCCACTGACCAGTGTGACTCATTCCTTTGCACTCATTTACCTCTAATGGCACTTTGCCATTACTTGTAGTATTTCCAAGAGGCATAGACAGAAGAATAAATCTTCCCATCTCACAAAGTATAGAAATTCCCTCTGTAGTGCTGCTGAAAGAAACAGCCATCTTCCCAGTGAGCTGGGACAGTAACAAGGGTACATAGCCCTCAGTACCTGCTACTGAGAAGCCTGCTACTCTCAATTGCTGAGAAATACGTGTTTGGAGAGGTGCTTTGGGGCTGAAATGCTCTGTCCCACACTTCTATGACCACCTTACACTGAAGTGGTCTTCTCACACTG
Organism: Promerops cafer; assembly: GCA_013398275.1. NCBI lineage: Eukaryota > Metazoa > Chordata > Aves > Passeriformes > Nectariniidae > Promerops > Promerops cafer. Next base: position 3,145,567 of record VZSE01009483.1, on the reverse strand, counting down.
CCCCAACTCGTGATATCAGTCATAGAACTGTAGTGATCTCCAAAGAGAAGAGAGAAAGGGGTATTAACTCTTCACAGCAACTGATAGACACAGGTGGTTGTCCTGACTTAGAGCAACTGTCTTCCCTGTCAGTGGGGAAGGGAAAGGCTCATGTTCAGGCCACTGGATACAAGCAGGAGTCAGGCTCCCTCACAGAAATATTCTGTCCATTCAGCTGGAATTTGACTTGCCTTCTTGTGTAATACCCCCAGTTCTGCTAGTGTTGTGGCAATTTTTTTGTGAACTAAGGGCATATTCTGGGAAAGGAAGGGAACCAAGAACAAGGAATTCAAACCCTCAAAGCCTGAGAAGGAAAAAAATCCCAAACTTCTTATTTTTCCCAGGCAGCAGTCTGGTTGATAAGCAGTCTTCCAAAGCAGACCTCTTCTGAGGAGATTTTGAATGGTCAGAGGTGCTACTGTGTATAGAAAGGGTTTAAAGGTAGGTTGCAAATAAATTAATGCTGGCTCATTGTAAAAATATGGGTAATATTTCTCCAAGGTGGGTAAGAGTCATTTGAACTCTAGGACTTCTCTGGCAGAAAAGTTAATTGGTATAAATAAATTGGTTATAAATAAAAATAGGTCAGAATTTACAAGAAATTTCCTAAACTTCTAAAGACTGAATCTTTGGTAGACTTCTCCAAAGCTCCTCCAACTGGGGAAAGAAAGTCAACACACTTTAAGGCAGAGTTTGTTAAAGATAATTAGGAGAAACTTATAACTTGGCTGAATGTAACATCAAGAGAGTGGGCTGAGTGAAACAGAAAGACTTTTTGGTTTATATTCTTACAGCTATCATCTTAGCAAGTACCTTTGGGGCAAGACTTGGCACCTTACATGAGAAGATTATGAGAAAATTGCTATTTTTCATCCAGTCAATTTTGCCTCTTGTTTCTGCCATTTCATTTCCACTTTTCATCCAAAGTGATACCTGTGATCAGGTTTTGTTGTTCTTGTTTTCAATCAGGATGAACAGAGACAATAAATACCTGAGATAATCCCACAGCTGTTAGCAATTGGATTTCTTTTTTTCTTTAGGAAAGCCTTACAGCTACTGAATTGGAATCAGAAATTAATTTGGAAGTCAAACAGTTTCCTGACTGATGCACATTCCTGTTTTCTAGATGAGACTCCTGTCCCCCAGGGCAATGAGAACTACACACAACTCATACAAAACTTGAGCCTTCGCTTGTGGCTGTTTCCTGCAAAATGTTTTCAGAGCAAAGTCACTCTGCAGCACATATCTCAATTACACATTTATTCCAATTGTTTGATGCATTGTCAGGAGGATAATAAGGATAGTGGGGACAGGGATGATTTATCTGGCTAGGAAAAATCACATTGTGTTCAAACTCCCTGTAAAGCTTTCATTGACTCTGCTGCCAGCACAGATTAGTGCAATGCAAAAATGTTAAATACGAAACCAGCACTTCCCATTTAAATGGTTCAAATAATTAGCAGTTCTGAGCCTTTTCACTTACATCTTTTTAACAGCTGGCAGACTCATTTTCAAAAATATATCTACATGGATTTTTCTGCCCCTTTAACACTTCTGAATTCAATACTGGGCAGTCAATAACTTTGGATAAACATCTTAACCAGTGCAACATCTTCAGAGAATAATAAAGGCATTAAGTCACTGCCTCTTCACAAAATTAAAGAAGCCACATTTCATATGTAAATTAATTTATTCATTTATATCAGTCATATAACTCCTCTACCTACAGTGTTTTACATTGTGTGGTAGCATGAATACAATAAATTACTTTCTGATTCTCTTTCAATCAGATTTCTTTCCACTAACAATAGAGAGACCCTGAAGGTATTCAGTCATATCTTGACTTCAGTATCTAATAGTTTATAGAAAGCTGTCAATGTCTGCTCTCAGGTGTGAGGCAATGCACCCTTTCAGACAGCCTGGTATTCAGCACAGGGTGGGAAGGAAGTGAAGGAAGGATGGGTCTCCAAAGTGCATTTCAGTGTATTGGGTTTTCATGGACATGTTTTGGAAGCTGGGGGGCTTCTGTGAGAAGCTGCCAGAAGCTTCCTCCATGTCTGAGAGAGGCAATGCCAGCTGGCTCCAAGATGGACATATGGCCACTGGCCAAGGCCAAGCCAATTAGCAATGGCGGTAGTGCCTTTGGAATAACAGATTTAAGAAGGAAAAAAGTTATTGCATAGATGTAACTGTGGCCAGAAAAGAGAGGAGTGAGAGTATATGAGAGGAACAGCCTTGCAGACCCCAAGGTCGGTGGAGAAGGAAGGGAAGGATGTGCTCCAGTGACCGGAGCTGAGATTTCCCTGCAGCCCCTGGTGCAGAGTATGGTGAGGCAGCTGTGCTCCTGTTTCCCCATGGAAATCCATGATGGAGCAGAGATCCACCTGCAGCCCCTGGAGGAGCCCCACACTGGAGCACGTGGATGCCCAAAAGAATGTTATGACCCTGTGGGAAGCCCACACTGGAGAAGGCCCCTGGCAGGACCTGTGAAACCAGCACTGGAGCAGACTTGCTGGCAGGACACGTGATCCTGTGGGAGGACCCAGGTTGGAGCACCCTGTTCCTAAGGATTTCACCCTGTAGAAGGGACCCATGCAGGAGCAGTTCATGAAGAACTGTAGCCTGTGGGAAGGACGCACATTAGAGAAGATCACAGTGGACTTTTTCCTGAGGGAGAGATCCCACACTGGAGCAGGGGAAGGAATCCTCCCCTGAGGAGGAAGTGGGAGAAGAAACAACATGTTATGAACTGACCATAAACCCCATTCTTGTCTCCCTGCGCCACTGGAGGGGAGGAGACAGAGAAATGGGAATTAAGTGAAGCCCAGGAAGAAGGAAATGTTGGTGGAAAGGTGTTTTTAAGATTAGTTTTACTTTAGTCATTTCCCTAAGTCAAGTCTGTTTAGCCCGTGACAGTAAACTGGTGAGTGACCTCTCCCTGTTTTTATTTTAAGCCATGAGAATTTTATTTTAATTTTTTTTCTCTCCTGTCCAGTTGCAGAGGTGAGTGTTAGAGAAGCTTTGGTGGGGACCTCTTGTCCAGTCAGGGTCAACTCCCCATATACAGTAATCATGTTCTCAGCTCTATTTCAGATCCAAAGGGATCAGGGATGATACAGGAGTAGCTTGTTTCTGTGTGTTCCTGGGTGTTTCATTATTATTGTGTATGAGCAGCACTTTCTCTGCATTGGTTTGTACATTGCCATACAAAATTTTCCTTCTTCTGCCTTCTTGTCTGGCTGAATGATACTCGAGGTTCACAGTAGAAGAGGCTCAGAATTTCAAAGATATGTGGAGAAAATAGTGATGGAGAGGAGATGCATGCTGTGTATAAATTGTCTACCTATGAGCAAGTATTGCTTCAGACAAGGTGGGACCCTGAGAAAAAAAATGAGAAATGGGACTCTAAAACATTCTTAAAAATGGAAAAACCAATGTGACCCTGCCAGAAGCCTACCCACCAAGCAGGTCAACTTCCTTTTATTGTTTGCATAAGCCCACTTTCCCCAAAAAGCAGCACCAGCAGCAGGATTAAAGAGAACAGCATACATTTTGGCTGCACCATGAGACAGCTGCAAATCCAGCACTAGGTACAGTGATATTTTATTTTAGTTTTGATTTATATCTTGCCTCCTGCCAGACTCTTTTGAGCCTGATATTTGACTGTAGAGAATTGCCCCCACGAATTTGCAGGGACCACTTCGTTTAATCTGTTTTGAAATTGCAGGTGACTTCAGGGTGTAAAATGGGAGACATTAATTGGTAGTTGTAATGACTGCATGGCTGAAGTCCAACCCTGTAAAAGTTGCTGCCTTCAAATCCTCTGACCTTGGTATCATTGTATGCTCCCAGGCAAAAGGTCTTTACACTGGTAGCTGTGGAAAATCAATCTCAATTCCCTAAAGATGGAAGCAGTGTTGCTAAATGTCACTGAGAGTTAGCAGCTGCTTTTCACTGGCTGTAGCTTTGAAGAGAAATATTAAAAAGCAAACACTGGTTTGGGGAATGTATACAGGTTCAAGTGTTTGGGTTGATGATCCAACTGTGATTTTAAATTTTGGTATCCCTATGCAAAGAGATTTCATCCCAGTGTTCACTATTGTCTTTAGTTCTCCTAAGTTTTTAATGTCTTTTGGGGGTCATCCGTAGAGCTGTGAATGTTGTGGGTTCTCATTCCAGGCAATGAAACTGAGTGGGATGGATGTTCACATTATTTTCATCCAATAAATTCTCTGTGAATAGTTGTTAAAACAAAAGACCTGGATTCATGAGAATATCTTCTATTTAATTTAACCGAATCAAACTCAGAACCAAAACATCTTAGGAAAAAGACCCCACAAAGATTAATTAGTACAACTGACAACTAGGATGTGCAAATGTGTACCAGTGTGTCTGTGTTTGTGCTTTCTGCTGGGTATATTAAGCAGTGATTGAGTTAAATTTTTATATCTTTGTTGGTTTCTTGATGATTGATATTTTAGAAAAATGAATGAATAAATGAATAAATAAATAAATAAATAAATAAAACGAAGAAAACCCAAAAACAACGAAAGGAAGGAAAACAGTACAGGTGATTAAACATGTAATTAATAATGAAAAGTTCCAGAAGTCCCTACACTCAGCTAAATCCCTATATTTCCTTAGTGTCTTTGGCAACTCCTGAAACCCTTTTCTCTCCGGAGAAGGGGCATAATAGGAGCTATTTGTCTAATTCATTGTGAATTTGAGGCTTTCATAATAGATTTTTTTAATGTCTTAACTGTTATTACTCTGGTTTTTTAACACTCAAAACTGCTGAAGAACAATATCTTGAAAAAAAATAGCTACACTTGTCTTTGATTTTTCTGCGGATATTTAATTTCTCCTTCAAATTCTGAGTTGCACACCAGCAAATTATAACCCTGCCCAGATAATTCTGTATCTTCCTTTTCTTCCCAAATTTGTAGTATTACAGTTATTAATTTGGATGACTGTTATTTATAATCACTGGTGTCAGTCTTGAATACACAGATTGCAGGGTTAAAGGAAAATAGTGGTTAAAATGTAGTTTTGCTCTCCAGGATATTAATAAATTTTTTTCAGTGTGTTTGATGACAAATACTTGAAGGAAGTACCCTAAGAACCTGAAAATTGTTTTAAATGAGATATTGGAATTTTATGTTTTAATCAGCAGTATCAAATTCTTGATAGCATTATCTACCACAACTGACACATTTAAACAAAAAAGCTTCACTGAAATTTTAGTCTAGCCATGCTGCCACTGTGCTTTCTCAGAAATACAATAAATTATTTGACTAATAGGGTGGGATGCAGTCTTCTAAATACAGGTTTCAAGCTGCCTTTCCAGAAGGGTTTGGGACTCTGCAGACCTTGTTTCTCATCTGCTGGTCCCAGCTGGGTGTCTCAGGTACCACAGAACATCTGAGAAATGTGTTTCTGAATATCAGTGTTCAGACAACTGGTCTCCTCTCACTATGTGTCTTATCTAGCAGTTGATTTGCCCAGTGGGAAGGAAGATAAAGTGGAAGGGGATGCAAATTAGTTGCCATTTCCATATGTGGTACAGTTTTAAAAGGCCTTGAAATTACTTAACTAATTTCTGAAAATTAAGTCCTCAGTCATTCATACTTTTCCTATGCATCAGGACTATGTGGAAGTCTTGGAGAGTCACTTAAATGGTTGGGAGGAAGTCCTGGGGTCTTTTTGTCCAACCTCTTGCTCAAAGCAGGATTGTTGCTGACACTAGATGATGGATATGTGGCTTTAGTGGGATGAGTCTTGAAAGACTCCAAGGGTGGAGGTTTGAAAAACTCTCTGGGCAGCCTGTGCCAGGGCTGCACTGCTGCATAAAAAAATTTTTCCTCATGTCCATGCAGAATGTCTCAAGCCAGGAACTGTGACTGTTGCTCCTTCTTATACCATCTTATACCAAAATGACTTTCACACTGCCGCTTCTCTGAGTCTCCCTCAAGCTGCCATTGACAACTATTAGCTTTTCTCTAACTCTCCTCTTCACCAGATCAAACAAACCCATTTCCTCAGCCTTTCCCTATGGGCCATGAGCTAAAGGTGTCCTCACCGCCTTGTATTTTCTCCAGTCTTTCAATGTTTTTCTTGAACTAGGGGGATTAATCTAGACGTAGGATTCCTGGTGTTGCCTCATCAGTGGTAAATGTGGGGGGACACCACTTTCTCTTCAGCTGATGAAAATCACCCTAATGTATCTCAGGATGCAGTTTGCACTATTTGCACTGAGAGCACACAGCTGGCTGATGTTCAGCCTGGTGCCAACAGTAATTGTCCTTTGATTATGGCTGCTACTCAGCTGGTCATCTCCCAGACTGTACTGGTGGACTGAGTTGGTCCACCTGGGCACAGAGATTTTTGCTTCCCGCTACTGAAATCCATGTGATTATTCCTGGCCAGAAATAGGGTCTTTCTGGACTGAGACGTTATAATGCACTGTCTTCACAGTGCCTTCCTTTTTTTCACCTCCTATGTATTGTCATTTAAAGATATGTTAAAGTTTTTACTTCTCCATGTACAGACAATGATGAAGACACTAAACAAGACTGCATTTGTACTGGCCTGTGGGTATCGTGTTTACAGTCTTTCAGGGAATTCACAACGGTTATCTGGTTTACATTATTTCCCAGTCAATACTTTGTTGTTTGTTCACATGTATCAGATTACACTGGCACTGCATATTCTTTAACTCAATATACCTCTTAAATTAAAACCGACAGTTAAGGTCTAAGTGCTGGGAACATATGCTTCCTGCTGGAAACAAAGACAGCTGGGTGAACTTAGTAACTTTGAAAGACTAGAGAAAAAACTAGTTTAAATATGGACTTAGGTACTAAATTCTTGTGATTAAATGTCGTATTATTAATGAAATTTATGGCTTGTACAATGTCCAGAGAATGCACTAGTTTCTACAGTCAGAAACTGAACAGATGTCTAAGCTAGAAGCTGTATTTCATTACTAAATTCAGTAAAGGAAGATAAGAAGATAGGAACAGAGAAGCACAGCTCAAGCCACACACAGCTTTGTCCAGCAGGTACTTCATCTCACCTCAGAGGCATATTTGACCCCTACAGTGGGATTCCTCTCACCTGTTCTTAGAGGTCTACAGGGCAGATACTGATCATGCTGTTAAAATTGCTTTAGGGAAATAAGAATTTTCAGGCATAATTCTTCTGACTAGATGTAGAAATCTACCTTAGGTTGTCTGTTTCTCTCTCTCGGTTATATATGGGATGTTCTTATTGTTGATTTACTTGTGAATGCTTATGTTGTGGCCATCTTCACCTGGTCAACTGAATCTCACCCTTGTTGACTATAGAGGAATCTCGTGGTTTACACAAATTTCAAACTTCCATGCCTAAATGCAATTTGAATAAATACGTTCCTTCTTTATGTTCTGCAAGCTGTCTCACTGATTTCCGTGACCTCACATCAAGCGAAGTTCATCAGTTGCTGTCAAATATCTCATCTAAATGCTTTGTAGCAACTTAAATCCATCTTTGCTGTACTCATTTCTGTTCTACATTTTGGTCATTGTAAGAATGGGAGTGGCTCGAAATATCGGAGTTATCCTTTCTCCTACACAGCCATGATGAGAATACACCTCTGGAGATTATCAAAATGCATCCTAGAAAGACGTGTTTTATCCAAATTATAAAACAAAGAGTGATCTAACAGTAGTTGAAACTGCAGGTGACAAAAAGAAAAATCTTTGATAGAATTAGAGAAGAAAGAATCAAGAGGAACATCTAGAGGGATGAGAGAACTCAATAAAAATTTACTATCCAAATGGCAAATTAAATGAACCTTACTTTTACTCAGGCAAGACTGACTCCATCACAGTGAATAAGCCACTTATATAGCTGTCATTTTAGTATTAGAACTTATGCACAAGATTTTAGTTTCTTGTAATTGTACACAAATGACTAGAGACCTTGAATCACTAATATTAACAAGATTGAAGAAGATACCTGCTATTCCTGCCATGTGGGAAGAACAGTGGACTGTCCATAGGAATAATACAGTGCAATTCCATTAGTAGTATTAGGTAACTACTAGTATCAAAGAATCACAGAATCCTAGAATATCCTGAGTTGGAAGGGATCATCAAGGTCCAACTCCTGGCTCTGCACAGGACACCCCAAGAGTCACACCATGTGCCTCAGAACATTGCCCAAATGCTCCTTGAACTCTGTCAAGCTGGTGCTGTGACCACTTCCCTGGGGAGCCTGGTCCAGTGCCCAGCCACCCTCTGGGTAAAAACCTTTTCCTGGTATCTAAACTTCCCCCAACTCAGCTTCATGCTGTTTCCTTGGGTCCTTACTTTTTTCTCTGCTATTTCCCATTACTTAGGATCTGCTACCCAGAAAAACTTTATTCTGCTTGACGTGGAACTTCTTTTGCAATCCTCAGCAATGTCCCAGCATAGAAGAGCCCTGACATAAGCCTGAGAGCACTCAGAGGTCGTTTTGTGTTTTGGAACCACAGCTTGGGGACTTCAGTAGGGAAACAAGATCCTTCACAAGGCAATGCCAGGCACTACCTACAAATCATAATTTGTTTGAAATAAAACTATTTTCTACAATTTCATATTCTGTTTGTTACATAGAATTCCTAGTCTGGGAATTGGACAGTTGCCCAGTTGATCTCAGTGGGAATTTTTGTACTGAAAAAAGAGGTAGTTTATGTAGTGTTGCATATGATAAAATTCCTTAATGAAATCATGTTTTTATTGGCTATAAAACATACCCCTTCTGGTGTAGTAAAGTCCTGTAGGTTCTATGGAAAGCACTGGTATGCACTGCTCAAATAGTATTTCTTCTCTGGCAAGCTTCTGAGTCTTGCCTCAAAATCCAAAGTGGTAATGTATGCTTCTGGCAACTAATAAGGTGGTTGAAGTTTCTACCTCTTTTAAAGACTGTGTAAAACTTACAGTGTATTTGTTCTGACTTCAGGGTTTTAAGAATCATTTGTGGACTGCAGCACAGCATTACTAAAAAAAAAATTTATTGAAAAATTGGCACTATTTACTGTGCAGTCAGCAGGGGTGGCAGGTAACATTTAATTATATGTTTAAATGCCTGCATGGTCTGCTATGAACATTCAAACAAGAAAAAATATCACATTTTATGAATAATACTAATTCCTGGTCTGGCTATTGTTCCTTATGGCAGGTGGTGTTGCTAGGATCACAAAGCTGTAATCAAAAGGGTATTAAAGCAAGATGGATCATTTTCAGAACACTTTTTTCAGATCGCAGGATTTTTACAGTTTTTCAGAATTGTCTCACTTTGTGCCATTGCAACTCCATGCAAAGGCATAATTTTCTGCAATTGCAGCTCTCTCCTCAGGCATTGGATTTTTAATTTTTTTTATTTATGTGTTTCCCTCTTCCTTCCTTCCTTCCTTCCTTCCTTCCTTCCTTCCTTCCTTCCTTCCTTCCTTCCTCTTTAAATGGTTACCAATGAACTTGAGTTCAGCTAGCTAAAAAAATTAATTATTAAAATTACCTAATTTATGATAAGGAATTTACTTCCAACTGCAAAAATACGAAGCTGAATAAGCTCCACGCTATGCTGTCAGGGAACAAGGTGATACTGCCTTCTCCAACCAGCCTTTCCTAACAGCTTAAAGTGATGATTCTGAGGTTTTTGTTTTGTGTTTTTTTGTTTGTTTGTTTGTTTGTCTCCCCCCGCCAGTTAATTTTAATGCAGATACTTCCATGGTGTAGCTCACTTCATGACTATGAATTAGCAACAGTGGAGGTCAAGCAGAAGAAGCTCAAGTCCACTAGACTGATATCAAAGCTACTGGAACTTAGCTTTCTGGATGAAGTAGAAACCATCCTAAGTCAAAGTGACAACATTACCAAACCTCATTACCTTCAACAAATTAACTTAAGCGTGCAAACACAAAATTTGCTGTAATTCCGTTGTGAAGAAGTCTCTTTGCAATTCAGAGATTGAAGATGTACCCTCTAGACATGCTCTGATCCATGACACCAAACCAGAATTAACAACACACAGATTGACTTGTTTTCCAGCTTATGATGAATTTTCTTCTCAGCTTCCAGCTTTGGGACCCTTATACCCCTCTGGCACTTCTCTTTAAAGTTATACCTTAAACCCAAAATGTTTTTAACTGCACGAAACTGATGCTTTATTGATTCTGTATATAAATATTTCTACATCATTGTAGAACAGTTCTTGCAAGTGGTCTTTCTGGATAATGTCTCAAAAACTGCAAAGGTAATTATTTTTAAGTTCACTTATGATATTTACTGTCTATAATTAAAAAAATGTTTTGCAAAATATACTGCAGCACAAATTTGTTTTAGTGTTTAGAATCTGTCTCTGTTTACTAGATCAAAACAAAATTAATCCAGTCTTTCTCTACAGTATGAAAGCAGCAGTAAATTAAATGGTATCTTCTCTATCATTCTGCCAGTGCTGCTAAGAAATACAGCACTAGAAATAAGATGCCACAGTACCTATCTTGCACTTTAATTCCTGCAAGGCTTCTACCATTTGTTTCTCTGCACTCTAGGATTTCTTTAGCACAGTAAGAAACACAGAGAAGATTTTTGAGAGAGCAAAAGCATAATTCATAGCACGCTCCTTGACCCATTCCTCAACTAATAAGACCAGTTGTACCCTCTGTGATACCTGAATGTCATAGGGAGTTAATCATCAGAGCTTTTGGTTGTTGCACAGCTCTCACCAGGCATACTGTGCCATGGTTTCTCAGTCTAATATCTCTTCTCAAATTCATATTGCTTATCCTGTCCATATCATTCTGCTGAATTATTTCTTTGGGCTCTTTTCTAATGCATCACACACTTCAGTGGGCCAAACTCTGAGTAAATGAACACATTAGGTGCCTACAAAAAGTCTGAATTTCCAAGGTGATTTTCAATATCCAGTTTGTCTTTAATGTGACTGGGAATTTACAAGAAGCTATGCTAGACAGCTTCTAGATAAATATTTTTATTTTTCTTGAACCAGAATCAGCATATCTATGTCACTTGAAAAAATAATCCTGAGAGTGCTAGCTTTCTGTCATTACATCTGCAATATCTACAGTTTCCTTGAGTGCTCAGGAGTTCAGCCTCTTCCAGCAGGTTTTATTGGCACCCATTGCTAGGAATGAGCACTGGCCCCTGACGATGAGGTTTGACTAAGCAATATTGCTGCAGGGACAGTAGGTGTAATCAGGGCTTGCAAATCACCAGCTGTGCACAGGTTGGAAAGGAACCTGCTTTAAAAATCGGCTGTTTTTCTCAGAAAAAAAAAAAAAAAATGGTTTTAGGTGGGATTTTATCTTCAACAACTCAGGAAATCCTCTACAGAAAATAAGTATTTGTGAAGAAGGTATTTATGTATTCTAAGTTTTACTATTTTTCCAAATAATATCACACATCAGGATATTTGGGGAAACTGAAACCCTGAGTTGTGTTCATTTTTGGATGTGTGCTCTAGAATGTTTTTCTAGCTTGTGGTGATGTCCCTTTGATGCATGTAAATAAATACTCAACAGAAGCTGGAAACTATGGCTCAAGTGAAGCATGACTGTTCTGATTTGCACCGAGAGATTTGCCTTGTCATTTCACCAAAATAACTTTCTCGCAGTCAAGATCTAATGTAAAACAATCAGCACGACTACCACAGAAAGAATAACTTCTTTTTTGTGGACCAGAATCAGTTAACTCGTGAATCCACTGGGGAAAAAAACTGACATGGACATGGGGTTAAAATGAACTCTTGCTTCTGCACACTACCTGATATGGAGGGACCTGAAAAACCTGGAGCAAACTGGTTGTGTTGCAATGGAAACAATAGAAATACCAAGCTGTGACTTGGTCATAATAGAATACCAAGAAATATAGAATAATAGAAATACCAAGCATGTACCCCAGCTAAGCTTGGGAGCTTGGGGATTGGAATTTTCCTGCAGAACTACCTCTCTAAACAATTGCAATGATCCACACCACGAATGACATGATATATGACATTGTACATGTGAATAGAATTAGTACTCTACAAGCATGATAAATCCATCTGCCATCCTTCCTGAAGGAAAGAGGAATTTCTATAGCTTCCTCTGCCTCACATTTCAGCTGAATTCCAAACAACACTTGGGGATGGGAGGTTTCCCAGCCACTTGTACATTCTCTTGTAGTAATTCTTTTAGGGGAACTCAGTCTTCCTGTTATTAGTCAGAATGTACTTTAGAATTGCCCATTGCTTCACTCTGTCCTAACTGTTCAGAATTAAGAGACGGTTCAGAATTAATAGACAGGAAGTTTCTGTTTTCTGCAGTTTTTATGACTTTTTTGTTACATTGCATCCTGCCATTCAGTCATCACTGGAAAGAACAGAGAACATTGTTTGCCAATAGATACGGGAGAGGACTTTGCAGTGATCTATCATTTATTTTTAGTTTCAATGGATTTTAGTGTGAAATAATGAATGATGTAATCATCATGGCCACTTTAGCTGGCAAACACTGCCTTGGACTAGGTAGTGTGAATAAACAGCATTGTGTTAGTAATTTTCTTTAATGAGGAAAATGATTTATTTGCAATGCAATAGTGTGCTTGTGCTTGAATTTACCTTACTCTCTACAGAACTTGCCAACATATCTGCATTCTAGTCTTATAAATGATACCTCATGACCATATTTAACAAATATAACTGCATTTAACAGCATATTCAGTTCAGGCCTGAGTAGCAATACCATGTAAAACCACTGTTTTAGAAGGAAGAGGTGGGGAATGGTTACACAATCAAGGAGGAACAGTTAATCTAGATGACCTTTATTCAAAGCCCAGTGAGAGGTGTGTTTAGTTACCAGTGACAACTCAGTCCAGTTATTCAGTTTTCCATCTACAAATGTGTCTACTGGGACCAGCCTTCAGCCTTCACCAAAGACTTCATAACCCTCTGCATTACCTTGTATGAGCCACTCTTCCCATGCCTTACCTGTCCCTACTTCTTATGGTACCACCTGCTAATTAGCCATATGCATTAGGAACTGAAGCTGCAGAAGTTGCACTGAAGTGAGATTTTGGGTGACCTTGATAAGGGAGCGCGTCTTCCTCTCTGTTCTCCTTCCTTGACCTTGTTAAGGTATTTGTGTTATGGTCAGGGAAGCTGCCCTGCATTCTCTCTTGTGACTGTCAGAGGATAAAAGGCTGGGCCAGAGATGTATTACCAGACATTTTAACAATGCTAGGTTTCTGAGCCAAAGATTCAGCTAATTATCCAGTGCTAACAACTGATAATCAGTGTACAATCATGATACTGAATTGAAGCAAAGAGTCTCGAAGCCAGACTAATCTTCTTGCTGCTTTTAGAGGAAAGAAGGCTCATATTCATCATTCGTCCTCTGTGTGTCTTTTCCCACTCTGTCAAGACTGCTGTAGTACATATTGGATAAATTCTTTAAGGTCTCCTCTCTCTGTAGGTTGTGGCCCTATGAACCTGAGACTAATTATCACTGTAGATAAAAATGTTTGTGCTAGAGGGTTTTCTAGGAGTTTCAGCTCAAGGTTGCTGCTTGCAAGTGAAATAAGGTAAGAAGGATGTTCATGCTTTCATGCAGTTCACCATTTCCCTAAGATCTTCAGGCTTTGCTGTATCTTGATACAGTAAGACCTCTGGGTTCTTCTAACAGATATCTGAGGTCAACAGCAGTGACTAATTCAAAGACCTTGGCAGAGGTATATGTAGCATTTCCTCTTTTCTCGTGCACTGAATTTGTCTATCAAAGGCACATTTCTTTGATGCAGGTTTAAACACCCAAAAGACAAAGTGTAGCTGTTGGCAATCTTCCAAGTCTTGTGCAGAAAAGCCAAACTGCAAAATTCACAGAAAGAAATTGAGCTGAAGAGTTTCAATGAACTACAACTAACAACCTTCAGTAACTGTGCTGAGCAGACATCTCAGGATTTCTTGTGTGAACAATGGAAGCCCGGAATAGAAGACTGGGAGAAAAATGAGACTGTCTTGCAGAGCACTTGTGTTAAAAGCCTTCAGTGATTTTTAAAGAAAGGAAATTTACCTACAGTGTAAGAATATTTCTCTTTGTCTGCTGATGAATTTTATCTTGGTGGAGGATTTGAACTTCTTCTGCCTATTTTTAAATGTAGAGTTACAGAACAGTTTGTATACTTGTATATGAAAAAAAAATTATATATATGCGTGGCTATATTTATACACACACAGGTAAGTTCCTAACATGCATTTGATCAGAGAATTGTTGCAATTTTTTATTAAACTGAGGAGAAGCAGCTGCTTGGAACAAAATCCATTTAAAGAAATTACTCTAGAAACTTCCTGAGACTAGAAAAATCACTACAACTTAAGAGTAATTTATCATACACTGTTGTACAGCAAGTTTCTCTGTTATTTGGTACCTTATCAGGTGCTCTACATGCAGGAAAGTTCATAAGGTCCTTGCCTTTCAAAGACCACCTAGATAATTCACTTTTTCTGGAGCATGCAGCCTCCGTAAGTTTTCTCTGAGTTAAAGGCTTTAGCATGGTCTTTTAAAATTTCCAGCATTTATACACAGGCAACTTTTTACCTGTTTTATGCTGTATGTAATTGTGTGGCTCACACACATTTTATAAAGAGTAAATAACAATATCGTGTGTCAGCCTTCACTTTGATAAGCTAAAAAATGTCAGGGTGATTCTCTGGTCAAACCAGTTGAGTGTTTACTTGCATGTTCCTGAATGTCAATGTCACGGGATCAGACATGGCAGTTTGTGTAATGTTAATCTGGTTTAGTGTCAGGATGCAGTGGAAAAGGCATGGAGGTGTCAGTGGGAGGAATAGTTCACTTAGCAGATGCCTCAAATACAGTTTATAGGTGGGTTATCACTTTCAGCTGATAGGTAGGTTATTAATTTGCCAACTTGTAGCTACTGTTGATTATTCAGTAGGGTCCTACATGAATATTCAACATGGTGTTTTAGAAACTAAAAGCAAACTGCTGCTTGTAAACACATCAGCCACACAGAAACTCCCTCAGCACACACCCACAAATCATTCTAAACATGCTGTGGGTTTTTTTAATGTACAGATTTGCTTGTCCATGGGAGCTTTGGTCTGTTCAAGGAGTACCCTTTGGTCTCTGTTTTTCAATAACCACTCTTGTGAGGAGTAAAGAACAGCAGTTTGGTATTTGATGAAAGTTTTGTAACTTCTTAAAATGCTTGTCAGACAGAACTCACATAAAATAAAAAGCTCTTGATACTGGCCATAGCTCATTGCTATCAGCTATAATATTAAAATGCAAGGACTAGTTTTCATTTGCTCCTTGAATTAGCTTTATGTAGAAGGACTTTTCAAGGGATGCTTCCATTTTGGTTATTAAAATTGCTGACTCATTTGCTCCTGAACATTTCAGGTATGCGGTAGCTGCATTTCCCAGTGAAACTAATTTGCTTACTTTTTCTTGTCAGGTTCTTAATTTGGACCCAAGTGTCTTTATTTTAATTGAAAAAAACAATTAGTCTTCTTCATGCAAGCCTACATGGCTTATCTTCATTTAATAATCAGTTGTGTAATTGGTGCTCAGATACAGTTTAACTGAGAAAATTGCAGCATTTTGCGTATGTGGGGTTATTTGAATAACGAAAGTGCAGCTTCCTATAATGTGATCAATTCCTTGAGGGCACACAAATCCTTGCCTGACCTTTTGAAATAAATTAGCAACAGAATCCAAGGGTTGGTATTTTGATGTAAAGGTTGCAATGAATGCCATCTGTCGGGTATCAGAACAGTTTAATGAAGGCCTCTTACATCAGGTGCTCTACAAGTTCAGAAAGATGCTCTGGGGGCTGTGCTCTGCGCTGCATCTGACCTGTATATTCTGGGAAAGCTGGACAATTTGCTTTCCTATGCCTTAATGAGAGAATCTATCTGGAAGCTTCAAAATAACTGCAGTCTCCAGTCTTTCCACAATGTATAAAGGATCCCTGTGATGGCTTGCTGAACAGTGTTAGTGGCTCCTGAGTCTGGCAGCCAGATGGAGGCTGATGCAGTCACCCTCCCATGATGGTCCCCTGGCAGGGACCACCCCTCCCTCTGTGGGGTGATGGGGACCCTGTCCTCTTGGCTTGTGGTGATGGGTATTCCCCATCCCTGAGATTCTCCAGGGCAGCCTGGAGTGAGGGTGCTGGGGTCTCCATTGTTGTGGTGAGGTGACTGGGGTTCCATCCTGTGCCATGTGTCCCTCTGCTCCTTCTTGTGCACTGGCAGAAGTCTTTAGTCATTTAAGCTAAAAAATTGTTACCATATCTTGGGGAAAAAATCCTCCAGCATGGATGTTTGGCCCTTCTCCCCACACCATCTATGATACTCCTTCTGGTCCTGGAATTTACCTTCCTGGTGATACTGTTGGATATACGCGGCAGGGAGAAAGGCCTGGTCATCACAGACTGGAGAGCCTTCCATGAGCCACAGCCCTCAG
This sequence comes from Promerops cafer, assembly GCA_013398275.1. Lineage (NCBI taxonomy): Eukaryota > Metazoa > Chordata > Aves > Passeriformes > Nectariniidae > Promerops > Promerops cafer. The sequence continues at coordinate 3,129,021 of VZSE01009483.1, read as the reverse complement.
TGGAGGTCCAAGGGTTCATCAGACTTTTCTCTGTCTCCACACGATTTGTCAAAACTAATGCCTCATCCTTCCTCTACATAAAGTCTAAAAACAGCTGAATCTCCATCCTTGAAGAAATTCAAAACCCAACTGGACAGGACTGAGCACTGATGTAGTGCTGTAGATGACCCTGCTTTTAAGAGAGGGCTGGACAAGACCATCTCCAGAGGTCCCTTCCCACCACAGCCAACCTGTGATTCTTCAATGTAAAATGGTCCCCATTTTGGGGGAGGGAATCCTCTTTCTTCCCCTAATACATGCAAGTGGAAGTACAGTATTACCAAACCAAATGAATTTTTTTATTCTTTGACAAAAAGTGATGAGAATGGGAGCACATAGATTTGACAGAATTGAATTGATATGAAGGGTGGCTCTCCAGACCACCTTCGTCTCAGAAAGGGTAAACTGATTTCAGACTGAAATGAGAGAGCTCATTTCAGTGTATCCCCTACTTGAGATGATACTCTCCAAACTCAGAACAAAAAGATTAAGATGTCTGCTCTTATTATTTTTCTAAGGAAATGCAATGAATAAAAGTTAAGGGTTTTTTTTCTTATGTCAAAGAATTTGATCTTTTATGTCAAAATATTTGAAGGTACCCAGTTGTTTTTATCCTGTTTGCCTTGTACTAGTTCTGAAACTGAAATTCTTTCAAGTGAAGCAGAAATCTTTGTCAGCTTGAAATTGGAGCATCAAATATATTAACTGTTATTACATAACTATTTCCATTTTTATTAAAGCATGTCTGTGCCACAGCAAGTTTCTATAATAAATACATAAATGAGGTTTTGAAACTCAGTTTCAAAAATCAGGTTATATAAACTCAGTTTTGAAATATAATTTTTTGCTACAAGACTTTCAGACCATCTTAAGTCAAATCAATTTTAGAAGACAGATTGAACCTCGAGTATTTGCCTCCTATTACTCATGGCAGAACATTTGCCAGTTTGGAAATTCCATTTCTAGAAGAAGTATTTGGAACTAGATGATCTTTAAGGGCCCTTCCAATCCAAGCCATTCTATGATTCTTTGAAAAGAAATGGGAAACTGAATTTGGACTTTAAACACTTAAAGCAGATTTTCACAGCCTGTCAATGAATGACCAAATAAACTATGCATGTTATGTATTTCAGCATATTTGACCAAGACTGTCAATGAACAAAGATAAAACTCCTAGAAGGAGAGACAGGAATACTGATTTCTAAATTTTCATTATGTGCTGCACTGGAGTCCCTGGGAGAATAAGTTCAAATTGGACCTTTGCTGAATTTACATTACAGCAGTGTGTAGGGGCAATGCAGTCCTGACAAGTGCAAGAGAAATCTTAGCTGAATTTACAGGCAAGTATTTTTACAGCTGTTACAGATCTTAAAATTAGCTAGAGGAAGATTCTGTGTTCTTCAAAAAGGAGAAGATGAATGTTTCAAAAACCCACTACTTTTAGAAAAAAAGGTGATGGTGAGTTCCTGAATGACATTGTGAACCATATACTTTTACAGATGAAGAGACGCGGAGCTGCTTTCCAAGTTTCAGATTTAATAAAGCTTTCACTCACACACTCCTTGTCCTGTGAGTGTAAGGACAAACTGGTGTTAGCTAGCCATTACTTATGGAGGTGTGTAGCAATGCCAGGTAGGAGGAGCTTTATGCCATCCTTGAACATCTTGCAGTTGCTGAGTTGCTGTCTATGAAGTGCATTCAGTTAATTTCCGAAAGGCAAAAAATATCTTCTCTACCCACTAACTATGGCCCTGTTCACTGTACACGAGAGAAATGATTCCTTTGTTAGAAAAGCTCTTCTGACTGCCTTAAAAAAAAAAAAAAAGGAAAAAAATGGTAATTTTTTTTCTCTGAGTAACAAGGACCAAACCAAAGGGAATAAATACGCTCCTCTGAATGGCTGACTGGTTTAGATCAGCAGAGTTACTGTACAGAAAAAGATGCTGATGCACGAGGACAGATTAAAAAGCTGGGTTCCCAGACTACTGTATGCTATCTGTATTTCCCTTATCAGACAGGGGATCTAGCTCGTGAGTAATCAACTGGGCAAAAATTTCACGTTCCTATTCAGTCCAATATCCAGTGAACGCCTAAGGCAGCTTCAGCTTAACACAAGAACCTTAAATTGAAAGTAGTTACCAAAGCTTTGAAGGTTATTATTTGCTGCAACACAGCAAAAGTTGCTTCTGGCAAAGCTGGAGGAAATGCCCAAACTCAGAAGCCCAGCTCAAATTTGCCCAACTCGAGGGGCCCGAGGCTGCTTCAGCTGCCCCGCACGCATTGGATGCTTAGCTCTGCCCTGGCTCAGGTGAGACACACAGCTTCTGCAGCAGCTTCCTTTGGCAGTAAGGAGCAGCTACAGCAAGACAAGTGAGGACATCTCTCCTGGAGCCAAGCTAAGCCTGCAGGGGCTGAGATCAGCACCAAATATGGGGGGATGCTCTAATCCGCCTCTAAGAAATGCTGTGCTGCTGTCACACTGCTGCTGCTCCACAAGGAAGCTGTCAGCTCTGCCAGCTCGGGGGTTCAAACTCGATTATCCCAAAATTGCACTTTGGTCCTTCCCTGATGCTCCTGGGAATGACTGCTAAAATTCAAAAGGAGACCTTGTGGGTATGGATGGTGTCATGTTGTGGAAATGTATTTCAGTAAATAACAAGTTTTTCTTCACCCAAATATGAAAAATCACTCAGAATATCTTCTTTCAAAAGCAGTCTTTATTTTTTCATCAAGATAAGACACATTACCTACTGCATCAAGTAAAAAGTACTGCTAGGAAAGCTGCATTTAACTGAGATAAAAAAATATACATAGATTGCACTTGAGAAAGTAGGCTCTATCCCAGAAGAATATAGTAAATAAAAAGCTGATGAGTGGTTTGAAATTAGGACTCTTTCTGAATTGCCTTTGAAAATGTATTTATTTTGAGGGGTTCCAATTCCACCAATAAAACTGAACCAGATGAGTTTTTCTAACAGCTTTGCTCTTTAAGTTAAAATACTATGCAAACAACATAACAATTATACAAAGACAAAAGAGGGGGAAAAGTATGGAGATACACCTTTGCAATTTCTGCTAATAAATAAAAAGGAAAAATTTTGCTGATATTTGGGTTCACCAGGGTCACTGCATCTTGAGGCTTGGGTTTTGGGGAGTTTTTCTTAGTTCACATGTATGTTATCATCCCCACACTGCCACATGAAGCCCATCCTTGACCATCCTGCACTGGCTGGGAGCATGGTACGGCAGCAGGAAGCAGTGAATGGTTCCATTAATTAGGAAGTGTCCCAGGAATAATACTTTAAGCTTTGTGACAAACTTAGCTTACATTTAAGAAGGTAAACCTATCATTAAGCAAGAGGATTTTTTTTTACTTTGCATCTGAATTTTTCTGTGGTACCCTGGCATCCACTGCTGCCTTTATCTAACTCAGCTGAATTCTCAGCTGTTCAGTCTTTAACAGGAGTATTCATAGTATCTCCCTCTGTATATCCCACTTATATGTCCAAATCAAATTTCTAATCTTTCTATATAGTCAAAGGAGAGAAAGGAATGCCCCCACACTGGGTGATTTCACCATCGGGACTAAGGCACACTATGGGAGAGCCTCTCCCAGTCACCTCTAGGGGTAACAGGCTCCCAGCCAAGGCTGAATCCCCCCGATGAGGAGGTGCAAGACCCCTCGCAACACGTGGCTGTTGGGGTGGGACTGGGCAACTGCCTGGTTTCCCTTGGAGGGTGGGAATCAAAGGACCACTGAGAGCACAAAGCCGTGTGAAACCTGTGTATCCTGCAACCAATGCTGACTACGAGATCAGGGCTTAGGCATGATTCAGTCAGAGATACAAACAGGAGCGCGGTATCTCAAAAACAATCCGTGCTGCCAAGGTCTTGCAGGCAGATTTATTCCAAAGTTAGGTAAAACTTATGGAAGGGTCAATCTTGTTATTAAGCTAGAGACAGAAAAAGAATGAGATGTTCTTTAAATAGTCCTGAACTACAAAATGAAGGTGGTAATCTTTGGTTACAGGGCTGTTCTTTAAATGTGAATTGCTTTGAAAAATGATGAATCACTTCCCAAGTAAGCATTCGGGAGCATTTTCAAACAGACATCTGGGAGCCAGAGAGGAAAAATTAATATAAATAATAAACCCCCCCACTTTCTGAATCTCCAAGGCTGAAGTACAGGAAAGAAAGTAACACAACATTTCTAAGGGACCTTTCAACAAAGTTTTGCTAAAATTATAAAAAAGCACTTACAAAATACTTGAGCTGATGAAGAGGGAAAATGAGAACATTAGGGTGCTTTTGTAACAAACCTGTGGAGTACTAAAACATACCGGTTTGAAGGCCTTGTATTTTATAGCACATGCCATTTTCCACTAATTATAATGCATTATTGTCAACCTACTTCACTCTTTCAGAGAGACAGAAAGACAAGAGCCAACACAGACAAGATGATTTGATGCAGCCTATGTCTACTATAAAACATAAAACCTCAGCCATTAAATGTGCCACCCTATTCCCTCTCTTACATTCATGATCAAAACTCCAACTGCAACTTTGCAAAACTCCAACTTTGCAAAACTTAAATCTGCCTGGTTTTTTACATTTTTGGAGCAGCATTTGAAAATCATTAAAGATAGTTTAGAAGGATTTTTTTCTTTTTTCAGCTAGAGCACTTTTGTAATAGTTTAAAAGGCATAGGAAGCTATGCTGTAGCTTTTAAAGTGCTAATTTTATCATGAGGTTGTAATTAGTAATATTCTTCTGGAAGTTAATAAATGATGCACATTTTCCATGACTGACAGACATTACTTAATGAGTTAATATGCTTCAGCAAAATGCAATTAAAAAAAAAGAAATTCACTGTCAACACTTTAACCATGGCAATACACAGAGCTGGAATGAGACAACTAACCTCAGATAACTAAGATTAATGCATATATGACAAAGTTAAAAAACAAATAAAGAAACCCCAAACCAAATAATGATAATTAAATCTCAAACACAGTTTTGTTTCCCAGTAACACAACTGCAAAACAAATCAATATTTTCAACAAACAAGTGCCCTATCTTCATCTCCTCCACAGGAAAGCACGGCACTCCTCGAACTGCTGCGAGGAGGACCCAAGGGGAGGGCTGTCTCTCCCTTCTTGGGTAGAGGGGACTCCTCTTGGGCAACTGTGGGGCCACTCTGGGCAAGGGGCAGGAATCCAGATCAGGTAGGTAGTGACCAAAATCAGTTGCATCCCACAGGTATTTACCTGGGGAGCTGGCAGGAGCCCTCTCTTGCAGAAGCACTTGGGCGACGGCTGCCATGGAGCCACCACGGCAAAAGCACCAGCCTCAGCACCCCCTGCCACCCTCAGTGCCCTGGCTTATGCAAAGCATCTACTAATTTCAGCACATGATCTGCTCGAGTACAAACGGCGAGATTTGACTTTACTGATGTGTAATTTTATGGAATGATGGATTTTATGCATTCTATCTCACTCTGTTAGGCCAGAATGCTGGGAAGTTCCCTCTGAGAGTGGGGCAAACCATTTTGCACTCGTACAGACTCAAATTATCTCTTCATTTATACCCACCATAAAACCCTACCTACCATAAGGAGAGCTGAGGAGCTAGAAATGGGAGCAGAATTTGAGTGTAGGAACTGGTGAGGAAAGAAACCCCACAATGCTATTTCATTGCCAGCTACCACAAATATCTACATACCTGGTATTTAAATTCAGTGGGCACTGTGTGCCAAAGGACTGCCATTGAACTTTTAAAATCTCAACTCGCTGAATCTAGCTACAGATAACCACAATCCTAAATTCTTGGATGCTGATACATAAATCTATGATATATCTGTTTAGTTGCCATGACACTAATCAGCACAGCAATGATTTTTGCTAATTGCAAAGGCAGGCTAGTAGCAAATTTCAAATGATTAGTGAGTAAAGGTCCTCAGAGCAATCCTGCTTGAAAGTAAATGTCCGGTAAGACGCAATTAGTGTGTCTGTTTTTTTTCTTTTCTTTCTTTGTTTTTCCTTTTTTATCGGGGTGGTCTTGAACTGCAGACACAATCACAACGCTCATGGTGATCCAGCTGTATGTCTACCAAAGACATGTTGTTCCTGATTCTGCCTCGTCTTCTGGTATGCCCAGCCTCAGGGATGAACTTCAGCACCTGGGAGGATCAACAAAAATGCACTGAATTAGAAAACGCTGTTGGAGATCTGAGGATGAGAACGTTGGGGCCCCAAGGGCACCAACAGCTCTTAATGGCCCTGACCAGCATTAATTTGAACACGTTTTTGTTTTATTTCCAGCTTTTTCTTTGCACCCTTTGACATCCTGCTGCATTGTTTGTCCTGGAGCTTGGACAGAGTGTATTTTTTACTACGTCAGGTATCTTTATATCATGCAGTTTCCTAACTATGTAGAGTTGCTCCTTTGCATGCAAACTATCAAGCATGTTTCCTTTGGCTCATTTTCGCAGTCCCATACCTATTTGAGTTGTCCTGTCCCTCCTCTCCCTTGTACAATGTTTCTGCTCTTAAGATCAAGGAGCATTTTTTTTTATGCAATTTGAAATTTCTGAAGCACTTATCATTAGAATTGGTCCAAAACTTAAATACTTGTGAAGGGAAGAAGGAGATGAAGGAGCTTGCACAAAATATGTGTCAGATACCACTGAGTTTCTGTGGAACTGAGTTTTGTTGGCTTACCTTAAAAATCTCTGCCTCAACCTAAATGATTTTTGAAGGATTTACTATGAATAATGCCAAGCAAACAAAACAAAATTACTTCCTAGGGAAGTATACATCATAATAGACCCTTCTGAAAAAATTCTATCTAGGCAAGATGATCTCGAGATGCCTAGGAAGGTAGTTGTAGGTTGATAAAAAGAGCTAGCTTGGCCAAGTGACTGCTAGGTCAGCTGGATTTCTCTTGCTTGTTCAAAGATGGAGACGTGTCTGTTAAGTGCATGACCTCCCAAAGCCAGTGTCCAACTGGGAAGTGCGACCTAAATGTATGGAACACCTCAACCACTGAAGCACCCACATTTCTGCCCTAACAAATCTTACTGATTTGTAACTAACAGATCACTCTGTTACACAACAATCAATTTTTTTTCTTTTTACAAAGCAGTTTCTCTATTTTGATGCCACAACACCATACAAGAGTTGAGATGGTTTCAGAAATGACAGGGAATAAGAGGCTGTGTGCCATATCAATAGAGTATTAGCATTTTCAACGGAATTAGAAAGTTCCAGAAAGTAAATGTGAAGCACTTGCCAAAGGACAACCAGAGATGCTGTGCAGGGTGGGTAGGGAAGGGCAGGCAGGTTAGCAGCTCTCAGGATGAGACCATTTGTTCTCTGCTATTAATGCCTTGAGGCTAGAAAAGTCATGACATATAACAAAAGTGATAAGAACTGAACACTGTCTGTTATTTTGTTCTCCCTTTTGTGATGAAATTTATATTTAGCCTATGTAATACTGAGAAGAAGGACTGTGCCTAAGCAAGGTATAGACATGCTGCTGTGTTGTGTTGGGAATACAGAACTACTTTGCCCTGTTAGAAATGCAGAAACATATAATTTTACTTTTTTTTTTTTTTAAGCAACAAAAATATAGTATCTTTGAATTGATTTCAAGAATTGGCTGCATCCATATATGCAATAAATCCTGATGGACACTAGGACAATTTGCAGAATCACACTGTCACCCCGAGCACAAAGGAACTGAATCCAATCAGGTTGCTGCAATTATTACAGAGCTAAAAGTAGACCACATCTTCAAAGATGCTTTTTTAAAAGAAAACGTACTTTTAGAATCAAGTACAGATGCTGACACTGAACCCATGGTAAATTACTCTTATTTAAAGAAGTCTTCCATCAAAATATGACAAATCCAGATGACTGGCAGTTTGTAAGATCATGGGTAGGTAGATCTGATTTTTTCCAACTGAGAGCAAATCAAAGTATGCAATGGGATGAGAGCAAAGATGTGGATGGTATTTAAGCTAACAGACCATCTGACAGCTTGGGGACTTTCCCTGTTTTTTATCAAGAAGCATGAGCACAGTATATAGGCTTTGCTGATAAGAAAATGAACTGTCAGGCACTTCCTCAGACAAGACAGGAAAACGGTAATTGAACACAGCTGAAATTATCAAATCATAGAGTCCTTTAGGTGGGAAAAGACCTCTGAGATCATTGGTCCAGCCCTCATCCCAGCACTGCCAAGTCAACCACTAACTTCTGTCCCCTAACGCCGCATCCCGCATGCCTTTTGAATACTTCCAGGAATAGCAGCTCTCCCACTTCCCTGGGCAGCCTGTTTCAATGTTTGATCACTGTTGCAGTGAAGAAAATTTCTCTTATATCCAGTCTAAACCTCCCCTGGTGCAACTTGAGGCTATGTCCTCTTGTCCTGCCACTTGTTACCTGGGAGAAGAGGCTCATCCCACCTGGCTACCCTCCTTTCAGGCAGTCAGAGAGAATGATAAGGTTACCCATGAGCCTCTTTTTCTCCAGTCTAAATACCCTCACCTCCCTCAGATGTAAGACTTGTGCTCCAGACCCTTCTCCAGCTCTGTTGCCCTTCCCTGGATCTGAGGTGTGGCCTCACCAGTGCTGAGTACAGGGGGACGGTCACTGCCCTGGTCCTGCTGGCTGATCCTTGCTGATCCAGGCCAGGATGCCACCGGCCTTCTTGGCCACCTGGGCACATGCTGGATCATGTTCAGCCACTGTCAACCAGAACCCCCAGGTCCTTTTCTGCCAGACAGCTCTCCAGTCACTCTGCCCCAGCCTGTAGCACTGCCTGGGACCCAAGTGCAGGATCCAGCACTTGGCCTTGTTGAACCTCATACAGATTCAGCCTGTCCAGATCCCTGTCCAGAGCTACTTTAATACCTGATCACAGAATTGATACTCAAAGCTCTCTCACTCCAACCTAATAGTTCTATTTTCATCTAAGTACAAGGGAATTGAAAAGAATTTGGAAGTAAGGCCATTTCTGGTGACCACAGTAGAAGGAAGACAATCCTTTATTCTGCAAACAGCTGCTGTTTATTTATCACATGGTCACGTCCTTAAAGCTGAGGAACTACTGAATTAATGAGAACAGTTCAAATAAATTCTGTTCAGGACACTTTATCACTCATTTTGTCATGGCATCAGTAGTGGTAAGAAAATATGGATATGAATAGGGCTAGAATGCTCAAAAGGTTGTCTTTTTTTGTGGGGGTGAAAAAGAACAACCTTGTAGTTTTCAAGTTAAAGGATCACTGTCTGTCACTTCCCATCAAATTGCAGTGCCTCAGCTACTCAGATCATTGCCTCACAAAGGGCATGTAACTACAGTCATGTCCCTCTCACCAAACATTGAGTAAATTATGGTCATAAAACTTTAAACAATTAAAATAAAATCAAGACAGATTATTCTGCTTCTGAGCTGGATTTGATGCTTATAGGTAATATGAAAAAAGGTGCAGCAGGGCATTTTCTCCACAGAGAGCCCCATAGGAGCACACCAATATGCTGGATGGCATTTTACTTTGTAGATGTGCCTGAGCAGCTGAGAAGCTTCAAGGTAAGATGACTGTAGCCACTATGTAATTTTCCTTGGGGGCAGCAATGTAGGAAATATAAATATAATGCTTACATGTGTTTCCTTGCCAGCAATCTTGCTCATTGATCATGTATTGAATTTGGATGCTAGCTTCTGAAAGCCTCCTTAAATGAGATCAAAGCCATGACAAAAACCAGGATCTGGAAGCTGAAGCCAGGAAAACTTCAAGTGGAATCAGGGCACACTTGTTTAAGTCAGGCCCACTCACCACTTGGACAGTCCTCCAAGGAGCTGGGGGGTTTCCAGCCTGTTTGAGGACTGCCTTTGCAGGAGGTGTACGGTGCCAGTTTGGGTTGTGCTCTGGGGGCAGCAGGTGGAGCACAGGAAGTCAGGGCTGATGGCCCCTATCATCTCAGCAGGTCTGTAAGAACACTTATGAACTCTTCACACTTAAAGATGAGGGGCTGACAACAGCAGAGTGGCAATGACTTCCAGGAAGAGGACCCAGCTGGAGATAACCTGTTCACCCTGATCATACATGGCATGTCTCCAGTAGAAGCCGTAATAAAGCAGCAACTCCAGAGCATGATTCACCTGAAATACCCACCTCTGGCAGGGCTAGCTCTGGGGACTAGGAAAGGAGCCCAAAGCTTGGACTCACAGTGTTAGATGGGTAGAGCCAGGTGAGGTGAACCACCCCTTCAGCATTTGCTGATGGTCCTAGCCAGGTATCACTGACCCTTGAAGTCAGGCAACATTTAGCCATGACAGTCCATGATGGCTGATTTCTGTTTTATTAAAAAGCAAAGAGGGATAGCAAACCCAGTCAAAACTTAAAAAACGTTCCTCACAGGCATTTTTGACTTATCATTTACTTATTAGTAACAACAATAACACTGTTTTTTAAAATTCTTGACCAGTATTTTAAGCACCAATAGAAAAATGAATCCTCACTCAAAAATCAGTTTGTTTTTTTTTTTCTTTCTGATTAGCTTAAGAAGACTACAGAAAATTAATAATATGACTGTGGCTCACCCAATATCTACTTAGCTTCATATTCTTGTGACAGAGGATGGTGAACAACTCTGGATGCTATTTTAGGTAGTGAAATTTGTACTTTGGAGAACTTATTTTAAAATTCTGCTATGCAGCATTATCTAATCTCCTTCTGCACATCTAAAAATAACACCATTCTAGCATGCAAACCAAATTATATTTGTCTGAGATTCATGAAAGAGGAAGCATCAAAAATGCAAAACATTCAACATAGATCCAAGTTCCGATAGACATAAAAAATCTTACTTCGCAGTTCTTGAAAGCTATCTAATCCAAAGGTCACACACGGTTTGGCTGTGCTCTGAGTATAAGAAGCCAAGTATTATGGGAATGTGGCTCATAATTTAGCACAAGGACCTTTACTCTAGTAGGAACATAGCCTAAACCTATGACATAGACCCAAAGATGTATTCTTTCTTACCAGAGATAATTACAGGGTATCAGGGACAAGAAAAATTATTTGGCTTGCTGATCAGTGGTAGCAGGCAAACTAAGGGATTATTAAATGTAGATGGGATTATTGTTTCTATTTTTTTATTTGTATGCATAAGAAACACCTGGTTTTAATACAACAAACATGGGAAAAATTAATTGGCTTAAAACTCAAGTACCTGAAGCACTCAGTAAAGCTATGATGTTTTTGACATATGTGACATCCCTAAGACCCTCACTTTTGCTGATCTTGTCAGGAATTATGTGTGCATTATGCTACAGCTGTTATTTTATCTCTGAACAGATACAGGTGTTATTCCTTCACAAACTTCCTCTCTGTCCTGATGTATCACAGAAGGTCTCACTTGCTTAACTTACAGATGTCAACCCAAGAACTTAATTTTTCATCTAGTTAAAAATGAACCTTTTTCTCTCACTGCACTTCTGTGCTCTCTCTGCTCATCCCATGACCTAGCAATCATTTCTGACTCATTTTGTTTCCTTGTACTTGCATTCCAAATAAATCCCATTGCTGCTTCTTGTACAATATTGCATGAATTAACTCTTTTGTCAGGCTAATTCTATGCCTTTATTACCATAACAACCTTTTGTCTCCTTTATACATGTACTATCAACTCCAGGACATACAACAATCAGACCATATTCCTTGCACACTGCTTTGATGATTCTAGCTCTTTTTAATCCCTTAGCAAATTCCCTTTGTTGTGTCAGCGGCATTTGGATCATTTTTTGACCAGTTATCTTATGTTCCCCTGTGTAAGGATAGGGTGAGAATTATTGTCTTCTTTCTCAAGTGCCTCCTTAAGGTTTGCTTCTCATTTCTCTGAAAAATAAAAGAAGGGGGAAAAAAGCCCCAACAGCATCAAATTCTATTAGTTACATTTCTTAACTCTACTGCAGGAACTTTGTCTTACTGAAGTTCCACTTTTTAACTCTCTAATGTGTCTCATGTTCTTTCCTCCCATATAATATTCCCTCTGGCTTGTTTTCCCTTTGCAATGTTGGGTTCAGTTGAAACTATTTTTATGCCCCAGGAACTTGTGCCAAGATACAGTATTGTGTGCTCTGAGGTACCTACTGCCTCTCTCAAAGCAACCAAAGGTTATGGAATTGCCACCCAAACACTAATCAAAACCTTCTCTCTGAGAATTAACTGAATGTATGTCCTGTGAAGGCACCAGACAAGCTCCAGTCAACATCAAACTTGAATGGAAGCATAATGCTTCAAAAAGGGGTGGGATGGGGGGTGGGGGCAGAAGCACCTTATAGACAGTGGACAACACATCAGTCTATACAGGAGAGATAAATAAGTAGGTAAAAGTTGCAATCAGCTTTCACCACTTTACCTTTTCCCTTGTATGTCCCTTAGCTGTGCAGCTCAGCACTGTTTGCAGAGGTTTATACATTCTGACAAATTCTGGTTGCTACCTTAAGAACACTTATTCCCCATGGAAACTCATTTCACATCTCATCAGTTACAGCAATGAGATGGGGAAACTGATTTTGTGTTTCTCTGAGGTATGTGCATGCTGTCTGGATAGCACAGCCACAGCTGAACTAAGTCCTGGCCTGAGTTCCCCCACACTTTCTCTGTGCTGAGCAATCCCCAGGTTTAGAGCCTGTGCCTCTCTAAAGAGCAGCTCCAGGAATTTTTAAGGAAATGAACTGCAACAGGAAACACACTTTCATATCAGGTCTGCTTTAGAAAGTTAGACAGCAGTAGGGCTGAGCTTTGATCAAGGTGTGCTGCAGCCATTTCCATGTATTGCTTTGTCTTTCCCTTGCACAGAGCATTGCAACATAACTAAGTATCACTTACAGCAGACTATGCCTGAGAGACTTTCAGACACTGCCAGGACTTGGCCTCTTTGGTTTGAAGGGTTCGTGACACTATGTGGTAAGTCATGAGTATTTGCCCAGAGTATTTGCTCTGCTCCAAAGAAAACCCAGAAGCCATGGAAAACCACAGAGTATCACAAGACTCCTGCAAGGAAGAAAAAAATAACCCACCAATAAAACTATCTGTTTACCCAAGTTATGCCCCCTTCATTTCTGAAAACTGCTGAGTATTTTGGTAAGGTCACGGCAAACTTCCAGGCTATAAAGAAGACTGAAGATCTCATGATTAACATCTCCCAGGACAATAAAGAAAAAAGCTACCCCTTATTGTGGCCATCTCAGGTTCTCATTTTCCCTGCTTTTGCATCACTTCTTACAGTCAGACATGATAGAAAAGAGCTGTACATTCCATTCAGGGAATTGGAGCAGCACTTTCAGCTTGGGAAAATTAAAGGCTCCACGTGACAGCTATTAGTCCTGAGAGGCTAGGCTAGAAGAGAGTGCTCAGTGATTACAGCGGGAGACCTTGAACAGGAACTGAGAGGGAACTAAAAAGCATTAACAGCATAAGGAGAAGATAACCTTGAAATCTCTCTGGACTAGAAGCCTCTCTTTCAAGAAACACCCTGGACTTTAAGGTCCCCACAGCTGCCAACATCCAGATACTCTAGCACTAGCCACAAAGCCAAAAGGGAGCCTATCGCTTCTGGAAAACTGGCCTGCCTGTCTTTCTCACTCAGAAATACTGGGTAGCTCAGAAATGCTAGGGAACTTTTAAGTGATCTCCAGAGACATTTTTACTTTTGAGGACAAGCATATCCATGTGCAGGACACAGAGCTCTTGCAGGTTCAGAAGCTCAGTAGATGAAGCTCCAGGATAGAAGTTAGGGAAAATCAGTCTGGCAAGAGAAGGGGTCTGGGGTCTGCAGGACTCAGTTTCAGCTAGTTCAAACACCTTCTTTGCTCCAGCACCTAATATTTCCTTCTGGTGTCTTCTGTAAATCAAATTAACTGAGACTTGTGTTCGAATTTAGCCTTTGCTCTCCTGCAGTAGAAGGCCAAGCTTTTTAACCAAATTAATAGTGCTGGCAATTTCATAAAGTGTAAAGCTCCATCCTTCGTTATGCAACTAAAGGCTCTTTGGATAAGGTTAGCGGGTTTCAAATTGGCTTTTGAGAGAGTAAACTGGCTCTGTGGTTCTAAAACTGGCATGTGGAGAGGCCTCTCCTCAGTGCCTTTTCCACCAGGTATTTAAGTAAAATTAAAGTGTCAAAGGAGAAAAAGAATAAAACTGATTAACTGTGTGTGGCTAATAATAATAATAAAGTGGAAAACATTTTGGAGTAAAATTAATGGACACATCTTTAGTATGTCATACATGAATTTATCTGCATGACTTCCACTCATGTTAATGGGAGACACTTAGCTAAATATCTGCTCAGTGAGCTGTTAATTCATCCCTAAGGGATAAAATTTAAATTTAAACTTACAAAGGCCATTTAATGTTAAAGATGAAACACTGTGTTGAATTCATATGCTTTTCAGAGTAGAAATGGGTAGGAAAATAAATTAGCAGTGATATATTTGTAGGAATGTTGAATTTTCTGAATTCAGTGATTAATTTGGGACAGTTATAAATCATAACATCCTGATGCTGAGCAATACCTGGCTAGTGTGATACTCTGGTGTTCCAGCACTAGCTGTCTCCAAACACCTGAAAAAAGTAAGTGCTTGACAACATATTTATAACCAGCATTTTTCTTTCTAGCTACTGTCAACAGTTGACCTAATTTCTGATACAGGCGTAACCCAGGATTCCTTAGTTTATATTTGACTGCTAGTTCTTTCAGAAATCTTCTGAATTATGCACAATTCATATTTAAGTGTTGAAATTCCATACAGATTTACTGTGAAAAAAACCCAATTCCTTTTTATAATTTTAAATTAGTTCCCTTCCAGTCTCTCTCTTGTTCTTTTCTTAAGGAAAAGATTATTTAGGAAGATCTAACTTTCCTTTAGCTACTATTCATTATTTCCTATCTTTGATGGTGTCCTCTCTTTAGAATTTTTTTTCTAAATGAAATGATTCACAACTTTTGAGCCACTTTCCTTACAAATGTTTTTGATCTGTATCTTCCCCTACGTCTCTTGTGATGCTTGCTTGCTACTTCTATTTATTTTTTCTAGTCCTTCCTTTGTCCTTTTAAGCATCAATGGTCAAAACCTAGTGTAAGTCCCCCATCAACTTATCCAGACCACAATATTTGCTGTGTTATTGCCCCTTCATCTCCATTCCTGCAGAAGACTTTACTTGTCTTTTTCTTATCACTGCACTAAACAACTGTTTTCCTGAAGCTCTTCACAGCGATTCAGTACTTGACCTTTAGCCCAGTTTCCACC
The DNA here is from genome assembly GCA_013398275.1 of Promerops cafer. Lineage (NCBI taxonomy): Eukaryota > Metazoa > Chordata > Aves > Passeriformes > Nectariniidae > Promerops > Promerops cafer. The sequence continues at coordinate 3,113,661 of VZSE01009483.1, read as the reverse complement.
CCTCATTTCTTCCTCCTGCCCACACACACCCAATGTTATATGAATAAATAGTTGAGACCACTCATCCTAATGCTTGCTGCTTTTCTAACCTGCATTTATAAGCAATTACAAAGACCTTCTGAAATTCCTCACAGCCTTTTCTGCTGTTTAAGTATGTTATCTCCTGTGCCACCCATCATTTTTGCCACCTCTCTGTTCACCTCCCTCCAGACTGAACACACATGAAATAATAATCTTTGTACTGGCGGCACCCTCAGATAGACCCTTCCCATTTAGAAAATTGCTCGTCTCTTCCACCTCGTTGCTCTTTATCTCTTAACCAGCTTCTAATCCATGTCTGATCTTGTCTGGCTGAATGTTTGCTCTCTGCAGGAGGTGCCAGTCCTTTTAGCATTCTTGTACAATGCTGTGGTGCTGTATAAATATTTATTCATATATAAAGCATTCTGAGTTAATTTTATCAGCTCATAGTCATCTAGGTGCTTTATACTATTAATTTTTTTTCCAATTAACTTTTCTACCACTGAGATAAGGCTTTCTGCTCTGTAATTACTAGGGTCATCCCCTGCATCTTGTTTAAAATCAGAGAAAATATTAACTATTCTCCAGTCCTTGCATGTGGAGTATGCTGTATTCTGTAGTTATGTGTGAGAAAATATCTCTTACCTTTGAAAAGAGTAACCACACTGCTCTGGCCTTCAACAGCCCTCTGCTATTGCAGCCCCAGGGTCTCTCAAGACAATGCCTTAATATTATGAGCCTACATCGCATCCAGGTTTAAAGTCCATAAAGTTCATTTTCACTTGGGCCTTAAGCCAAGTGGTAAATCAGGCTCTTACAAGAGATATGTGTCAGAAGTAAGTCAGCATGGCATACTGCTACCCTACCTTCCAACAACTGGAAGGCAACTACCAAGTAACTTTCCTAGATATGCTCACTTTAGGGAATATTGCCCATGTCTTGATCTGAAAATACTGCATTAGAGGCAAGAATACAAAATGCTCTTGCCTTGTGTTTTTCCTCTCTAGATGCGTTCTGAATGGATTAAAATAATGGACGTTGTTCCTATGCAAAAATTTTGCCTTCCTGAAAATTTGTGAGTGGGGAAAAAAAGCTAAGGCTGAATGATTCAGCTGCCTCCTATAAGTAATAAATCTGGAAGGGAAGAGAGTTTACAAGTGACTTAATTGTAATTTCCAAGCATGAGCGTAAGTTTAAAGCAAGAGGAAATGAAGTCAAATATCTCAAGGAACCCATGTCTCTGGATTACTAAAAAGAGTATTTCCAATGGTAATACATTTACCTGGTATTAGTCCTTGACTGGGAAAAATCAGTCCACCATAAGGCTCATTCTTGAAACAAAGTTCACTAGGATGCTGTGGTGGCATCCACTCAGAGGTGGCAAAAGTTCTCTCCAACTTCTTCTAAGTTAACTTACACACAAATACTGCTTTTTCACACAAACATAGTCTATTAACAAGCAGCACACACAGCTCTGACAAAAGACTTCAGAATCCATGGAAGCAATAAATACCCAAAAGAAGTAACAAAGAAAGAATGAAAATACCTCATGATATTTTTTCACTGTTTTCCCTGACATGCAGGTGCAGGATTTCCAGTTTGGAGTCCCACAGCCGCAGTTTCCTCCACAGCGCTGGACAAGAAGGCAGCGGGGGAAGAAAACTACATTTGTCAGCTTCAGCTCCTCCCTTAAATTGACAGAGTAGTTCCTTGGAGTGCAGCTGTAACGCTTCACATCATCATTCAACCTGTCCAGGTCAACTGCAATGCAAAAGAAGTTTCATTAGTGAGGTTAGAGTGCGACATTCCTCTGGTTTATGCTGCTCCCCAGGCAGTCAGTAACACAGAGTGATGGGGTGCTGGTTGAAAAATATGTGAACTATAGGAGTGATTTCTGAACAGATAAACATAAACCTAACAATTTTTAATCATTACAGGTGGCCATCCAGGCTGTCATCCTTCTCCCACTGTCTGCCACAGCAGAGATCACACCAACTATAAAGGTGAAGGGAAGGTTTGCAGTAAAATATTGGCCTGAAAGCTGAAGACTGGTTAATTTATTTGCTTTGTCACTCATTGTTGGATCCTTGGGCAAGAGATTCCACCTCTGCCATTCTCTTCCCTCCTCGGTTTATACCTGGCTTACTTAGATCTAACTTACTAAGATATATTTTTTTTATTATGGGCAAAACCAAGGCCCTTCCTGTGGTCAGTAGAGAAACATTTTTCGGGAGTGATTCATCCCTTGGCAAGAGCATTTAGGACAGCCTGCATGACCTTCTTCCTCAAGTTGCCTGTCCGTACTGTTTATGAACAGAATTTAGATAATTCATTTTTAGATGGAGAAACCAATCTAAGCAGTATTAATTTCATCTGGTAAATGTTACTATAATAGGCATACAAATAAATACAATTAAAATTAATAGGCCCATTGAATGCCAGTAGTTGGTTGATGTTTAAATGCCTAGTATCTGTCATACAAACAAGTGGAAAAGCCAGCCATAAGAATAACTTACAGACTATCAAATATGAGTTTAAATGCTGTTTCTAGCTTTAGCTTGCAAAGATGAAACAAAAGCAAAGCCTGCTTTTATAAATATATTTTCCACAACTGTGACACAGACAAAAGTAACAAATTTAATGAGTTCTGTTTCTGTAGAAATAGATTTCTTTTTCCTTCCTTTTCTGTCTTCTTTCCTTAGGATTCTGTCCACCAACTACGTGTTCAAAGCTCAGTAATTAATTCAGGAGTGGTGGATATGTGAGCTTGTGTTGAGTTTAACTCCAAACAGTATTTGCTAACACAAGCATCAACAGGAAAACAGGGATGGCTCAAATGAGAACTGAGGTAACAGTCTAGTGTTTGTAAACATATCAGATTTTCAGGGCATGTTTAACAGGTCAACATAACCTCTGGTTCTGAGAACACTTATGCTTGTGCTTTAATACAAGTATCTGAAAACTTACAACAAAGACACTTCATACTTTCTGTGCCTCAGGCCTTGTCAACATCACTAAGTTAATTGTGGAAATTTGTAAATATCCTACACCTTTACATTTTGACCTGGAGATATTCACAAGGCTGATATGCAAGAGGCAAGGGTACATAAATGTCAGAAGTGCTATTATAGAAAATCATGGCAGATTCACTTTCCTGACAAGGTGTTATCTCAGTCAATTGGAATTTAGCAGATAAATTGCAATTTTATAGCAATTATGATACATTCCCCCATGAAATCTCAGTGGTTCTCTCCAGAGAGCTAGCATCTCTCCAAAAGAGGTATAGATCATCCTCCTGCTATAAGCACAAAATCAATGGGACTGGTGGTATACTCATGCACTGAGAGAAAAATACACTGTGAGTGTCCTTAGCCAGGACTGGCAAGTCCAGGGTATATTGATTTCTTTGTTTTAATAGATTATATTTTCTTCTCCACTGTTATTTTTCAAAGCCACCTCTTCTCACTGCAGGCTTTCAGGCTAATTCTTTCGACAGAGAAGTGTTTCCCACAACTCTAAACATTCTCATCAGGACCTTTTCCATCAGCTTTGCTAACTGGCAGAACAAAGCACTATCTGGCTAGTATTCATTTCAGCCAACTGATGTGAAGGAAAAATCTACTAAAGGAAGAGGAGGGATGAAAATTTTCTGTCTTCATGACTAATGAGATTGCTTGAGGGGAAAGCCTGGATCATCCACACTGACACTGAAGCAATCCAGGGAGTATCTGAGATATTCAGATAAGCAGAAAGGTCTCATTTTAGTGATGTTGAAAACATAAAAATAAGTAATCTCAAGCAGAGAAGGAAAGCCTAAATAAAGAATTTAAGAGATACAAGTTATCTTCCATTAAAATTCATTTGGAGGTAAACACCTACACTCTTTTTTACTCTGCTCCACAGAACTGCAGTGCTTGGTGGGAATAAGGTGAGCATGCAGTGCACTCTGTGGACAATGTATACTGTACTCTGGTAGCACCACACTGACGCACAAGAACAGTTCCCATTGCCTAATTAAATCCTAAGCTCTAGATCAAGGTTTATTGCTCCCTAACAAAAGAACACATTTTATTCTGAACAACTCTCTCTGCTGAAAGCTTCAATACGCATTTTTTCCTGTCTTTGGATTGTTTTATTGTCTGGAGCTAGTCCATTTCCTCATCCATATAACAATGAGATTTTACAGTACAGTCAGTTTCATGCATCACTTCACTGCTGTGACTAAAATGTAACTGAGCCTTGGTGTGATTGGTGTGAAATCCAGCTGCTTTACTTATCAAGGACTGAAACCACTGGAGTCCTTAATTTAAAACTAGAACTAAAAGGTTCTTTAGACTGGATGCAAATAATTCCCAAGTATTATTACAGAATGTCTGCATCAGAGACAGCTTAAAAGTAAGGCAAAGATAAAAGAGATGCACTAGAGTACTAAACTGCATACTTGAGGCTCAGTGTTTACCCATTCCTTCCCTTAAACCCTCTGGTTAAAACCATCCTAATTTCACAAAGCTCTATGACACGTGTTTATGTTGAAGCAGTCATCAAAATACTCTGTGATTCTGTGATCCTAATCAGAGGTAGGCACTGAAATCAGAGACTGTAGCTAATGCCATGTTTTATTCTGAGAAAGGGAGGCCTTAAAGAGTGAGGAAAAAACCTCTGCTGCTGGTCACTGATTAATTTTAAAAAGACAGGCAGGCGGTCTGTTAGGGTTGCTTTTCACACTTTATCTGTTCCAAATTCACACATGGTCTTAACATCATCATATCTGAACATTCTATACCTTTTTCATGCATCACTCACAGAGCAGAGCTAAGGTGTAAGAGATGGTAGCCACCTTGCCATGGTATTCCTATACTGCACGTCAAAGCCATCTGCAAGCAAGGCAAGGAGGATTTGGGCAGCTGCACACTGGTCAGCCCATGATAAAATTAAGAGGCAAATCCTTCTTGGAAGCAATGCCCAGGCACATGACGGACAAGGGGATGACTGGTAGTATCCAGAATAGATTTAACAAGACCAACCTCAGAGTTGGCTATGATGAGACATCTGTCTTGCTGGATGACGTGAAAGTAGCAGAGGCATCTGCTGATTTTTGAAAGTGATCCGTATCATCCTTGCAGCCAGATTTCTGAGATATAATGGAATAGGTGGACTACAAATTCAGTAGATAACTAGAATATCTGAGAGACTTGAGGAAAATGGTCAGCAATTCCAAGTACAACTGGTAGCTGCTTAATATTTGTGTTCCCCACAGGGTAACACTGGGGTCAATACTGCTGAATTTCTGCAGGTAGAGGCACTGTAAAAGCCATCAAAGACATTCAGAGCAGTACTGTATGTGACTGAAGCTATGGTGTGGCTGAACTTGAGTTGGAAAATTCACAAATAAGCTGGAGAGGGACTTTTTACAAGGGCAAGCAGTGATAGGACAAGGGGATATTGCTTCATACTGAAAAAAGGTAGGTTTAGATTAGATATTAGGAAGAAATTCTTTACTGTGAGGCTGGTGAGACACTGGAGAAGGTTGTCCAGAGAGGCTGTGGATGCCCCATCCCTGGAACTGTTGTTGATTGGATGGGTTTTGAGCAACCTGGTCTGGTGCAAGGAGTCTCTGTCCATGGCAAGGGCATTGGAACTGGATGATCTCTAAGGTCCCTTCCTAATCCAAACCATTCTGTGATTCTATGGTCTCAACAATATAACAAAGAACATTGTCTTCTCCATACCAAATTTTGACCAAACCCCGTGACTTTTAGACTTCAACACATGGCTGATGGTTTTGACTGTTCCACTGCATATGCTTAATGATACCGCAATAAGCAATTTGTTGAATATACCTGTAAACTTGGGAGCTATCCAAATCCTTCTTATGGGAGCTAAGAAGATCTTGCAGTTTACTGCAGAATCACAGCACCAAGACAAATCTCCTCAATATAGCAACTATTATTTTAGAGGAAGGAAAGATCAAGATTCCAGTAGGATTATAGCTGTTTTTGTGGAACAAAGGGCAAAATATATAGGCCTATTATGGACTGGCAAACGAATTATCAGCTGTGGTACAGGTCAAGTAGCAAAAGCAGGACAAACTGTTGGATGCAGCTTCATTGAAATCAATGGAAAAGAGTAGCTTATTCCAGTGATAAATAACATGCTGTAAGTTTCACTAGCATTTTAAAAAAGGGTTTAATAAGACAATCTTTCACTGCAGTGACCAACAATTACATCGCATAACACGAGAGGGAAAATCTCATTTGTCACAGAGGGGGAAGGTAGGAATGTAGATCTGAATTAGATTGTGAAATGAATGAATGTGTGGAGTTTGCATGCAACAGACAACCTGGCTCCTAACTGAAGAAGTGTGGGAGAAATATTCTGGTTTTTAAGCATAGGGAATACTTTAAATTATCAGGTCTTTAAGAAGGTATTCCATATACTTGGAATACTCAAATTTGCCATGAATGAGCAAGCATTCAGCATTTGTGATGCCTGCACTCCCTGTCTGGTGCACTGAAACTTGCTGGCAGCCATCCCAGAATCTTTCAAGGAAGAGTGCATGGATGTTTGCAGTAATTTATTGGCCACTGCTTGCAAGCCTCTGAGAAATAACATTAAAATTTCAACTTCTTGCTAGACCATTTTAAGTAATGACAATTAGAAACTATTGGACATGGTGAAACTTGCCTGATTTTGGGAACTGATTTGGCAATGAACAGCAGAAACATTCCGTGAAGACCCATGGTCTGACCTCACTACTCCACTTCCAGAGAGCAGTGTGGCTATGCCAGCAAGTGTTTATTTATTTAACTTGTAAAGCTATCACTGCAGACATGCTATTGCAAGAATGTCCCACCTGATTAACTTCGTCCAATAGCCAAAGGCTTCTTGTGTATTATTTCCAAAAAAGAAAATGAGCTTAGAGGAAGGGGTAGTCTTGTTAATAACCAGAATATATCTATCTACATGTGGTCCTGCTTCCAAGGTTTATTTATGGGAAAACAAAACAAAACAGTCCATTCCTTTCTAAGGACAACTCCTTTCTTTGGGTACCAGCCCCATGACATTTGGATTTACTTCTATGATGAGAAACAGTGAACTTGTTCTTTTTCCTTTCTTTCTTCATTTGTACACAAACCATTTCACAGGTGGAGGTCTTTTTATAATGAAAAATCCTTATTCAATGGGAGGTAAAAAATCACAGACAACAGCAAAACATAAATGCCAACAAGTATGTGAGGAAAGTTAAATAATGTTTAATTGATGGTTGGAATTGTTTACAATGGTATCTCTTAAAAGCTCTTCTAATACTATTAATCGGATAAATTCATGCTTTCAGAAATTTAAACTAAGATGAAGATGCTTCCTTGAAATATGTCTGAATTCTCCTTATGACTCTCTAGAAGAATAGAAACCTGTTTGTGAAGAAGTTCAACGTAATTGTGAAGCATGGATGTTTACTTCTTTAACTGTGTTCTTGCCATGAACAGTATTAAATAACCCAATAGCCAGTGATATCTTTCTGAAGATGCTTAATATTTTTAATAACCAAATTACTACTACACTGAGATCAGCAATATATTACAGCAGTGTAAAAGGAATTATTTTAGAGCATATACTTCGGTATGACCTGCTTTTTTTCTAAGAGCCTAGGATGAACATAAAGTTGAATATTTGTACTTTTAGAGTTTCTAAAATGCAGCAATTGGTAGCAAACCTTTATGAGTATATTTACAACTGCAGAGGTTATCTGAAATGTCTATCATATTTTCATGTAGGTGTACACCACAGTTTATAGCTTATACAAGGCCTCTCATTTCAGAATTGTGAAAATCTGAATGTCCTCTCCTTTCTTTTCTGTCCTGTTCTGCCAGTCTGGATTGCACTGTGATTTTACAGTCAGCTTTCGCTGGAGTGGTTAACAGCAAACCTTGCTGAACATACACAGAATTACATTTCAAACTTCATGTGGTTATTAGTGAGATACATTTCATACCAATATCTCACTTCAGTAGTGAGAAATGTAATAGAACTTTCAATAGAAATGCAATTTTGATTTCAATAGAAAGAAATGCATTTAATAGAATTGCATCAGTATTGTAGAGGTGTGAGATCAGATTTTGTAGACTGAATGGAGTTACCATAAATATAGATTTAATCCACACACTCTTCAACTTTCAGGTTCTTGCAAGAGATATCCAGGAAAGGACTGATCTGTATATGCATATATTAATGTGGACAAATACAAAAAGATCCTGGAAAAGACCTTACAACATCAAAAATACAACCATAAATCAAGCACTGCTATAGTCATCTCTAAACCATACCCCCATATGCCACATCCACACACCTTTTGAACATTTCCTGGGATGGAGACTCCACTGCTTTCCCTGAGCAGTCCGTTCCAGTGCCTGATGACCCTTTCTGTGAAATTCTTTTCCCTAGCATCCAATCTAAATCTCCCCCGTTGAAACTTCAGGCCCTTTCCTCTTGTCCTGTCACTTGTAGCCTGGGAGAAGAGACCAATCTCAATTCGGCTACACCCTCCCTTCAGGCAGGTACAGAGAGCACTAAGGTCTCCCCTGAGCCTCCTTTTCTCCAGGCTAAGCACCCCCAGCTCCCTCAGCTGCTCCTCACAGGACTTGTGCTCCAGACCCTTCCCCAGCTCCGTTGTCCTTCTCTGGACACGCTCCAGCCCCTCAATGTCTTTCCTGCAGTGAGGGGCCCAGAACTGAACACAGGATTTGAGGTGTGGCCTCACCAGTGCTGAGTACAGGGGGACGGTCACTGCCCTGGTCCTGCTGGCCACACCAGTGCTGATCCAGGCCAGGATGCCATTGGCCTTCTTGGCCACCTGGGCACATCCTGGGTCATGTTCAGCTGCTGTTGACCACATTCCCAGGTCCTTTTTCACTGGGCAGCTTCCCAGCTCCTGTACCCAGCCTGTAGCACTGACTGAGGTTGCTGTGACCCACGGGCAGAACGCAGAACTTGGCCCTGTTGAGCCTCATACAGTTTGCTTTGGTCCATCAATGCAGCAGTGATGGGAGGAAGCAGAGATGGAGCCGGAGTCTACTTTGAAAGTACAAGAGGTTCTGGACTTAAATTTTAACATATGAAAACCTATTTAAATATTGACAACCAGTTTTTGTTTGGTTGGTTGGTTGGTTGGTTTTGTTCAGAGAGTGGTTCCAGAGAGATTGAGCAGCCTGCATTCTTGGAGATATTAAAAACCTGACTTTAGATGGTCATGAGCAACCTTCTATTGATGACCCTGCCTTAAGAAGGGGCGTTTAAGTCCTTGAGGTGTCTTCCCACTTCATCTATTCCCTGATTCTGTGAGTTTCAGTTATGATAAAATACTATCTTCTTATTCGTCTGACCTTGATATTTGTGGATTATTAATTGGCAAATTAAGAAAACATACCATTAAAATATCATTTATCACCTATCCCTGTTATCAGAATTAATATTCAGCAACACTGCCTCTTTTAGCTCACTTTTGTGCCAGACTTTGGTATGGGCAGAAGGCTGAATAGGAGTGAAATTATTAGTGATTAATTTATACCATTTATATGGTGTGATCTGAAAATGCAGTGAAAGATAGGCAGAGATTACATCAAATTGTTCTTACCTGCCCCAAGGCTGTTCTAACTTAGGATAAAAAATAAAAAAACCCAAGCTGTAAGCCGAAACAGATAGGTATCTGAAATAAATTATGATATAATCTACTGCTCTCTCTGCTGCAAGGTTACCCCAGTGCCTATAAACATTCCTCAGAGATCCACACTGTCTGTGTTTAAAAGCCACCAGGCATTTCTAATTTAAAGATTTGTTAAAACTGTTCCTTACTCCTTACATCCTCCAAGAACAAGCCTTTAATCTTGTCTGAAGTTTATGACTAAATAAAAATTCTTAACTGAAATTTTTAAAAGATTTCATTGTGGTGAGGTACTTTAGCACAGAGAGCTGCAAAAGTCAGGGAATTTGGCCTTTAGTTTGAAAACAAAAGGAAAACGGTTATAAAACTTTTTTTCTTTTTCCTCTAACCAAACCACCACGAACAAAAAATCCTATTAAAATAAACCAAGTATTAAAACTGTAACTGGAAAAATGTTACACATCTGAATTTTCTGAGCACTACCAGATCAGATTGATACCCGTAGCCTGCATAATTAGCATCAATAAAGCATCAAATGCTATTTTATATTTATGTGGTTATTTAAATATATGGGATACTAGGCCAAATATGATCTGAGAATGAAATGATATCTGGAGAACAGAACCAGTACAGGATTCAGATTCTAATCAGCTTCTATTAAAAACAGAACAGACCCTTCATTTATTTTTTTATATGTACCTACTGGTGCCAAATCCAGCCTGGATGAATAAGGGACACACAGATCATGTTCCACACACCCCCACAGAGATCAAACCACTCTTGAAAGTCATGCAGTGACACTTAGGTGAAGTTTTTCCCCAACAACGGCTGGGGTGGTTGCCTGAAATTTTTGACGTGCCAAAAGGGAGCAAAGTAAAGGGGTTCACTTTTTGCTGAATGGGTGCTCAGGGCTTTGTCACAGATTCCTTTGAAGTGCTGAACCCAGAAACAAAGAAAGCCAAACTGTCTTGGAAATTGTACACCAGTACTGTGTCTACTAATACACTGTATGTGCCTGAGGTTATTCTCCTGCTCCAAGGACAACAGCCACAGGACAGCCCACATTCCTACCATTCACCTCTTACTCTCCAAGTCAAGGTGGACACATGAATTGCAGGAGGCTTCTGCCAGATCCTGGTTCATGCCCAGAAATGACCAGGCTGACAATTTATCAATATGGTGATTGTATTTCAGGGCCTGGGAACACTTCTTGACACAGTTTTCCCTAATGTGGATGCAGTCTATATATCCTTTTTAAGAGCAAAGGCTCATAATTTGATAACAAGTAAGTTACAAACACAGAACTACAATTCTCTCTCCCTCCTTAGAACATGCTTAAGGTATGGTGGGATGGGATCCGAGATGTAAATAAATGGTAGATTGCACAGAATTGGAACTGTGATTTGGTAATTATAATTTTAAAGTTATAAAGAAGAATGCATGTGAATACACAACTTGAAAATAGATGACAACATGAGAAATCAAATAAAATTATGCACTCCAGATCTTTTGTGAAAACTACAGTGATTTTCATCCTGAAGAATGCTAACAGACCTCCTACATCTGCACATGAAGGGCAATTTCATCAGGTCCTTCAGTGCACGGTTACCTCAGAGCACAACTCTGATTTCTCAATAGTGTTTCTTTATCATTATGGCTTTGTACTGCCAGCTAAACGCCCCTCTGCTTTACCATTTGGTGGATGATTTGAACTAACAGAAGGAAACAAGAAACATAACCCAGAAATGTGTGCTTTGCTCAATTACAGACAAAGATGTTAAACCATAGTAATGTTCCCTGCCAGCATAATGAAAAACAGTGAGATGTTCACATCCTAAAAAAACAGCTGCACATACAGGTGTCTGCACCAGATGCTTCCCTAAGCACAATGTGATAAAAGTGATTATTCCTCACTCAACAGTGAACAGTCCCTAAGCAGGGTATTTAAAAAAGGATGATAACATAGGTAATTAGGAGCCCCACGCTTTACACACAAAGCAATGATTAAGAGGGTAAAGCTGAGAACCATCTGTCTTTACATGTGGACCTGTGTTTTTATTTGTGAATTTATCATAAAAAAGGGCAGTTTTCAGTCTAATTTCTCAAGTGACATCCTACCTGGAAATTGATTAAGGATTGAATGACATATCCCTGATTTTAATAGGTGGTACCTTGCCCTGTGACTCCAACAGGAACATGAGCACCAGAATGTAATGCCTGACTGATGGACTTTCCTATGAGGAGTGAAGGAATATCCTGTCCTTGTCCCAGAGCATGCATAAGTGTGTCCCAAAGTCTTTTCCTACCTTTGGACTTCCTGTCATGGTAGCTTCTGCCTCGATAATGGTGCCCACTGTCTGTGTACAGATTCTCAAGATCTTCTTGCCAGGAGTCGGGGTTAAAGTGTTTGAGCAGATCTTCCACCGTGTCAAATGCAGCAATGGTCTGATCCAGCGCTTCCGCCGTGAGCGTAGGGTCAGTCACTGATGGAGAGGGATAGGATACCCCCTAAGAGTGACATACATCTCAGTGTACTTGGAATAAATTACAGCACCACTTTAAACAACTGAAAACAGTTATTGACAAGCTTGTTTCATTATTGAGTGAAACAGTTACTTCGGGCCATCTTTTCAAGTCTATGGGCCAGGACTTTCTTATACCTGTGTTTTCTTTTTGTAAGAAGAGATACCAAGAAATTCCCAAGCAAATCCCAGAGGAGATGCAGGGAGCAAAAAGCACTGCCACTGGTGGACTGTCAGTATTTACATGCACTCCTCAAAGGGAATGATGGTTTGCACATATACAAAGATGTAATGAAAATGCCTTTTGAAAGCACTGTGATGGCCATGGCCACAGAAATGGAGATGCCAGTTCTGTTGGTTATTTCACATGAGGCAGATCAGAAACCACAGCAGAGAAAGACAAATGCAAAAAGTCCACTAGATTATTTTTCTGTGGTCAATTTGGACAACAAATTTGGCATGGTTAGAGACTTGGAAAAATGGCCCTTTATTACCCAAAATTAAATGTATTACAAAACGCTGATGAATTGACATTGAACTGACATTTTACCAAAAATACAACTTACTAAACAGACAGAAAAAACATGAGATTTGGATCTTGGGGATGCTGGTGGGTGAGAGGCTGGACACGACCTGGCAATGTGCTCACAGCCAGGAAAGCCAGTGGTGTCCTGGGCTGCATCCAAAGCAGCGTGGGCAGCAGGGCCAGCGAGGGGATTCTGCCCCTCTGCTCTGCTCTGCTGAGACCCCACCTGCAGTGCTGCATCAGCTCTGGGGTCCCAGAACTGGGAGGACATGGACCTGTTGGAGCAAATCCAGAGGAGGGGCACCAGGATGATTAGAAGGATGGTTTTAAAGTATATATATATATATCTTTGAAAATAAAAACACTTGTCTTTAATGGTAAGCTATATCACAAAACTAAAATTCTTGACATTTTCCTGCATATGTTTGCTGAAGATATGGGCAGTGCAAATTGTTAAAAATCAGGAAAAGAAGAAACAGAAAACATAACAATAGTGCAGTCAAGAAAGTATAGCTGTACTCTATGGCTTACCACCAACAGCCCAAGAAGTTTCAGTGGGCCCATTTGTGGCTGCAATGCCTCCCTAGAGCAGTGCCAAGACACAGTGCAGAGGCCTGTAAAAATTCATGACCCCTTAAAAAGGAAGGCACACCTCAAAGCCTCTCTCCTGACTTCTACATGGCTAGGAATAGAGACTGTCAGAGAGATGGAAGTCCCAGCAGTCAAAAAGCTCACACCAGCAAAGTGAACACAGCATTGCCATGTTGCAGCAGAGACCATGCTGCAGCCAGCATCATGCAGTGTGCTAACACAGCTGCTGGGGTTACAAAAGGAAACCCAAAAGGAAATGGCACCTAAATTCTACTTTCTTACTGAGGAGAGCTTGGTGGAGGTCATGGCAGTCCAGTAGGAAAGGTCAGCCCCTGACTGCCTTTCAAAAGTGGGAGAGATGGTCCAAAGATGCTGAAGAAACAGGAGCATAAAAATCAGGCCACAGGTGTGTGGCTTACTCAGTGCAGGAGGTTTTTTCCCACAAGTTCAACTGTACATTTCATTACAGAAGTCGAGGTCAAGCTGTGCATATGCAGGGCATTTCAAACTCATATAGGCAGCTGGGATTCCCCATTTTCTTTTCAAATAAAAGCTCCTACTCAAGAGATTTGTGCAGCCTCGTTCAGACACAGAAGAAAGCTTAACTTTTCCTCAGTGACAGCCAAATCAAGAGGAATTATTTCAACAGCTGAGATAGCCTCCTGGCAGCAACATCATGTGACAGGCCCAAAAGCAACTTCAAAGCTGCCAAGCCAACTGCCTCTCTTTTGTCCTGCCAAGAATGAGGCGCTGGCTTTCGCAGTTTGTGCTCGTTGTAATCTGACTTCTGAGATCACATCCACAGAGGGGGCAAGAGGAAATGTAAGAAGCAATGAGGAGCAAAGATCTTCCACATTATGTACCTCCTTTGCATTTCTTAAAAGCACTGAATACATTTTTAATTTACTGGAACACAAAGGTATCTATTTTTGGTATGAGCTCTTGCCCTTAATTTCTGTTCGCTCATTCTTTTCACTTTCCTATCTCTATTGTGAGCCTGACAGGCAATTCAATGCGCATCACAGTTTTTTGTTGGTCATAAAATTACTTTACATATAATAGCAACTAACCTTATAAGGAGATAGATTTTGTTTCCTTTTTTTTCCCTGAGTTGTCCATGATGGGTTAAGGGCAGAAGCATTTTTTTTAACTTTCATAGAAAAAACCCAAACAAAAAACCAAACCAAAATATAACTCTGTAATATGACCTCAGACATGGAATAAAGCATTTGCTCACTCTAAAATTTTTATTCTGAGAGTTTTAATGTGTCTATATCCTAAAATGAGTCTTTGGGTTACTTGTGGGTTTGAGAAAAGAAACTCAGACCTGCCATGCTCCCTGAGCATCAGCAGAATTGTATGTCATCTTGTCCAAGACTGACAGGTCTGAGTTTGTCCTTCTGCCTCTCAACACCATAACAGAATCCCTGAATCTTTCTCTCCTGAAGAACTTGGATGTCCTCAGACATTTTCCTTGGTGCCTTTGTGAAAAATTGCTCAATCTCCCTGCCTTATTTTCTCTGAGGATAAAAAGGACTTGTGGGTGCAATGTGCTGGAGAAAGTATATTTTCTTAGATAGGGAATGACACAGGAAAACCAATGAAACTGAGATTCTGCTTCTGGTTTAGCTGCAGTTTTCCATGTGACCTTGGGCATCAGCTTGCTACCTGTAATATTTGTATTGAATTTCCTTAGCTGCAACACATTAAAAACAATTTTTGGAAAAAAAAAAGCAAAAGGATGAACTTGATTTTTCAATATTAAAAGGATACTGGGTTGTTGTTTGGTATACTGTACATTTTATGATATTAAGGACATTAACTAACATGGCGTTTACCATAGGCTTAGTCTCATTTACATAGTTACCTGATGAGGGAGCCCTAGGCTTACTTTTTCAAATATCAGCCTACCATATTTTTAAACAAAATATTCCATCACATTGATTTTTTTTCCCGTGCCCACATTAGAATGAAAAATGAATTTGTGTCTTTTAGTAAAACTGTTCTAGCATCTCCTGCTTGGCACATCCAGTAGATCTCAGCCCTGCTAACATCACTCCTCAAGACTTTCAGCACAGTTGGTTCCAGGCAATCAGTGAATCGTATCATGAAGGGCAAGTGTCATTTACAAATTCAAGAGTAAACACAAGTGAGATTGGCTTAACATCTTCTAATTTTGGCAGCACAGTTTTCTCTCTACTTGCTGCCTTCATTGGACCCTGATCAGGAGAGTTTACCCATATTTTATTTACTGCTCCTTCACCAGCTATTCCTGGCAGCTACTGTAACAAAGCTCTCTTCTATCACTAAGCTCTCTTCCATGAATGCTTCAGACATTGGTCACAAGCCTGCTTTAAGCATTTACCCCCATCTTATGTGTTCTAAGAGGAGTTAACAAGAATCATGGAGCAGGCAGCAAAGCACACAGAAGAGGACTGCCCATATTATGAATTTTCATGCTACTATGCCATTCCCCAGCACTGGGAAATGGCAGAGAGGACAGATTTTTTGCCAATGACACAAATTGAATGTAATGAAGAGCAAATTAAAATTTTGTATTAGATTACTTGGGTTTTTTCTTTCTTAATTTTTCTCCCAAGTTGCAATTCACTGCTGAATATGGAGTACCTGTATCTGACTATAATATTTTATTGGAAACACGTAAAAAAATATTAACAGTATTGACAGTGAGGTGCCAGATCCATTTTCCTGCCAGCCTGCTTAATTATGGTCTTCCATGTAAGTCAAGACAGTCAATGATTAAAAATTTTAGGTTTGTATCTGGTATTTTGTATCATCTGGCAGGATGAGTTTGAAATCAAGGAATGTTTCCCAATGGCTGTCTCACATGTTTACAACAGCTAAGGGCATATCCTGAATCTTTTATCCCTAAAAGCATACTGTTTGAATCCAGCATCAGTTGGATAAAAACTTTATTCATCCTCTTTCAAAGGTGAATACATGGTTTCTCTGTACAGATACCATTTTACTGTGTTGGATTCAAGCCATCCTATCAATCCATCCAGGGGCAAAACAGTGAGAAATTACTTACTGAGACAGAGCTTGTGACTGACTCCCAGTTGGTTTCTGAGGCTGCATGCTGGAAATCATCCTAAGGGGAGAAACACACAGGAAAAGTCACCGTTAAGGCAATATCCTAAATTAACTACAGAATCTAAAAAATTCAGCATTCAACATCTGGGACTTTTTCTAACCCTTTTTAACGCAAAATCCCTCACTATGTGTCACTCCTCAATAAAGCTACTTCCATTCAGGTTCCTCCCTTTTCAATGTTTATAAACTCCTTGTGAACTCGCTTGGACAAGAATGGGTGAATATTATTATTGTTCCTGTTGTTGTTGTTGTTATTATTATTATTATCATCAACTACAATAACAGTAATAATAATACCAATCTGATATAGGCTGCTTTGCATAGCAGGACCTAATCTGGTCAAGGACATTACATTCATCTGCCAACATAAATATTAAACAATATCTCTGTATGTCTACAACCGGAGTATTAATGCAGTTGCCAAACTGATCTGTTGGAAAGAATGAGAACATGCTAATTTCCTGGTACTACTTAGTCAAGGTGAAAAGCAGGGTAATCTAATCCATTTGAAAAGTAGTGCTAACATGACTGTACTGCTTTTGGTACTTGTGCTGAACAGCACATGATCATCCCTGCACTATGTTTTGTTACATCAAAAAACCCAGACACAGTACATTCCCATTAACAGTGTCATTGAACAGAATCTCTGGGCATTTATGATTAATTTGAGAACAGGGATGGGATCTATGTTTCGACATCTATAAAGCCAACATTTAGGCTAGTTAGTCTTATTTCCATTTACAGTCAACTAAACCTGGCATTTCTGGGGTGCAAATCATCTGATCTGTTTTAGAAGCTTTACTTGGGTTGACAGTGCACCCTGAAATGCATTTTTGTCTCCATTGTCTCTGTAAGGGGAACCTGGAAGGCTGATCTTAGATACAGATGTCAAAACTATAGATATTGACATGTGGTCACCTAAATCCCAATTCACTTGTCTGACCAGTGATGAGCAATCACTACTTAAATAATGAAGAAATTTCTTTAATCTTTTGGCAGCTTTACTCATTTCCAACTGGAATAACTAAACAATGAAAAATGGTAAAAAAAATGCAGCATTACAGAAATGGTTATTAAACACACACATGCAGTGAATAGCTAATGATCGGCATGAATATGCAGGTAAGGAAAGTGGACTGAAGTGACAGCATACCAAGATTTTAATTTCTAATAACAGAATTTATAATGAAAAGGTTTAAGGAAGATGGATCAATGCCTTCGCTCCCAATTTCATACTGACTCAGTATCTGATAAGCTTTTTTTTAAGCTGGCAACTGAAAGGGGAAATGGAAAGGAAACCGCACAGCTGATGCTTGCTAGACTTGATCCTGCATTTGACCATATAATATATATGCATATATTAAATTATTTTTTAGGAATGGAAAACAGAAAATTGATATAATAATTTGCTAATTCACCAATAAAATGTTCCTTTAGTCAAGAAGGCATAAAGGTGCTTTTAGATCCAGAATCAATATACTTGGTTTTTTAATGTTTTTCATTTGCTACAGAAAAATAAATAAATGCCTCCGAAGTCACAAAATTGTTTATTCAATACTGTTACTGTTTCTGCTTCTTCAGTATTTAAGATTAGTAAAAATTAAGAAATCCCATCACTAAGTGAGCACTGAAGATGCAGAGCAATTAAAATGTCAATAATTATGTGGTCATTTTCTGCTAAGAATACAGAAGAAAAACACTGGTGAAATTTTCAATGCAGATTATTTTCTTATAAACAGTAAAGAGATCTGCAAGCTATAATCAGGTCATACACCATTCTTAATATGCCTACGTTGGCCACATTCTCTACACATTTGGTTTCCCAGTTCTTGACAAGCCACAATTTAAATTAAATAAAAATATATTTGAAAAGCTCATGAATCCTCTGGTAAAGTCTGCCAATTGCAAAACTTGGAAATAATTTCCTCTCTGTCATTAGCTTCCATTTAGCACTTCCAGGAAAAAAAAGTGGCATTGAGTTCTAAAGCATTATTTTAAAACAGAAACAATTTGCTTCACTGAATGTTTTGAGAAGACTGTAGTCTTGTGTTCAAAGGGATGGGCCACTTGTTTTATCTAAATGCGGATATCAAAACTGTTTCTTTAGTCTGTGATTCTTTGAGTTGGTTCATGCCAGGAAACCCCTCCAAGATCCTGATATAGACACGTGTACCACCTGCTTCTTGGATCTCAAACCTGATGACTGCACATTCAACTCTGATTATATTCAATCTGCATAAACTATTCACAACTCTATGGCTTTGTTCCACCACCACTCAAGGCAGCTGCAGTCATTCTTGGCTTCTCAGCACTTTCAACCTCTACAGTTTGGAGATTATTATTATCTATTGCTTCTGCTTGCAGCTATTTCAAATAATAATATCAAAGTGGTTCTCATCATTACAAAACCCTCTCCTCCTTCTCACCATTGCCCCTAGCAGAAGCTGAAGGACAAATCTATTTTCAGTGCTATCTGTTCAATCCATTCTACCTTGTTCATGTGAATTTGCCTGTGATTGCTTTGGCTGTTGTTTTGCTGTTGTTTCTTCATTACTTGAAACAACATTAAAACTTTTAGTTAAAACATTTAAAAAAACCACCAAAATTCTCGTATATTTTCTTACTGAATCAGGAACAACAGGGTGGTAATAATTCGGCTACATCACCTTGACAACAGTGCTTCTATTTTTGTATTTGTGTCATGGTAACATAAAAACTTTCTAGTACTAGAGACTTCAGCAAAGCCTTAACTGTTCTACAAGCAGCAAAAATACAGGCAAAACAACAGGACTACCAATCACCTGATAGCAGCTACACTCAGTGAAGAAAAATGACTTCCAAACACCAACTTCCAAAATTACACCTCAGCAAGACAAATTCTGAGTCTATCCTCAGAGTTAAATATGTATGGACATTGATACATTGTTCCTGGCTCTGTTTCAGACAAAGAAAAGCTACTCTCTCCTTCGCAGACAGACTTTGTAGCCTGTCTCCCACCACTGATCACCAATAAGTGACAAGGAGTCACAGGGAACAATCCGTGTTTCACCCAGGACTTCCGCAAGTGGGGATCATGATGCAAAATCACAGCTATCAATGATATATGAGACTGCAGAGCCAGATAGCACTGGATCCTGAGGAAGATGATTTGCAGCCTGGGGATCCATGACCTTGCAGCAGCACAAGCTCTGCTGCACTGAAGCCATGGGGCTTGGCAGGGTCAGTAGGAACAGAGAGGCATCAGGAAAACACCCGGGATGTGGCTGGGAAGCTCGCCAGTTTGAGAAGCATGTTGTCATGACTCACTTTGTTGTACCACCCATGTGGCAAAACATGAGAGTCCTCCCTGCTATGCTGAATTACTGCCTGGTCCTCAAATGAAAAGCAAGAAGCACTGTGATTCTTCACTTTTTTTACATAGTTTTTCACTGTAGGTTAGTCTTTTGTCATCTTGGTGCATGACTACTATGAGGAAGGATGCCTGGGACAGGCAGTAACCACCACAGGATGGGCACAGCACACTGACAGCTCTCTCCAGTGCAAAGAAGCAGCCCCACATCTCTATAAGCTTCTCTGTAAATTCTTTTCCTTAATCTGCAGGTTGCTGGGGTGATTGGATTAGATTTGGTAAAAAATTGTTCATCTGACAAAACAACCACAAAATATTGCTCATGAAAGTTGAGGCGATGCTCTCCACTTCATGGAGTGGGAAAGGTTCTCAAAAGACTGGTGATTAAGAGGAGTCCAGGCAGCACCCCTGACTGATGATTCCAGTCCACTGGTTCAGTAAGGTCCTCTCCTAAAGAAGCCACCTTCTCTACTGTGCCCTTCTACTCAGAAGAAAAGTGAGAGAGAAAATGAAGGCATGTTCTTGGGGCAAGTAAGCACGAGAAAGGGGAAGAATGAAGTAAACTAAGAAAAAAATAGGACAGAGAAGCTGAAGTGTTGAGCTCTGCCTGTGCTCAGCCCATTTGTGGTATTTAGACACCATAACTATAAATGATCCAAAAGAAAAGAAATTTACAGAAGAACAGGACTAATGGATGTACTGAGACACACACAGAAGATCCTGCAGAAATAAATCATGGGTGAAATGGGGCATGTTCAAAGAGGTCCAGTACAGAAAAAAAAAAGAAGTTGTGAGCTCTCCCTGGAATGAAAGAATTAGGGATGAAGGACAATGGAAGGTCTGTAAGGAAAAATTAGAGTAAATTGCAACTTGAAGAAAAAAGAGACAAAATTATCCTAACATTTAGACTAATAAACAGAAACTCAGTGATACCCACTGTTGAACAACAGTCAACATGTATCTCCTGCATTCAGAGCTATGTGCAGACAGGTAGATGATAAGCAGATAAACTTGTATTTGTATATAGTAACAACAAAATATAATAACCTGTAAATTTTTCCTTTTTCTTTCCTGACACAAGCAATAATGCCTATATTCTCACTAACAATTAAATTTACAGGTATTAAATTTCCTATACAAAGCAACATGTATTTCAAGCAAATAAACTCCACACTCAGAACATGCTGTGTAACAGAAACGGTGTTATATAAGTTAGAGGCAAAAGAAAAATCGTAGTTCCATTCAAAAAAAATGCTGTGATACATATTCAAGGTTGTGCACTTTAATGGATTAAATTTAATTTCTCATGTAGCATTTTACTACACTCCAATTTCTATAAATATAAGCATATAGATTTACACTTTGAAGTATCTTTTTCTTGAACCATACTTTCATTTTGCCACATTGCTGGGTTTTAATTTAGTATCAGAACGGCATTTATTAACACCTCCTAAGGATGCTGAAAGATACCTACAGCAGGCTACTGGGAAGCCAGAGGCTGCATTTTTCTTACAGAAATGGTCAAACCACTGCTGCTCTGTTCAGCTGTGGTGACCACACATTAAAATAAAAGTTATTGAAGTTGGAGAGCGTGCAACAATGATGGTTTGTAATCTGGGAATCATGCCTTGCAATGAAACATTAAGTGCAGGCCAGTGTCTTTCAAGAAGGTTAGATGTGAATTGACCTTGTCTCTCCAGACAATAACCCATACTCTGCTAAAGAGCCTAATACCAATGTCAACAAGCTCTTTCACTTGGCAGTGCAAGCACTAACAAATCCAGGTAGCTGTAATGCGAAGGCAGCAATCTCCAAACTGGAAGTATGAGCAAATTTTACCACTGACGCCAGCTATTACTGGAACAGTTAAGAAATTAACAAATAACTTTTATCATATTGAATTTTCTTTTCTGTTTTTTGATGCTGTACCATGAAGGCAGACTATCCATGACAACAGTATTTTAAAGTCAGTAAAAAAAGGTCAGAGAGCCACCAAACTGTCTGATCTCAAATATAACAGTGTGATTCTTGCCCTTCAAAAAAGGTATAAATTAAGTTTCTGAAGCCCAGTTGCCACTACATATCAGTAATTACAACCTTATCAGCTAAGTTAATACTAGTGCAAGGCAACATATAAAATCCCTCCTGATTTTTTCTGACACATTTACTAGCTATACATGAATGGGAAGCATACAATACTTAAAATTCCAGAAGTTTAAGGCTGTAATAATGACTTAGGTTAACTGCAGTTTGTTACATTTATTTATGAAAAGCTGAAGTAAAACTGAAGCAGAAGAATATATTTAATAAGTTATGTTTCATTAATACTCCTCTTCATCCTTCACCCAGCTCTGGAATTGCATTGCTGGGTGCATACTGGAAGAATGTCTGAGACACTGACTTAAACGATCTGTCAAAAAGGTCACATAATGCTTGCTCAAATGAGGTGACAGTTATGCCTTTGAAAAATCAGATATCATCTAACACTGTTACGCCTATGAGCATCCTGTTTGCTGCTCATACCCACAAGAAAGTGTGCAGGACTTCATTACCATGCTGTGCAAATTGTGCATTACCTTTATTTTTTCCATTTATCACAAAGGTCTGTCCTCATATTTCCATGTACAAGGGATTTGCTAATAGCTAATCTGCTATATACTGCAGTTAAGCAATTGTAAACAAAACACGAATCGACTAACATTCATTGTAAATATTCTGCAATGCCTCCTTTGCCATTTTTATCTGAATGGCAAATTTTGATTCTGCAGTTGAACACCAGGACGCAAAACTTGAAAGGCTCTCCCAGGCTGTCTCTTTCAAACCCCTCAGATTGGTTGGCTGTTTCCAAGCTAAATTTATCTTTATTGCACTTATGTAAGTACCAGCTTTACCCTTTTCTTCCCCTCCCAAGTTTACTTCCTGCAGTAATTCTGAAGAGATGTTATATCTCCTCTCAGCATCCATTTTATTACACTAAGCAAGCCAAGCTGTCTTGGCCCTTAGTAAGAAATGTCCTCTTCTCCCCCATTGTCCCTGAACTCAGTCCAAGAAAAATGTGGTTGCTCAGTACCATAGAGACCAGAACTGTACAAAGTATTCCAGAAAAGATGCAACTACAGCCTCATTGGTCACATGCCTAGAACACTGAGAAGTTTTCTTTTCCTCTCTTCAATAAGCAGTGATATGCAATTTACCAGCAAATACTTTTGCTATTAATCTCTACATGAGTGACCTCTTTGCTCATTTTTGGGCTGATCCATTTCACTGCAAATCAATTCTGTGCTGCTCAGGGTCATCCAGCTTGCCTCTCCAATACTCTGATTTTCCCATTCATGAGCAATGTATTTCAGCACTCTGTGTGCTGCAAAAACCACGAAAATGCTACTCTGCAGGTTGTTCTCTGGTCCCTAAAACATCCCAAAAATAAAACTGACCATAAGATCAACCTTTTAGAAACTCATGTTACCAAGCTGTCCCTGCCCTTTGCCACGTGCCATCTTCTCCAGCACAAGGGACTGTTTCCTGTGTGACACTGGGTGGGATGATGCTCCTCTGAAGTCCAATCACATTTGCCAGGCAGCTTTTCCTTCCAATCCAGGCTATCCTTCAGTCTGGAATGAGTTTGTTTGATACAGAGATGTGGAGGTTTTTTTTCTGGTTTCCTGCATCCTTAACCACCTTTTTTGCTGACAAGTGCCCTGTGAGCACTCTAGGTCAGAATCACGCTTACGAGCGTGAACGTGCCCTGGCCACTCTCCTGCCATTGATGCTATAGGCAGCCCCTGCATTCACTGTCTCCACGTGAGCCCTGGTGCACCTTACTGAAATCCAGGGATGCAATCCAGGTGTGCTTACACTGCATCTGCTCCTCACTCCCTTTCTATTCCTATTGTATATACAGGAGACCTGCTTTCGGAAGTGACTCTTGGTGCCTTGTGGTCTGCAGTGCCCATCTTTCAGCAGTGACAGTGGAGTGGTCTGAAGGCAATTGGGCTCCTTGCTCACCTTGGGTCTGTGTCTAAGCACACCTGGGCCATGGAGGCATCCCATTTTGATGGTCCCCCTGTGATGCCCCACGCTGGCTCTGCCAGGGCAGTGGGAAGCAGACATCCAGAGGGGACCTGATCAGGGCAATGCTGCACATCAAAGTGGGAGAAGAGCTTGGGAGGAGTGATCCCATCAGCCAAAACCTTGCTGTCATGTCAGTAGCTAGTGCCCTTGTGAGGACTTTGGTGAACTTCTGCTATGCTGACTGGCAGGGTTTTGGAAGCAGCCTCCCTGGTAATAGCTGACTCTGCCCTGAGCAAAACAGAAAAGCTGATACTTCACTTGCCCGGTAGTGTCCAGGTGGGCAAAAAACTCTTTCAGAGTTAACAGAAGGCAGTGACAGCTGGTTATTTCAGGTCCTTCTTCTTGGTGTGACTCATACCAAATGGGAAAGTACTGAAAGGCCCCAGTACTAGGGATAGAAGGAAAAATATTAACGAGAGAAAACCTCCTAGGAGCAAGCTATTAAATTTCTGACTTCTTTCCACTTGGGTTTCTACACATTTTTTTTTAGATTTAAACACGGTCATAATCAGAGAAAAATAATCATTAACAAATACTGTGTAATTTCATTTAATATTCCAAGTTTTCCATTGTTCTCCCAGGAGGATCTGCTAAGTGCTCGGACATGCACACTTACATTTTCAGACGTGATTTGGGAGAAACATGGAAACAACAATAATAAAAATAACGAAAAACTCTAATGGAGCTAAGCAAATTTAATTCTAAAGCTGAGGACAAAATGCAGAAGGGTACTGGTAAGGGACATTAGCTATCCTAGCAGTAATCCCAGCCTATTGATTTTTTGTGAAGGATCCATTTGTTTTTGAGCTTTCTGTCAGAGGATGGTGTTTAATTCTGCAGTAAGCATGCAGCAGGAGCATGTGTTATGTTTCACAGATAATACAAAACAAAGCAATTTGTTCACCCTCCTGCTTTGACTGGAAGGCATTGCATTTTCTAGGACAACAAAAAAGGACTGCTATCCAAGCTTTCTAAGATGTTCAATAATCATAAAAATAGCGAGAAAACCTAATCTTTGAAGAATAAAAGAACCATTTTCTCATAGCTTTTCCAGGTTTTTGATGTGATCAAAAGCAGTCAATTTACTGCACACAGCACAGGATACTGCTTACTGGGGATTTCATTTATCTTGAGTTTCATCAAACAGCTAAATTAAGGAAAAATCCAAACTATTCCAACTGAACTTCCAGATCCAGATCTATTCCTCAGAAACACCACTGCTGTTAAAGCTAAATACAAGCATTTTAGGAGCAGTTATGCTTCTCATTTCTCTTATGTGAATTTTACACATATCAATTGTGACACTATGAGTAAAGACCAGGTAAAAAACAACTTACATTTGCCACCTTTTGCAAACAATCTAACTAAACCATGTTATAAGTTTTGGGATCAGCTTACCAAAAAATGGCCTTGAAAATCCTTCTAAACACCAAACATAACCTCAGGACCAGGAGGGTGTGTACTGGGCCACAATTAGTGCATGACACATTTTATTTGAATTCTGACTAAATATAAGCATTACCAAATCGACTAAGGATGGCTGTAAAATTATAATAGGCTAAATATTTTCAAGCGATGAAAATAAAAACAAACAGTTTAATTCAGTTTTATACTAATGACCTGGAAAATATCACTTAAAATTGAACTGACAAAAAAATAAAAAGTTGTAAACATCATTTAATACAAAGAAATATGGTAGGATTACCAGAGGTCAAGAAGCAGTGGCAGGTAAGAAAAATAAGCTTTCACTTTAAAGAATGTAAGTGGAGAAAAAGGTACAAGCCATAAACTCTATTTGATGGCACACATGGACTCAGAAAGGAAGTGGTGCCAAGAGCCTGGATGGAACAAAGATAAAAAACCATGACATTAACCTGAAATGTGACACAGTGGCACAGCACGGAGGGTGACTTATGCCTGCACACACAGAGATCTTCCCCAGGCACTAGGAGATGCTCTCCCCATACCAAGGGGACACCCACTACCACAAATCACCACCAAGGGGACACCACATGACCATAAATCACCACCTCCCAGGAGACCATGGGCACAGGTAGGGCCTCCCATCACTGGCAGAGATGTGTGAGCATTTGCACATCTTCACCACCTTCCCATGGGTGCAGAATAGGGTTATGCCCAGAAGGAAAGAGATGTTTGTGGGTGCAAGCAGCTCTTCTGGAAACTGAAAATGGGTATTCTCAAGACAACAGGCACAGTTAGGTTTAACCTACATGGGTGTGATATCAGTATCGATAAAAATTGCAGGGAGTAGCTACATACTCCATCTATGGAGATGCCAAGGTGACACCAAACCCCTGCCATCCTGGCCTTGCAGTGCTGGTCTGCACAGGCCAGGCTTTTCAGCTGCCCAACTCCATCTGTAATGCAGGCTTATGAGGAGGAAACATTGGCGAGGGCTCTCACACACTCCAGCAGAAAGTCTTTGCTCTGTGGTATAAAAACTCTGAGTCTTTCCTGAACACCAGGCAGCATTTTTGAAGTACCAGACCCACAGACTGTTTAGTTTCTACTGCTGGATTTTAGCACAGCCCTCCTGGCCACCCTGTCCATCTTTGTCCACTTTGTGCAGGAGGACCAGACCTGGACGGCACCAGCAGGAGGCCTGCACCCATGCAATAGTCCCGATTTCAGCAGCTGGTATCACAAGTGTTGTCTCTGCTTTTAATCTATTCCTTATTGCACCTGGAAAATGTACCTGAACCAGCACTGAGCTAGCACTCTCAGCACACAAAGTTGCTGCTAAGGTGGGAAAACAGTGTGTTTATTTTCACATATTTCAGATGGAGATAAATTATGTGTATAGGGAGCAGAATGTCCTACTTTCTGCTGCCTTACATTATCTTCTCTGAGTTGGTCTTTTTGCTCTCTCTTCAGAGCTTAATAATGCCAATTTTTCTGTATAAACTCATGCATATGCAAGAGGTGGAAGGCCTGAATAAGAACATGACTGATACATTCTGGTTCTTTCCTAACCATCAGAATAAAATAAGCACACAAGACCTCGAGTACACCATGCCTGCTTAGAGGAGAGGCAGCTCAGAGATTAATACACACACGTAAGTACGATGCACATTTTGAAATAGGATCTCATTTCCAGTCAGGCACAAAAGTTCCACCGCATCTGTAAAAAGCAGCAATTGCTTTGTGCTTGGTTTAGGTTCCCACACCAATACAGCATTCCCAATTTCTTGCAGAGAAAGCAAAGTTTTCAGCAGCCTATTTCTATCACTAGTGGCCTCTTCAGCATGCAACACAAACCACACAGAGCAGTCAGACTACTTGTTCTCGTGATGCCCAGGTTCTTTCAATAATATTTTTTTGTTTCAAGTTTACTGGCCAGACCTTGGTGTGAGATAAATTTTTGCAGTCCCAAGGTGTGTTTTTTTACCCTAGAGCAGTGGAAAAATTAGCCTCATACTTTCTAAGCTGTTTTCTCAAGTTTCAGGGGTTTTTTTTGTTATTTTCATTTTTCTTTCCTCAAATACAAAATCCTTTTTCAAACTTACCCATAAATCTGCAAACATTGAATCCCAGGGCTCGCAAATGCCATTAACTGTGTCACTCACAGTGTTGTCAGGAGTGACAAGAAAATGAAAGGAAAGATGACGTCCATGTAAGAATTTCTGGTTACATCTATATTAAGGGGTAAAATGAGGTAGAGATTGATCAAATATGGTTTGACTCATCTTCAGACACAACTATTACCCTGTAAAACAGAGGGCCACAACAAACGGCACATTGGAAACAGCCTGGCTCCAAACTAGCCATGCTAAAAATGTGATGTGTGCAAACAACCTTGTGCCTATGCCTTGACTCATACACATCCTGTTGAAAAGTCTCTGCTGACAATTCTAGATTCACAGACTTCCTTATTAGATGGTCTGATCCTGCAAGAGCTTGCATTTAGGCTTCATTTATATGGTTGATGGCTAGACAACAACAGTGCCAAGAATCAGGAACACACAATGAGACAACATAGTGCCTGATTTTTACAGTCTGAGGAAAATTTTATTGCCATTTTTCACAAAACATGACCTAAGGAATCCATCAGAACACAAATATTGATTGAAAGGAAACATTTTTATAGCTGCGAAGATCAGAAGTATTATTAAAAAAAAAAAAAAAAAAAAGGCTTCTTCAGGTTAGGAAAGGGACCTGGAAAGTAAGTTTTATCTGCCACAAAACACCATTTTGTACAATTAAGCTATATTCCTGAACAAAAACTATTAAAATAAAAACCCCCTGTTGCTACGGGTCACCGAAAAATTGGATGTTATTTGATTCTGCTGAAAATGATTTAACGAGAAGATACACTAATTCCACAAACCTAAAAGCTAATTTTAGCTTTCAGTGCTACAGATGAGTTGCAAAATCCGACCCAGTGTTGTTACAGGCTCAGACCTTCTCTAATTAAGCTCTGACGAGTTATCAAACTGACAATTGAGGAAAACAGAACTGCATTTTTCTTGGTATTACAAGAGATAGGAAATATGATTTTTTTTTTGGCATGCCATGTATGTTCAAAGTCAGTTCAACATGGAGAGAAATCTGTGGGTTGAAACAGAGACAAGGTTGCAGGAAAAGAATGATGATAGCAATCCAAGCTCTGGGCTGGAGGAGGTGTTCAGTTCAGTAGCACAAAGCTCAGCAATATGCAGGGGGTTATTTTATGTAATAGTGCCATTTAGCCAAGAATTTTCAACTAAGATTTATCCTATCAAGTCTAAAAATGACAGGAACCTGCAACTAATAAAAGATGTGCGTGTAAACATACATGTGTAAGGGCAAACCAAATACACTGTGCCGTGTCTGTCAGCTATTTTATTATGAAGACATGCATGGACTTTATTGAGTGCTCAGGGCAAAACCAAAGGTTGTAAATTTAATAGAGATGTATGCATACAAAACACAAGTCAGATTTACACAGTGCCGTGGCTGTCTTTGGAAATGTGGTGTAGAGTGTGAAGGTTATCGAAGCCAGAACCACTGTGCTGAGCAAACAGCAGCAGCCTGCGAGCAAACCAGCTTCCCCAGCAGGGAGGGAGAACCTTCTCTGATGACCTGTGCCTGGGGCTAGAGAGTCAGAACAAAACTAATCACTGTTTAAAGGAAGTGTGGAGATCCCAAGAGCCCCAGTCATCATGCCACCTAAGAAAGAAGGGGGGGATGAGAATAGAGACAAGCTTTCTCATACCCACCAGAGCAGTGGCTCAGTGTGATCTGAAGCTGATTTTTGTTCTTTCACCTTCCTGGTTTGGAATCCGGGATTGTTGCTCTCTATTTTGTAGGTATGCAATTTTTTACACTAGAGAGGACCCAGGTAAATCTGGCAGGCACAGAAGAAGTGAACATCTGAATAAACCCCTTTGTTCATCACTCTTGGTCTGGCCACGCAGCCCACCCTGCTGGCACTGTGTCCCAGACTGGAAACTGCAGCACCACCACCTGCTTCTGTACAGTCTTTTAGAAGTTAATTTCGTGGCATTTTACAATTGATGTGCCTGTCTTTGAGGCGGGAAGGTCTCAGGCTGTGAGAAGGTGTTAGGGCAGTGGTGGAGCCTGGCCTGGAAGCCAGCACCCTCCCCTGAGGTCATGATGCTGCATCCAAACCCACGGAAAATGCAACTGCAGGCACAAGCATCTTCACTGAGGACATGCACAAATCCCTTAATGGTATCATAACCCAACAAAACAAAGAAAGTTTGCTGTGGAAAGATGCAACCTAATGTGTTTCTAGATTACATTCTGAATGGAAGGAGGAGCCTAGGAAACCTGGGAGCCCAAAGATGGACTGAGCTGCCAAAAGAAAACCCATTAAAGGACACATCCCCAAGTGTTAGGGTAGACAGGCTGGCAACTGTCATGCAGATCTGCCTAGGCAGGGTAACCTGGCAGGTGACACTGATGACAAAATGATTTTTGACAATAACACCACCCATAACACAGCTCTAGTGATGCCTGAACCACCAGACTCAGTTCCGTTCACTACCACAGAGACACTGTAAAAAGTTAGTAATATCTGGGGCACTTCTGATAAGAATGTCGAAAACTCTGAGGGGATTAAACAGTCTGATTTTTTGGATAAAATTAAAAGCTAAATATGGACATCATTGCTTGACTAAGCAAAAAAGCAAACAAGTGTGAAAGCACACTGCAAATATCTAAGGGAGATATACGCCCACAACAAAAAGAACAGACTTTTTAATCATAAATCAAGAAGGAATATAATTGCAGGCAATGGTATGGCACTAAAAAAAAGGAAATTAAAACTTATCATGAAAGAAAAAATGTCTTTGCAACAGTGATTTAGTCCATGGTTAAATGTTCTGTATATGTTTGCTATATTTAAAAATTATACTAGATGATCAAACAATGAATTTACAATACAGAAAATTCTTGTCGCGAAGGAAAGTTGACTGAATGACCTCACATCAGAATTCTAGGTTTGTCTGCATTAGACACTACTGGGTAAAAAAAAAAAGCCTAAATTTAGATTCAGTAATCTTAAAACGATCAGTATCATCTGATCCAGAGATGTAAGTAGTTTACAGCAGTTACAGCTGTTGCAACAAACAAGGCAAAGATTTATTATGTAAGCAATTAAACACCCATTATACACAATGCATTGTGTTCCCTGGCTTGCCAAGAATGACAAAATCACATTGAACAGTGCTAAGGTTGAAACAGACCCTGCAACCCAAACTTGGCTACAACAGTACAAGAGCAGGATTGTGCTGCCAGGCTTTGCAAGGTGCTGACACACAGTCAAATAAATAGTACTGGAGGAGTACAGAACATGAAGTTGTGCCTTGGAGCCCCTCTCTACACAAGGCTGTGAAGACATGCAATCCTTGTTTTGATTTAAAAGACAACTTGCAACCAACACCTGCTGTGATGGATTTTCACAAGTTCCTCAGTGCAGTTGGAGGTCTAGCATGTTTCAGTGCACCATACCACTTTTGGTATTTGCTTCTGACAGACTTCCAGAGGAAGCAGACTGACTTCCTACTCTTCTCCAACACAGTTGGTACACTGAAATTAAGTGCACCTTCATCTTTTGTAGAAAAAATCTAGAGCAGAGGCTGCTCAACAGGAACAGGGCCTGGAAAGAACAGGCTATTTCCTCTTCCCTTGTGGCCATGGCAGTAGGTCAGACTAGTGCTGCCACATTGAAGAACCAGGAGTAGTCAATTAACACCCCTTTGCAGCATTGCAGTAGAATTAAACTTTTTACAGAATCAAGAATGGCACCTCTCTTCTCCCAAAAAATTCTCCATTTTAACTGAATTTTTAGAAAACACCCTCCAGATTTACCAAACCAAAATAAGTTCTTCATATGTTATGATCATTTTACATGCCAACATTCTTCAACTGCTGCTGAAGTGGAAGTAAAGGACAGAATATGAATTTACAGAGACAGCATTACATCCTCAAGTCAACAGTCTAAACCAGTCCCTCTTTTCAAACAAACAGCTAATGTGATCGACAGCTTAATAATGAGTGCTGTTAAAGAAGTTTGACAATGTAAACTCACCTCATGTTCATGCATACTGATGTGCTGTTTAGGGTTAACAGGGGAGAATGGCTGGATTTAACATTCCTTAGTGCTGATACAAAAGAGGATCACAGGTCTACCAGCAGCACTGACTGGGTGTTTATGGCAGGCTCAGTTCGCTACTTCACTTCCCATCTCTCCTTCTAGTGTCTTCTTAATGGTCAATTCCAAGCAAAAAAATCAGCTATGAGGCCTTTCTATGTCTTCTAACAGAAACTAAATTAAAGCTGTGACTGGTCTGTCTCTTGTACACTGTCAAAATGCCGGGTCCAAGCTACTTACATTTTCTGTTTGCATAGACATAGGAAGCAAAGTCTGGGAACAGGGTGGTCTTTGCCCTCTCCCAGGTTATGCTCATTATGGCACATAAAATGTACCCCTCCATTTCATGCACTACAATTTTTGGTGTTGGATCTCTCCTAACTTTCTGCTACCTACACATATTTAATGTTAATTAAAAATATTGCTTTATAGATACCATGAGAAAGCTGTCCAACACACTTGGTAAGTAGAATTATGGATTTTAACACTGGCAAGTTCTAAAAAAAATCTTAAGTATTAAATCTTTTTTAAAACTGACTGATTTACCCGGAGTAGTTTTAATAAAAAATACTTTTAATATCTTCCATCCATTTTCTAACCAGAATTTATTCTAAAGATTTCCAGACTGCTAGGAATAATTGATTCACTTCCCTAATTAAAACAACTATGTAAGATTTTCCCAAGTTTGGGAATGGGTTTAATTTCTTACTTGTCCAATAGAAGAATTTTGCTAAAACCAGCATCACAAACTCTGGCTCACTGGAAGTCTATTTTTCATGTACTGTGTATTTTTGTTTAACAGAGATTGCTTGACTGTAACTGACATTTGAAGAACTGGGAAAAGATTAGCTTTCATATTGAATTTTTTTATGTATCCAGATATATTATGACTAAAACATGACTATGAACCAGGAAGCAATATGGACGTGTCCTGGTTTCAACTAAGGTAGAGTTAATTTCTTCTCAGTAGCTGTTACAGTGCTGATTTGGAAAGAGAATGGTGTTGACAACACACAGATTTAGGTTTTTGCTAAGTCATGTTTATCCTAAAAGTCAAGAACTCTTTTTTCTCTCCTAGTCTCATGCTTTGCCAGTGAGGAGGCATGCAAGAGAAACTGGGAGGGAGCTGGGACAGCTGACCCGAACTGACCAAAGGGATATTCCACACCACAGAACATCACTTCTTGTTTCCTGTTTGTTATCATCATAATTACTGTATTTTACTTTATTTTCAATTATTAAACGGTTCCTATCTCAACATACGAGTTTTACTTCGATCCTCCTCCCCATTCCACCAGGGGGGCAGGGTGGAGAGAGGAAGGGGTTGAATGAGCAGCTGTGTGGTCCTTAATTTCCATCTGGGCTTAAACCACAACAGCATGAAAGCCAGCAGGGCAGACGATTTACTGTGAATCTTCACACATGCCCTCACTTAGTTAAATAGAGTGGCAAGATCATGGCCAGTTGCTATGATACCGTGGCTCCCTTCATTCAATTAAAATACTGAAGCCACTATTCTGCCAGTAATACACACTTCCCAACAACTGCAACATTCCTGTGGCTCTTATCTGCTATTCTTACATGCTATGATTTCATTGCTAATATGAATGTGTGCTTCTTGGAATTTGCATTTTCCAATTTGCTTCTGCTGTATTGTGCAAGAAATCATTTTCATACTGAATGAGGCTTTTAAGTATGATTATTTTTGTCTAACATAGGTAAGCAACCCTCTTGTACTGCACATGGCGATCTTTTCCTGTTGGAGTCTTTTGTACCTCTAACTTATCTTGGAAAAGAGGAAATTTCCTCTGGGTCACTCATTTTGTCAGGAATTCTTTAAACAGGTAAGTTCTGACTGTAGGAGATGCAGTCCTTCAAAATCGAAAGCTGTCCTAAATGAACAATGCCTCTAAGTCTTGTTAGAATCAATTATTTGAGACAGGATTCTGGATTTGAAAATAACACATTTGTGTTTGCACAGTCCTTTGAAGGTGCTAAGTGCTGCATTTCCTCGTCCTTGGCCACCACCATGAGTTTGGTGAATTCTCATCCAGTGTATAGCACGTGACTGGGGTTAAGATGTAGCATTTTCAGCAGGAATTGGACATTAACAGGACTACTGCTATGTTAAGACAGATCAATGACAACATCCTGCAAAGAAGCCACACTTTAACTGAGCTGTCAACAAATCAAGGACAGAGGAGACCAAATGGCCAGTTCTCCCTCATGCTGTTCAAACAACAGAACTGCCAGGCACACATGCTTGCAGCTGAGAAAACACAGGCATTAAGGTCTATTTTCCTTTCTGATTAAAACGATTGTTTTATCAGTTGAAGTCTGACAGCTTCCAAGAGCTTCTGTGTGTTTATATGGTCCCACTGCTTCTGGTTCTGCTGTCTTCCTTGAAAGAAGGTCTGTATTTCCCTGGCCATAACTCAATTCCTCATCATGTTCCCAGTCCACTCTTTTCACTTTTGAAATCTATTCAAACCCAGTCCTCAAGTTCACAGTCAGAGGTTTTGCCAAAAAAGGCTGATCTAGTGAAATGGTCTTACTTTTGTCTCGCTTTCTACCTGATCCATACTTGCCCTCCCTGCTTTCCTGGACACAGTCTTTCTTATTTCAAGTCCACTTCCTCTTTAAAATCTCCCATCCATTTTCCTCTCTTCCTTCCAAACCATGCCACCATGACTCTTCTGGGTTACACAAACCCTTCCTTCCCTTCACTGCCTTGTTAAAAATGTTTCCTTATTGCCATTCACCCTCTTGAGTCCAAGTGAAACTGCATTCATGTGACTGTAATGAAAAAGTGACACGCGGACGCCTTCCTAGTAAAGAGGGAAGGCTCCTTCTTTCATGGTGTGCTTGCCAAGTTTGATACTGTTAGTCACAGCCTCTCTGTCCTTTGGTTTTGTAATTTTTCCTTTCGTTTTCAAGAGTATTTGCTTGTCTGGGGCTTCACCTACCTCTTCCACCATGGCATTTTTCTGCTGCCTTCTCTCTGTGGACTTGACTCCTCTACTACGTGTGTTTGCCTTACCCACAAAAACCTTTCTTTCTGAACTCGGTCTATATTTAACTGTCCTCCTTTGTGTTTGCTGCTGCCACTGTTTCATTGCCATTCCTGGATGATCCTGTATCAGTCCTTCCCTCTAGTACTTGTAGCATCTTCTAATGCTGAGCTGGTAGGTGATTAATCTTCTCCCTGAAATCTCTGAATTTTGAATGGCTTTAAAAACTAAGACACAAAACAGGAAGACTCTTAATGAAGTTTAAAATTTAGAGTCACATAGCAGAGGGATTGGGACCAATCTTAGTATCTGAGACAAGAGTAAGGATGGAAGGGACATCAGACCTTCAGAAGACCTGCGAAGAGAAGGACTACATTAGGACCACAGTCTAGGGAACACTGGGGGACAATGCAGTCTGGGACAACTGACTGTGAAGTGCTGGGTCATGTCAGATTTGGCTGCTCTGGCTGCAGCCCCCAGGCTCCCAGTGACTCATATGCTGCATTCAGCTGGTGCATCTCAGACTCGAAAACCTGAAAGTTTTCCCACCCTGGAGGAAAAGAGATTGGGTGGAAAAAATTTAGGAGTTAGTCAGTTAAGGTTTAGGGTTTTGGAAGGTGTGACAGGATGCTGAAGGCAGAAAAAGCTCTTGGTTTGATGCAAATGTTGGAATGAATCTTTTAATTAGAAACTTCGGCTGTCCCTGGAGCAGCCAATGCTGCCTGTGAAACTGACCATCCAGACATGCCTTCTGAAGCCAAGAATACCCTTTCCTTATTGCCAAGCTATCTGACTCCCACTTTTGCTTTTTTAAAATTTTTTTGTATCCTTCACTATCTTTTGTTCTGCTCTGAGTGCTGGGAGAGCCAGAAGGTGCCTGCCTACCACACTGCTGTGCTTTTCTTCCATGCCACCTTCCTGTCTTCACCAAACTTGCCAAAGGACACATTAGGTCCTGTGAATTAAGCAGCAAATTGAGGATTGCTGGATTCTCAGGAACCCTTGTTAAATGGAAAGCATTCCTCCTCCCCATATAAAATTACTCTGAGACATGTCTCAAGATGCACCGAGAAGTAATATCTCTTTTTAACGTGCTGTCATCTTATGTTGCTGTTTAAAACTTTTAACATCTTCCAAAGTAAAAAAAAAAATAAAGAATTGTGCATGGAGAATCTCTTAAATTCCCCACTTATGTGAAGTTGGAGAAGTAATGTTAAAGATTTTGAGCAAATCTTATCTAATTAGAACCTAGGACTTAATTACTTCTCTCCTGAATGATGAGCCTCTGGCGGATAATCTTATGAGGATAGTATGCCTTGAGCAAAACACAGAAAATAGTTTTCTGTCAGAACTTAAGAAAATAGAAGTTTCATCATGTAGATTGCTATTTGTTTTGCACATGGGTTGTATTTATAAAAAGGCTTTGCTGTCTAGGATAGACAGGCAATCAAAACTGAAATCAGAGAAAGTAGCAGAAGAACTGATAAAAGGTCCACAATTAAGTTCCTCTTTCTTCATTGTGAAATCTGTTTCATGTTCAACCACTTTATTAATAAAGACATGCCACTCCACCCCATTCTTTCCTTTTGTACTCCCAGGAATTTACTGGGACTTCTGTAGATTATCTAATAGCAGGGAAGGTATAGATGCACCATTATAACTCCTGTTGTCACATGAGATATATTACATAGAGTTTTAGGCAGAATATTTTGTCCTGGATACGGAAATGAATTATCCATCCATTCTGTGAAAGGAGTGACAAGCTAAACCAGAAGTACAGCAGCAGACTCATGCAGCTTCCAGACTAGCTTCAGCTTAGAATTGATCATTCCTTATGATCTTTATGAATCTGTATTCCCACTGGTGAGTCTTTCTGTCATTGTGTTAACTCTTAAGGGCACTTATTTATTGACTTATTTAAAAAACCCCTTAAGCCTGCTGCTGCACTACTTGTGCAGACAAGGGTAGTAAAACATAGGGAACCAGTCGCTTAATTCAGAGTGATAGCAGTGAGTGCAAGTATCAGGATCAGGTTCTTATTTCTCCCATTTTCATTTTCTGATTGCTCTTCCAATTTTGTTTGTTTTCTTCTGAGCTTAACAGGCAAGTATTAAACAGTTTAAGCCTAGAATTTGAGCAAACTTTGACTGGTCAATATTCTTTGCATGGAAAAGGAGTTGAATTTTATTGTGGTGTCTTACCCCCATTTGTGACTAATGCTCTCTTTCGATCATAGGAGTGGTGACCTATATACAGGGTGTTTAGCAGAAAGCTGTTCCCTGGAAAATTCCAAATATGGATCCAAACTCAAAGTTCCTCCCTCCTCCATTCCATTAATTTCTTTATGGCTCCCTCAACCAACAAACTTCATGGTTAAACAAGCCAAAATTACTTAGGATTTAACATATTGATACATATTTTGATGCATAAGCTTATCTTGGGACAAATGCTCTTATGTTCGCCTGTTTAACACCACATGTCTACAAGTATATGTGTATGTATGTAAAAAGACATATATATAACCTTACACCTTTACATACACGCATGTTTATACAAGTACATATACATATGTTCCTAGTTTTTTGGTAGCCCTTGTTTCCAATAATGATTTTAGTTGAAGTTCCAAAGTATGGATTTCATTTAAGATTAATCAAACAATTAGTATGGCAATAGGAATTTATTGTTATAAATGTATAACAAATACATGCCTTTTACAATAAACTTAAAATAATGTTTCGCATTATTAAAATAAATAGCAAATGGAATCCAACATTTCCTAGCTGTCTTATTAAAGTAAAATTAGATGCCGAGTTGGGAATTTTAATTCGAAACATTCACCTTTATTGTTGAAACATGTTCCTGAATGAGTTCCTAGACTATTTCACTAAATGTTCATGCAAATGAAGTTGTAAAACATGGGATCCAATTTTGTTAACATTCCTTTCCAGAATTATGACATTGAAAGAACTTCAGAAGGAAAAAGGAGATTATATAAATTTATCTTCCTCAGCCTCATGGATTTCTACACTGTTTGTTGTGAGTGATTATGTCCTTAGCATAAAAAATAATGTAACCAAAAAAAGCATGCACAAAAACCCCACAAACAAACTAACAAATAAAAAAAACCACCACCCACCCTAGAATACCTCAGTGCCTTTTATAATACAATTTAATATTTCTAAGGCAACTCAATCAAGAAAACCATTAAAAAATATTGAGAAATAATAGCTTTAAGTGATAATGGTAGGGAGGAGTTTTAAACAAATTTGCAATCAAATGAGGCTCGTGCCTAATAGCTCATGGAGGTCTTGCTCCAGACCATTTTTGCTCAAGATCTGTGAACCTTAAAGAAATCCACAATTTTTAAAGAGGTTCAAGGGAAACAATTCTCTATGTGGATACCCAGACTAAGCCAACAAACCACACAGCTACAACTAGGGGCTTTGAATGTGAAGTGCTGAGTGTAGAGACCAGCCTCCAGCTGTGCACACCTACCTCCTCCTGCAACCAGCACAGAGGAGGAGAGACTTTTTCCAGAGAGGTTAGGACATTTTTGACTCTTAGGCAACTTGAGGTCAGCAGTGGGAAGTGGGACACACTCAAGTCACTAACAAACTCCTGGAGTCAGGTTCACCCTGGAGCTCCCACTCCAGGGAGTGCTGTAACTTTGTGAGGGAGGAGCAGATCTGGGACAGGCAGCAGGCAGCAGCACGTTGGACCTGTCCCGTGCCTTCAAGACCACCATCACTGCTCCCCCGTCCAGCCTTCTGAGTCCCTCAGACTCACAGAGGGGAGAGCAGAGGCAGAGGTGCCAAGACACAGAGGATGAGGGAAGAGGAGGAAGAAGGTGGAGGGAGACAGCCTTGGCAAACCAAAGTTGCTAAATGCTGTAATTAGATGGTCAGACTTTATTTCACAGATTTTTCTCCCCTGACCCTTGTCCTTTATCTTATATTGGGACAGTTAAATATTCACACATATCCATATAGTTTTCAACCTTACACTGTTAAAGACCATCCTTGTATCTTTTTGGCCTAATTTTCCAGAATCAGTCTGAGTTCTAATCTCATTAAGCTCTTTCATCCCACATGGGATGTTTACTTTCTATACCTTGTTATATCACAAGGGTAAATGTGATAGTAGTGATACAAGTCTAATTTACGTCTTCTCTAGAAAAATAATCCCCTTTTGTTTCTCTAAATGGTACTGAAATGTGCAGTTAATAGAAAAACACAAGTATACAAATATAGTGAGGGATGTTTCTGCTAAGCTTTGTGGTGCCTTATTTGTGCCTCATGTAGAGTGCTGATCTAAGTAAAAGCTTGATCTGCATCAAATGTAGTGAACCCCACTGACTTCCTTGAAGATTTATAAATGAGAGGCCAAAGTGTCAGGCAGCAAGGCTGCTTGGCTGCATGAGTTACTGTGAGAAATTCACCCAGTCATTCTGGCATGATGCACAAAAGATGGAGCTGATCAATAAATTCTGAATCACTTGCTTT
Organism: Promerops cafer; assembly: GCA_013398275.1. NCBI lineage: Eukaryota > Metazoa > Chordata > Aves > Passeriformes > Nectariniidae > Promerops > Promerops cafer. The sequence continues at coordinate 3,074,678 of VZSE01009483.1, read as the reverse complement.
ATTTTCTCTGGAAAATTATCAGTCTGGTATACAAATAAAGAACTACCACAGAGATCCAAACCCCAAACATAAGAAAAAGCAAGGGAATTATGAGATTTGCACATATTTTGTGCATCATGTTCCAAGATATGCCCCAGAAGTAGGCCTTTGTTGGAGAAGGTTACGAAGGGAAGGAAAAAAGGCCATGTAAAGGTCCTTAATTTCATCTCATAGAAAATACCATATGTCTTTGCATGCTTCATTAATGCTCCCTGGTTTACCGACTAGAAACACACAGCGAGTCCAACCTTCAGGGGTCAGCAGTGCTCAGCATATCCATGGACTGTGCTCCAGGCGACTGTGGGGAGTATGGAATAAGGGCTGACTCTGCCCAGTATTAATCCTGCAGTTTTAGGTTGGACGATTCAGAATCTGAAGACCAGCTATAAGTGCAAATCACCCCCCTATCTCACAAATACCACCAATCACCTGTACAGGGCTCTTCTCTGAAATAAAGTAGTATTTCATTCAGAGGGTGTACTTAGAGATTATTCTTGTAAATAGATTTGCTAGATTGCAAATTCTCTGTTTACTCATAGTTTAGAAATGAGATAAATACAGTAGCCTTTTCTGAGCTTTCTAGTGCAGAGAGTCCTGTGTCTTATGAGAGACAACATTCATTTTTGTAAAGCCTAATACTATTAGACTACCTGAATATTCTCTGGAACAAAACTTGCTAAATACAGCAGAGTTTCTGTGGCTGTGCTGAAATACAAACAGTATAAAGAAAGGCTGCTGCTTCACTCTCATTTTTATGCCCAGTGGTCTTTCATAGACTACTCTGCCTGAATTTGAGTTTTAGTAGATTATCTTCAAATTAGAGTTCGGGATGTACTTACAATTTAATGCCTTACTCCACTAGAAGCCTAACAATTTAAATGCAAGGGAGCAAAATCTTTATAGCTTTGCTCTGTCTTGACAATGTGCTGTTTATGGACTCTTTTTAGCATACACAGGCATACATGCATGCAAAGCCAAGAGGTAGAAGTGAAATGACTCAAACAATGAATCTTTCCTGTTACAACATTATTGCTATTCCAGGCTTTCTTATTCTTGTTAAAGGACAGTGGATTGAATAAAAAGGGAATAAGAAGCATGATGGATAGGAAAATATAATGATGACAGTATAATAAATTATTGCTTACCATTTCCTGAGTGTTTGCAAAATCTGCCTCTTTCGAGCTACACTGCACCAAAAGCATTATAGTATTAATCAGGGTAATACAAAGGAATACATATTTGTATCACAATCTACTTAAGAGAAATGAGCATTCCTGCTGCCTAAAAACAAAACCAAAATAAAAACAAAAAATAGAGGGGGTTTTCATCTCATTGAAACAGTACATGATACACTACTAATGCTTCTGCATATACAGAGGTATGTTGATATCTGATTAAAAATACAGTCTGAGCCTTAGCACACTGTCTTGCATGCAGACTTTTATTGAATACACAATAAACTACTCTTTATCTGAGAATCACAGCCATAACTCCTCAAGGTATTTTTATTTGACCTCGAATGAACATGAAAAAGGGGCTCACAGGGCAGCCATTTCTTTGCTAGTTCTGCGGCATCTCTCAAGGCAGTGGCAGTACAGCTTTAGTGTAGAAAGTGTTAGTGCTTCTGAAACATATTATTAGAGTAAATCTTGAACTGGACTTGACTTCATTTTATATTTAACGACTTGATGTCAAAAATACTTTGATCTGAATTAATGCAGTTGCTAGAATAAAATTACTTTCAGTCATTTAGTGTTTTGATCATCAAGAACTGATGCTCTTTTACACTGCAAGCTGTCTCTTACCCCTTTTACCCCTAGGAGACTTACCACAAGAGAGTAACATATCTTGAATCCAGGTTTAGCCACAAAGTAGTCATCAGATTTGAAGGTTATCTTTATGTGATTTGTTCTTGATGTTATTCTTGGAGGTACTTCCTTGTGTCCACACCACCGTCCTCGAATAACTGTGCTGGTCTCTGACACATCTTCCACTTCCACAAAGTCATACCTGAAAAAGAGTATGAAGAATCAGTTTTTGCTGACTCTGGTTACAGAAGGTGCTTGCAAATTGACAAGAGCACACCTGGAGACACAGAGACAACTGTCCCCCTGTTCTCCACTCCAAAACATCAGACTAAACATTACAAATGGTGGACAAGTTCGTGTGCCACTAAATACATTAAGCTGCAAGCTACTGCCTGAGTGCTCAAATGACTGATTTTTGTGCTCCTGGAACATGACAGTATTTGCTACCACGTTAAAATAGCAATAAGAGGCACTTGCATGTGCTTAGTATACAGTAAGCATACGCACTGCGTTTCATGTGGTGGGTAAATAATTTAGAGACCTGATAAAATATTATTTAAGGCAAGCTGCCCAACCTGAGCAGCTGCAAGCACTTGTGCACTTTCTGGTGGTCACCCAACTCCCTGCAGCAGCAGCAGCCACAGGCGCCTGCCTGCTGTGTCAGTCAGAGGGCTAGAGAGGGGCAGCCACTGTCCCAGGAGCAGAGGGAGATGCTGGAGCGACACAGGGCATGCTACTGGAAGGTGCTTCTTAGGACCTTCCTTGTAGGTGGCACATTACTCCTGTAGCTGGTTTGGAAAGATTTATGTCTAGCTTTCAAGCAGGAAAGCATGCTGCCACACTGTGTGCTGCAGTGGGGAGTTCATGTGCATGCTGTCACCAGGGAAAATGCAACAGCACATCTCGTTCTGTGAAAAGTCACATCTTGGCCAGGCACCTGTGCCACAGCAGTGGTCCCTGAGCCCAAAGAGGGCTCTGCCAGGAGCAGAGGGCACTAAACTCCAGGGATGAAGGGACACAGTGGCAGCACTCACTGCTCCAGTCTGTGCATTTGCCTGTTTGGGTATAAATGACCATACACATAAATAAATAAATGAATACAGTTATTGAGCTGGAGAATAAAGGGGAAGAGAATTAAGTTCTGCTTTTACTAAATCTATGACAAAATGTCTCTCAATATCTTTGGAGCCAGAATTAGGCCCCACACAATGCTGCCAGCAAGGCAGAGGTGATGACAAGAGGGGCAGCTTGAGTGCCACCCTCACAGTACAGTTAAGCCTTAAAACACTAGAGGTCTTTACCAGGAATGTTTTGTATTATCGAAGCATCTGCTTCCTCCAAAGAAGGAGTTCAGAACTGTTAAGTGATTCTTCCTAGCAATGCACTGCTACCCACCCCCAGGTCTGTGGGCCAAGCACCCTCCTCCTTGCCCAGTTGTGGGAGCTGAATAGCTCTGTAAATAACAGACCTGCTTTGCTTTTTCTGCTGAGAGCCCCTGAGAAAAAAACCACAAGTACCATGTGGTTTAAGAATATCAGCTCTGCTGCTTTTATATTCACCAACCCCAAATTGCACAGAACGAAAATAACAGATTCACCATGACCTCTTAAATCTGCCCAAACTCTGCTGAAATATTCCTTTTTTGCAGCACACCAAAATTTAGTTCCAGGCAGAGGTAAACTTGTCTCAATCTCTCTCCCCCATCCCCAGCTCCCACTCCCTGGTGGTGATGGATGTGGTACCCAGCAGAGCTCCCAAGCATGCAGCCTGACCCCCCAGTCCGCACAGAAGTGTGAATGACTATTGCAACACAAGGGGTTGTGGTGCTCAGCAGAAGATAACCTTGTAAGCTTTGGTGAAACTTGTCCTGACTGGCCTCCCCACTTTTAGAAGCCAGAAGCCAGACTAAGTAGCAAAAACAGGGAAAATCCATGGACTTTCAAGGATTATATCTGCTTTTAACAGCAGAGGCTTTGCTGCAATGATCATGGAAGTAGGTGTATTCTCAGTTGCTTCTGTGCATCCATGGAGCCTCAGAGGCTGGGTAATTTAATTGCTTTTCAGAATCATCTCTTACCAAGTGCCTGTGGAAATGCTAACGGCACTTCTTGAACATTCTGTAAGACCTTGAATATTTCCTCTCCTTCTTCAGAAGGTCTAAAGAAATATAGCTCTGCTAAAATATACCTTTTCATTCCTCAGCCTGAATGAATTTCAATCAGTTCAGTCTTAATAGTATGCAAATTACAATAATTAGCATTAATGAAAAATTGAAAGAAAACACTAGGAAGTTTCTGGAGAAAAAAGCTTAAGGTCAAAAGCAAATACAAAAGCAAGGTAAGGTGCAGAGGTCCTGAATTGCTTGTCTAGTATGCCCAGCCTTCAAGCATATGCTCAACTTTCGGCATTCATTTCAATTAAAACAGTCCTGGCTGCCTCTAAAGCTGCACTGCAGGGATTGTAAGGGACTGAAACTGCAGAAAGGATCTAGTTCTGAAAATATATTGAGCATTAGCAAAAAAATTCAACTGCACACAGTACTTAACAAACTTAAAGCCATCACAAGCTGTCTGACCAAAAAATTCCTCATGCTGGAAGTAATACTACCCAAATAGAGGTCTTCCAGAAACTCTAGGGAAAGCTTTACTGCAGAAAAGGATGTGATATTTCTCCAGCTTCTAAAGACACTATGGATGATGGAAGGTCTTTGCTTTTCTCTGCATTCTAAATTAGCTGCTCTGGAAAAAGCAAGCAGACTGTCTTCCAAGATGCTCTCCAAGCACATAATGCCAGTAACAGCTTGACTTTCCCTCACTGTGCCACCACCTTTAATGGCTTTTGACAGAGAATACTTCATCTTTTTTTCCACAGTAAATTAGCCCTCTGTTTCAAAGTTGCAATGCTTTAAGGTCAGCCACAGTTTATCCACTATGTAAATATTAACAGGCCACTTCTGTGTGCGTTAGGCTCTGAATCTGGGAAAGCGTTTGGGGTACTGGGAGGTTACCGTTGTTACTGATTCTGCTGCTGATCTTGGACCAACATCACCAGAGCAGACCTGCCAAGGAGCAGGGAAGGAGAGCCAATTTTAGGCTGCATTATTTTATTGCTACATGGAAAACAAACCTGCAGGAATGGTTCCCTCTACCAGTAATGCAGAAAATTTAACAAAGAAAAATAAAGAAAAAAAAATCCACCCTGTAAAATGCCTGCAGAGATGCCAAACCCTACAAACACAAATTAATTGACAAAGATAAGATAAGGAGAGGCTGGGGTGTGCAGAAACACTAACAACCAAGTTCTCAGCATAGATAAGGTGTAAGTAACAACATGATCAGGCAGAGTTGGAGAATGAGACTTGAGCATTTTAAGTAAGTAGCATCACAGCAATCTGCCTGTTGGAGGGCATGGAAATCCTGAGCCTGTTTTCTCCCACAAAAACCAGAGCTGAATAAAAGAAATATAAGCACATGGATTTATAATGCTTTAGTGAATGTTGGCAAGATTCACCTCTGTACTCTACTAATGCGAAACAGTTTATCCACCTAGGTTAATCAGCCAGATCAGCTGAGCTGAAGGTCACTTTTACTTTAAAGGGGAACAAGAGCAACTGGGATATAGTAGGGTAGGCTTTAATAGATTTATAGATACACCAGCATGCATTAGCACACTGATGTTTGTGGACCTATATTTGAAAGTTTTAAAAGGAATTGTACCAGTGAAGAGTAAAAATAACGATAAGCAAGTAATTTGAATATAATTATATTTTTCAATGCATTTTTATCTGTCCTTCACACCCCAATATAACGCTTACCTGCTCACTCAAACATCCTAGAGCCCTCCACCTACTGAAAAAGATGTTTCTTGCCTGGCTGAACATGACAGAGGTGACAGAGGACAAAATCCTATTAAAGTTGCACCTATGTTGTTAGATAGCTGGATTTGAGCATAGAAGTACCTTGTGCTTAAAACGTTATAGAAGGACTAAAACCTAACAAAACAGGTCCAGGACAGCTCAGTTTATTTATGAACTCAAAGATCAATTTCAGCTGGGAGGGCTCCTCAAAGGGCTGTCCTCCTTGCAAGGACATCCTAGATCCGGCCAGAGATGCCCTGGTTTTGCTTTGCAGTCTCGTGCCAGTGAGCTCAAAGGTGGTCTTAAAGGATCCCTTTGCAAACTTGCCACTCACCTGCAGATCTCATTTTCGGGTTCCTCCAGCCCAAACTGATTATCAAAAGCCAGCTGGATCCTGGTGCTCTCTGGCGAGTGGAGCCGCCACGTCAGCAGGAGGTTCCTGGGGTAGCTGCTGGGGAAGCGCGGACTGTGGATGCAGCCGTTCCCTGCCACGCTGATGGTCTCTTCTTTTCGGTACAAGTCTGTGAGGTGATTGCTCTCTGTTAGTAGTCACAACTTGTAGAAATTAGTATGTTGTTCCAGTTACAGGAAGGCAAAAAACACAACAGTTTATAACACAGCACAATTATTTGCATTTCAAATCTATAAAAAGTTGGGTCTAGGAGCAGTTATTATCAAATAGGAAGTACAGTGTATTTTCTCTTAATTCAATCCCCTATTAAACAGTAAGAACAACAGAGCTCAAGTATATAGACTCTTTATTTTACAAGAAATGTATCATTATTTTTACATTTATATTGATTATATAATTGCATTCTCACCACTTTGGTTTTAAAACAGAATTAAAGTTTAATAAAAGCTAATGTTTGAGAACAATGAAGTAAGACAGACTGGAATAAAAAAGGTAAACAGTCCTGCTTCCCAAATTCTGTGCTCTGGGGAGCAATGCCCTCTAAATAAAAGCAGCAATGAAGGGCTGCAGGAAAGAGAGTATGGGTGAATTTAAATTTCTTTACTGTATTTAAGTATTTCCTCCCAGAAACATGTGTAAGGTCATGTTTTGATTTTATTTATATGGTTTTTTACCATTTTCTGACTATGGTCCATTAACTCAAACATCCACTCCGCGCTTGTACCGATGTAACTGAGGCCAGATCCTGTCCCATCAACCATCTTACTCAGTAACTTCACGACAAATAGCCAAGTCTTTACTTAATTAAAATTCCAGAACTTTTGCCTGAGCAAATATTCAATTGTTCCTAAAGTTTACATATACTGAGGTAAAACCTCTGCTGCTGTAAATCCATGGCTCCAAGGATTACAGGAACTGTGTCAAGATCCAGCTCTCTAAAAGTCAAAATGTCTTCTCAGTTGCACTATGCACTTGCACTGCCCAGCTGTTTCTGATACTGGAATTCGGGTCAGTTTGCATCAAAGAACTGCAAACAACCATTCTTCCACACACTGACAACTTTAGTATGCGGAAATTTTGAGAATCAGAAGGCTCCAAGGCAACCTGCAGATCACAGCAGGTTTCAGTTCCCAGTCAAGACATGCACCTCTGAGCCTCCATCTGTGGGACAGCTACCTGTGTTCCTTCCCCACATGATATGTGGGGATCTACATGAATTTGGACACTTGTTTTCATATAAACACCCAAACTCTGGTGTCTTTATCTTAAACTGAACATCACTCCACTCTGCTGAACGCCACGTCAACCTCCAGTTCCACTGCAAGCAACAAAAATAGGAAACTGGTGCATTCTCCTGAATCTGACTACTGAGGAAGAACAAGTGGGGGAAAAAAATCTCCACCAAGCCACTCTGTGAACGCTGGAAATACAAAACCGAAGCAACCAGCCGCAGCCATCTGTCACACACACTAATCTAAGTCTTCACTTTTAAAATAAAATCTAACATGTGACTGAATTTTTCTAAGCTCTTTACATGAAATAAATATACTTGTTTTATAAATGCTCATTGAAACCAGGAGTCCAGACAAATGGTACAAACTTCATGCTTAGTACATCTATTTTTCAGGTTGCTTTTCCCTGGTTCCTGGCTGTAAATACCTCCCTGAATGCAGCTGTAAGCAAAGCATGGTTGTCTAACAACAATTCATTGTACTCTTCTGATAGCACACTAATTCTAGCTTCCAAACAACCTGAAACTCAGAGGAAAGAAGTCTGTGTTTCTTATAAAACTATCTCCACAGACCTAATTGTGACATCATTCTAAGATGCTTTCACACTCTGAGCCTCTGCTTTTCTAAGCAAACACAGCCCTAGCTCACAAAGTACAGAACTAGCCAGTTTTGTTTTGTTCTGCTTTGACCAAAGAATCTGCATTGGAAAAGTGCCAATTTGGTGAAAATAAAGACCACCCACCCATTAGTTTTGTTGTGGTTTTCATCACTTCTATGCTGAAGTCTGTTTTGTATTTGCTTTTATTCTTAAAAAAAAGGGGAAAAAGACATCTGTGGGGGCTTTTTTTTCCCTGATCTGGAATGAAACAAAATGTCCAGCCAACACTACTGAGTTCTTACTGAAATCCTGAGGACCTTTGGACTCTGAAAACACCCAGTACACTAAGAGGACAAGATAGTTCACAGGACTTCATCCAAAACGTCCAAGGAAAGGGATAAAAATAAAACAGATTTGATGATAAGAAATTCTAGTGAAAAACAACCATTCCCTAAGTCAGAACAAAAGTTACTGCAGTAAAACCTGGCAAAACTCATCCTGTGCCTGAGAGTCCATTACTCTTCTTTCTTGGACAGCAAACTATGGCCATTTTCCCTCTGTCACTACGCATTTCACCGTATGGTTCAAGCTGGTTCATGATTCTGAGGGAAAGGTTCCCTTTTCCTAGGCAGTCCTAGCACAGTCCTCGTGTCATCAGCTGCTGAAATTAGAGTTCAGAGGACAGTAGCTCTGAAAGGTGCTTGCTCATACACATACCCTCAAACAAAACATCTGTGCACGCAGCACACCAACTGAGAATGAACGCTACCTGCTCTCAAGAAGAGGGTCTGTCACAGCTTTGCATTTAACTCTGAATCCCACGGACTACAGCGCTCTGCCTGCAAGGTAGTCACACCTGACCAAGACCAGTGCTGAACTTCATGGCTGGCACAGCTCTGCAGTATCCAAGTTGTAGAGGTACATGGAGCAACAGAGCTGCACATGTTATGAAACTTAAAAATCAAAGCACAGTGACTTGTTATTTCCACCATGGTAAACGCCGCAATTATAAAGTCATTGTAGAGAAAAGGCTGGAGAGAAGCATGGGGAAAAAATTCTCACTATAGTAAAATAAGGGATATTCCACTCTGAGGAAAAGCCCTTTCCACAAAGGAAGAACATATGTTTGATGAGAATGGCCATAAATACTGTTTCTATAGCCCACATGGGATGAAATCTAAAGCTATTTGGAGCCTTCACCTGGTGCTGGAGCAGACTCTTCAGGAGCTCTGAAACAGCCTGATTCCCTCTCACCCTCCTCATCGTGCACTAAATTACAACCTGAAGTGGTGTAGCCAGCACTGTAATCAAACACACTAGAATTTTCTAAGGGGATTTTCATTGGGATTTCACAGTGTAAACAGGCTTAGATAGAACACAGTCAACCCCGACTCGCTCCCAGGAGGTTGGCTCCTCATGAATCATCAAGCATCTGGGAAACAGCTTGAGGAGATGTGAGCAACTCTCGTACCTTTTGTATCAACAAAGCTAGGATACTAAAATAAGACCTTTCCAAGCAGACAAGCATTGTCCTCATCAGATACACTGGGGGAACTCATGGAAATCACAAGGGGAAAGTCAGGATAAAAAACACTTAATAAAATATATAGGCAAGGGAAAAGACAGTGCGTCTTTCAAGGCACTGAACTGTCCCATGTTGCAACACAACACAATGCAGCACTACACAGCGTCCTGGATGTCGCACTCTAGCTGTATTCCATAATGCTTTATGGGAGTAAATAAAACACGATGGTGCATAATGCACTGCCTGTCACATTTACTAAAAAGCATATAAAATCATTTCACAATGAATAAAAGTGTTAAGTCATAAGGCAAAAAGGCCATTTAGGCCATACACAGAAGGAGGATATTCTAGATGGCAGAAGCCACAAACACATCCTTGCACTGAAGGAGAAAAACTATCTCATAAGGAAGATGAGTGGGAAGGAATGTGGAAGACATCCTTTTTGGTGAGGCAATTCCCTGTAGAGAGTCTGAGCTGACTGTGAAGCAGCATGCTCTATATTTTATTTATCTGAACTAATCTCTCCTTTATTTTTCTCTTAATTCTTTTGCAACCACTAATTTTAAACATAATGGCATACATGATAGTCCTGCTGTCCAAATTAGAGGAGCTCCTATTTAAATGCTCAAGGCAGCTGCACTTTCCAAAGTGCTTGCCTTCCTCCCCCCACAAGGAGTGCAGCTGGGTGTCAGAGTGGGAACCAGGAGGTACAGTTTAATATTCAGGAAATTGTGCTTGTCTCAAGACAGTCCCCACCATGGGTGCCCAGTACATCCAATGTTTCACTTTCCCAGCTAGGCCATGCTGCAGGAGCAGCAAGAATCAGAAAGACAAATTTCATCCCATGTTTTCTCTGGATGCCTGCACTTCCTTGTGAGCTTTAGCAATGTATCAACACTTTCCTCTTAAAGCTACCCCTCCTAGTCATGACATGCCTATTACTACAGACAGAAGTCTGCTTGTATCATCATCATTCAACAGACAATGAATTCCTTCACTAAAACAATAGTAATAATAATTTTAAAAAACCCAACCAACCTAAAAGGCAATTTCTAACTGATAATAGCTAATCTGACATCTGTTCTATGATATATCCAGCAAGGAAAGTCTGTAAGTGTCAATTCCTTTAGAAAGAAGGAGAATTAAGAAAATAACCTTGTCTAAGGACTTAACCAACAATATGGAATACTTGCACCTTTTTAAGGTTTCTGGAATTTCAGCTTCACTTCCTAAGGTGTTGTCTTGTGTGTAACATTGCTTCTGTCTTTCTTCCCCTAGGGGAATTTGGCCAACCAACTTTGATACAGTGGTAAGGGCTGAAAAAATACCATACTATGAATGTATTATGGCAAGAAATATGCCCTCTGAAATGCCATGGAGCATAACCTGATGAGCTCATCCTCTGCTACAGCTGAGGAGAGAGTTTCTGAGAACCATGGTGAAGTTCACTTTATTACTTGAGAAAGTATTTGTTATTTCAGGAAAGGACCTTGGGATTTTGCACGTGGGCGTTTTCCAGATATAACTCTCCTCCCCTATTGCTGTTCTCTTAAAAAAAAAAAAAATAAAAATACAGCAGTCAGTGGTTTGCCACCAGTTTTTAAACAAATGAGATAACCTTCAGGGAGAATAATAGCTCTTCAGTTCCTCCAGTTGAAAATTAGCCTGATCTAAATAGCTGAATCCACAGAGATGCAAAGAACAGTAAAACACTTTTGAATCCAGACCACAAATCAGTTCATCTTGGTGACAGGCATGACAAGTGAGCTGTATTTATGGCAGCCTATTCAGGCAGTCACTGGCTTTTTATTCTCCACCCTCCTGCAATAAGCAGAAATTTTGTTATCCATAAGGTTCTGTGTATATCAGATGAAAAACAGAGTTCATTGTCAAAACAGTGTATTCCATAGCTGGTCACAGCTTGTTGGGAAGATGTAAAACTGTAACGTCATTTTCCTTGTTGAAAATGAAGGCTTTTGGATTTCCTTTTTTTTTTTTTTTTTTTTTTTGGTAGCTTTGTTTAAGTAGATATAAACAATAAAAGAAATCCAACACAGTGAACACAACATCACACTTCTGCTCTCTAATGCAGAATATAATACTATATGGTAGTACCAGTGCTAGAAATCTCTGTCCTTTTAATGATAAAGGCCTGACTCACCTAAGTCAGCTCTGCTCCCATCATGATTCACCAGCAGTTCTCCAAGAAGGCAAACCAAAGGAGGGAAAGGATTAGGGTGGTCAGTGATAAAACAGGTATAGCACACTCCCAGACAGGCTAAAAGATCCAAATTGTCTCTTATAGAGGCACTAAACTGAGAAACAGCTAATCTGGAATAAGGATGTATATATAAGAGCATATTAAGGCAGTAGATCCATCCAAAACATCACTCCAAGTTGCCTGCAGCTTTATACAACTTCAGTAAGCCTATTTATTTCAAGGACACAACAAACATATAGTTAAGCTCATACTTAAGGAGTTTGCTGGATCAAGACCCAAAAAAAAGAGAACAGCATTTTAACACCACCTAACATGTTACTTACCACCCAGCAAATGAGCAATTAAAAAGTGAACCTAAATCCCACGGGAGCTGATGAAATACTATCAGCTTGGTCGGTTTGCCACTGGACTTCAAAGAAGAAGCTCCAGGTACCTGCTCCTTCTCTTATCAACAGGCCTCTTCTTTTTATCAGGAGCATGAAAGATATTCCAAGCAACATCACAGTTCAAATCTAAAGCACGACCTATTCTGTCACGGAGGCAATATCAAAAGATGCTCTGTGCATGTTCAGCTAAATTCAGACCTCACATGTAATCAGCTCACTCCCAGTCTCTGAGCTGTGTGCAGATCTTTGCTAGAAGAATATATCCATAGAGGATTTACAAAAGAAACAAAAAATTGAGCTGTAGTTGAAAGAAACAAAGTTAGCCAGTTACACCAGTACAGAAGGTACCAAAGAATGAAAACACTCCAGACATCTAAAATCCAATTCAGAGCCATCATCCATTTGGTAACAGAAGGGTTAGTAGTCTGCCTGTGGTTCTGTGCAGAGCAACCCACTATCTTGGTGGTACACAGTCAATCTGTGGTTGAACATGACCTCAGCAAAGACCACTTATGAGAATATTAAATGAGCAATGGATAAGGAACTCCAGGCACATAATTCAGAGAGACAGCCTGTCTCTAGGCTTCTCACTATAATAAGCATAATTTAATTTGCATGTAATAATACTATTTTCCCTGTGAAATGGTCACCATCATAACTGCATTTTGCATACAGAACTAAAAAAAACAGTCCTGAAATGAAGAACAGGCGGGACTGCATTTTGGTGGGGTGAAGGCTCTCCTTTTGTCTGCTTGGGTGGGGGCATTGCTCAGACTTCCACAGATGAATACTGAGAAAACAATTCCTTAATTATGTTTACCAAGATACCAAACTCAGAGGCGTTTGCTTTTAGCAGAGACTTGTATTACTTGCTTTTATTTGACTTCTTGGTAGAGATTTCCTTCTACAGAAAAGAACATCCTCAATGTCTTAAAGTAAAGCAAAAGTGTCTTTAGAAAAGTAACATATGTTAGGCCAACATATAAAACACTTTGTTAACTGCTAATTCTTTCATGATGGGTGGTAGTGTTGCAATGCACCTCTGTTGGACTCTTAAACCAACAGCAAACTGAATGCTGTATATTTATGTATTTTTTTTCTTGGGATTTCATAATTAAGCATGTAAGAAGAAAATGTGTATATCAAGAATGTGTAGCTCCAATGATGTTCAGTAAGACTAATGCATATATCCTCATGATCATGTGCATAAAAAACACGTAAAACCTTGAGAAACTGTGAGAAAAAAAAATACAGAGGGAAATGGTTCTCCTGGTGCTGCAAAGAGCTTAAGGGAAACATGATAACTGAAGCAGATGTTTGCAGTGAGTGCCAACATCTTTGTAAGAAGGCTGGTACATTAAACTTGTGTAGTGCCTTGGACAAGATGGTGCCAATTAGAGACACAATTGCTATTAAGCACAAATATCAACACTGGACATCGGCTCATAACGTTTTGCAAAGAAATAGCACATTGTGAACTTAGACACTCCAAATTTTCCTGTTTAGGCAGTGGGTCCAAGAAAGTATATCTTTATGGGAAGCTTGTTTCAAATTCTCCTGGTGCAATAAAAATATACTCCTTTTCCATTTTCTTTTCATTATTTTTCAGTTTTTTACAACCAAACAAGGACTTTTTGCCTTGTAAGACTGGCATAGCTCAAGTCGTAAAAGAGAATTTGTTTAGAAACTGTTTTAGAAATTGTTTCACTCAAGCACTTCTAAGTCTGAACAAGACATGGAATTTTCTTACAGAAAAAAAAAATGTTGATAGAAGGAAAAAGAAATTCCAATCAAAAGGGGAAACTCTTCTCATGTTGAACATATTGTAGCAGATAGATAGGCAATTACAGAGTGGAGGTCGCATGTTGGGACATTAGGCAGTAAAAGGAGATCTGTTCCATAAGACAAATCAAGGCAATTTTCTCCTGTCATGGGATGTTTCCTTACCCTCTATGTCAGCACTGAAGATCCAAAATCTCTGAAAGGGAGTGAAAGGTCACTTCTTATAATGGAAAGTCTGGCAACAGTATTCTAACAGACATCCTTTCCTTAGACTGCATTTACCATGGGCATGTTTTTTGTCTCTTAGAGTCCATATATCAACCACTGCACAAAGATAAAAGCTTGTGGGGATATTTCAGTCCCTTTAAGGCAGGTGCACTAAACATTTAATACTGTAAAGATATCTAAATCTTCTTAAAAAAAGGAAGATCTCATTGTATTAAAATATGATTGTTGGTAGTCTGTTCCCTTTTATACAGTAGCCTAACAGCTAAAAAATGAACTCTATTCTCAAAATCAGGACACAGCTTAATCTCTTCCAAGGAAACAGAAGCCTGTGTTGTGATTCCTCCATTTGCTCAAGAGAATTCAGACCACTCCTGTCTCCTCTCAAAGGAAGGATGTGTTCTGGGTGCTGCTTCAAAGATGGCTTGTCCATTTTCCAAGGACTGGATGGAGGTAAAATGCAAGAGAAATTCTTGGCACAAGGACCAGGACTCGAGATTTAGCCAAAAAAAGTAAAGACCCAGCAGCTTTTCTACTTTCTACTCCAAGGCACTCTGTCATCAGTCTCTGACAGTTCAGACCAGAGCAGAGGATGCCATAGCCCCCTTTCTGCCCCCATGCCTCAGTTTTGCTCTGCTGAAAACCGCAGCACTGGAGCAATGAGAGCAGAAGACATTGAGATCTTTTCCTGGCATGAAGGCAGAACACGAGTAGGGCCACAGGGGCGGCTTTACATCATTTAGATAAAACCCATGTTGAGAAACAAAATTCCCAGTCTGGAAAGTAATTTAAGTCATGCATACTGAAAGTACTGAGAACTTGAAGTGCAGGGGATCTTTCCTGTAAGTGCTTAGGATTTTCTCTGGAGGTTTGGCATCAGAATGCTGCAGAGCTGTCATGTGGATAGATACTGCAATTCGACAAAGTTTCCAGGCACATAAAATTCTTGGCTGTGGCCTTCTTTTATTGTTACGATCTTGCACCAAAGGATCATCTAGACATTTCCTTAGTGCTTCACCTAGGAACAAACCTACATGTGGTTGAAGTGCAGGAGAGCTCATTCACTGCCAATATACAGGGATGAGTGGCTGGGAAGGTGATACTGGTGTGTATGAGCATAGCCCACAGGCTCAGGAGCTTGTACCACAGGCAGCAACCATCGCTCATACCAGCACAGACACATCCTGACCACTGTAAGCCAAAACCAAAACTGGAAAAGGAGCTTGCTCCAAAGGTTTGATTTACACACCTTAGCTTCCCAAGTCCTTTCTGGAAAAACAGCTGTTTGGCTCGTTACCAAGAGGAAGTTATTGGAAACATTCCTTCTAGGCTGTATGGGGGGATGTTGATGAAAAAAAGGAAGAGCCTAACTTACTCTCAGGTTTGTTAAGTTAGAGGCACAACAGCTTCTATGTGAGCAGATGAAGACACACTGAAACCTGTGTGAAGGCAATGATAACCAGGAGTCTGCTAAGACTCCACGGGGAGCAGACATTATGTATCTTTATGTTCTGAGCAGGGCTGAGTATACTGTTGGCAAATCAGAATGTAATTAAATAATCCTTCACTTCCATGGACCTTCAGTGAACTCTCACTTTTAAACAGAAAGCTAGACTCCCCCGTGCAATTGTGCTGGAGACAAAGCCAAACTTCAAAGTCATCCTTTGACTGCGGATTCAGTCAAATGTTTGACTAAAAAAAGAATTGAGTCGTTACTATGAAAAATTCAGCCAGCTTTGGCTACAGATCTCACCAGCAGGAACACAAAAGGACACATTTCACTCCTCCAACTTTGAGGAGACATATGGCATGACTTAAGGTTAACCAGCAGATACCATCAGCACCCCCTCACATGAAAGCTTCCAGAGAAACTTGGTGAACCAACCAAAGCCAGTTTGCCCCCACCGAGCTGAAAGCCTAATGGTGAGGAGAAAAGCCTGCAGATATCATGGCACAGGATTTAAGGGAGCAGTCGCAGGTTCTGCTTTACACTTCTTGACATAGGTTGCACAGCAGAAAAGGAGAGATGCACACAGTGGTGGTGTGCATGTGCCTGGACAGCAGGTAGGACTTGGATGCCTGGCTGAGGTATGACCAGAATAGGTCCCTAAGAGCATGTGGAATCCAAGAGATTAACACCAGGCCACCGAGGCTTGCAGCCTGCTGGTGAGAAGGTCTAACCTCCATCTGTTTTAGATGGGGAGGTCAAAGAGGACTATTTTACTCCTGTGTCACCCCAGTCCTGTGCTGGTACTGATGTTGCACATCTGGGTGAACACCATGTACTGAGGTCCTGTCTGCTCAAAGGGCACAGCTGTGTGTTGACTATTAAACACAGCTCCGAGCAGCTGTTTGGCCAAAGAGGAGCCAGATAAGAGGCTTATGCAACTGAGATTAAAAGGGTGAGAAAGTCCAGTAAATACAGTACTCTCACATCATTTTGTGAACACCCTGTATCAGAGCTATTGAAGGGAGACAGGGACATACTGCACCATTTCCTGTGAAACCTATTTTCCACACTAATGCTTGAAATGCATAAGGATACCTTGGCACTCTTTGGACTACCCAAACAAGTGGCTTTTACTCAACTGGCTTTGCATATTTTTTTGGCATCTAGGATTACAGCCCAGTAAGACAAAAAACATCTCTACTTACAACAACAATGGAATATACAATGTTAGAACAATGTTTTAGTTCATGTGTTTGACACAAGAAAGAAAAAAAAAATTAATCTTGAAAGAACACATATGAAAGTTGGATTAATTACATATTTGGTGTCAAAAATGTATTTTTCTATTTATTGGCAAGAATTCCAGAGACGACGTTTTTTGTTGCTTCAAATTCCAACCTGTTTCATTTATTCCTCCTTAGTTTATCTCAGTCTTTTCTATGGAAACCATGGAAGAACAGTCCATCAAAGGATGAAATTTTAAACCTTTCTTGATTTAGAGAATTCAGAAGTCCTACTTTACAGGAGACACTCGAGATTACTCCATAAGATGGAACAGCAGCAACCATTTTTGGATTCCCTAGGGTGAAATGTTCTGGGTCTTTTTATAGTTTAGACTGTAAATAAGAAAATACCACAACTATGACCTTAAATAACATCTGGTATAAACTATAATTAAGTAACTGACAACTTTGGTAAATGACAGCTTCATTGCTTGTTGCTAAAATCAGCTGTGAGCAGTTTAAGTACTCCACGTAGCACTACTTTCCTATCATTTGCTGGCCTACGTACTGATTTACTTTATTTAAAGTGGTTATTTTTTTGCATTTTCATGGCACTCCCCATCTCACAACAGCTCCATCTTTCTCAGAACTTCACTTCTCATTTGCTACTAAAACAAATTTCCACATGGTAAATCTCATGAGCTGTTTTGGACACTGATACACTCCATGATTAGTCATTTCTCCTCTCTGCTCACAGCTGCACTGGACAGCTGCAAGGACAGATGCTGGACTTAGCTACAGCGGTAGGGGAGGGGAGCAGACACCAGCTAAGAGAGGGTGCAGGAGCACTGGTGGAATCACAGCGAGACATTTCACGCCACCTCCTTCCCACACAGCAGATTTGCCAAGCCAGTCTTTGCTCTTTCCTTGCACAAAACGAGGGGCAGTGTTTCAGAGACATTGTTCTCACTGCACTCCCCAAGGGCATCAGGGGCTATGGACAGGATGGAGTATGCAATGGCACAGGCTGCCCACATCCATGCTCTTTTCTCAATTACACATCTATAGGAGATTTTAAGCCCACAGTGACATCTGCAAACACTACCAAGATTTGTGCAGCACATATCTGCCTAGGAGAAGGCAATCCTCCCTCGCTCTCCCTCCCTCCCTGCCCAGGAGCAGTAAGGTGAGTCCTGGCATGCACTGGAAGAAGGTGGTGGCATTCCCCAAAAAGCAACCAGAAACCCTAAAAGCCCAGGAGAACCCCAGGTTCCCACCAGCTAAGGGTTTGTCTGCTACACAGCTGCAAGGTAAAGGCTGAGAGTCTTCCCTGATTCATTCTCTTTAATTGAGGGACTGGTGGTCTCACACCTGCCAGTTCAAGTCTAGCCACATACACATTTACTTGGTTATTTCATACATAAAGGTTTAAATAAAATGCCTTTCTTTTTTGTTCCTACTTTTTAATGGATGCAGGGAACCATTCTGTCAAGAACAAAACAAATGCCCCACTAAACCCATCTCAATGGACAATTTGTTTCTTTAACATAGCCTTTAAGTAATAAAGAAAGAATAAACATAAAATTCTCCTAAGAAATAAAATGAAAACACTCTGAAAAAAGCCTTGCTTGTCTGAGGCATACTAAGATGTTAATAAACTCAGCTCAGACACTTACAAAAGAAGCTCACTCACAAATCCATTTTCACAGAGCAGTAAGATGGCCTGGAACCAGACCACTTGCTTATGTAAATCAGCAGCATCTCTACAGTGATCACATTTACAGTAGCTGAGGATCAGACCAGAGCAGCAGGTGAAAAGAGGAGGAGAAAACTTTAATCTGAGCAGGAAGAGCAGCAGCAAGTGCTCAGTTCAGTGACACACTGAACTAATGAGAAATTGAACTAAATCGGCTCACAGGGAAAATTCAAGGTGTGCCTCTCTGACCTATTAAACTGAGTTGAAGAACTTGTGCATGTTTTTTTCTTTTTTTTTAATTTGCTGGCTGAGTTGGGGAACATTCCTAATTATATCAACATGGACTGAGTTTTTTGATTCAAAGGAAAACGTTTTCATTTATTTCTACACAAATATTAATATATTGTTAATTTTTTTGTCATTTCCAAATTATCTTCTGTACATAAATGTAATAGCTGAATTCAGCAAAATTTGTGATTTTCATTCACTCTTTTCACACATTTAGTGCTGTTAGAATCTGCTGGGATTAGCAAGTTAGGCATCTTTGAAAGTCTCACCCACATGCACTGGGGACTCCCATGTGATTCAAGCGAATGTCAGCTCCTCAACCGGTACAAACCAGTATTGCTCATGTGACCCAAATGGAGCTTTCACCCAGGCAACATTGTTCTTGTCATGGTTTTTTCCTTTCCTGGTCACTCCTTTTGAGCAAAATCGCCACTACTGCACAGAGCTAAAACACATATTTTGAAGTAAGAATTTGACATCGAAATACACAGTTTACCGTTCATAAAATCACTCCGATGCTATACCATTTGTGGATTTTTAGAAGCTAATATAATGTCTGTTACTGACATAAACACATAGAAACTTTCAGGGACGTGTTTATTTCAAAATTCACCTGAAATCTTGTCAATGCCAGATTCCTGTTGTATGATATGATACTTGACTCCCGTTCTTTAATCATCTGAAATATTTCCATATGGCTATAAAAAGACTGCTTTTGAGAAGCAAGTCCTGAAAGAAATGCTAACTAGTCATTAAAAGCCTAGGAATCAATCACATATGTGCTGAGTTTGTCGCATTCTCCAAATACATGTTGCTGCTTTGTCAAGATGTAAAATTATCAGTCTTTATGTACTATAACAATTAATGAAGAAGTCCAAGAGCAGGAGACAGCTCAAAAAATAATTTGGATGAGGTGGTTTCTAAAAAGTCCACTGGCAACACCACTTTGTTAAGAGACATATTAATGGGAAAAAAAAGCCCAAAAAACTCAAGCCAACTACAGGTTTGAAAAAGATAAACAATGAAAAGAGAAATTTTAAAAAGCAGGGATTTATTTTCTTAAATGAGAATGAATAGAATGGATGTAGGGATTAACTTCTTTCTCCCCCCAAAAGACAAGAACTCATAAACTGCACCAGCTGTTGGAGAGAAAGAAGTTTGCAGAGAACGGCTTTCTACCTCAACATAAGACATGGCTGATTATGGGGAAGCCAGAAGACTGTATCTTCTCTCAGAAATTAAGGAACAGGACACAAAGACTGCCAAAGCACTCGATGTTACCATAAATATCTAAGGTTAGTGGAAGGACATGAAAGAAAGTATTACTCTCCAAATTCAACAGTGGCAGATAAGAGAAGGGAGTTTTTTTGGCTGCTGGAAAAGATATGAGACATGTTAGAGCTATAAATTATTAGCATCATGGTAGTAGCAGAAATATTGTTAAAATATAGTTACTTCCTGCAGACTAAGACCAAGGCTCTGTTATGGCAGGTGTTGAAAAATAGAATAGGAAAAAACTGTAGTCCTAGGGGGCCATGTGTTAAACAAATATCACCAAAGCAATCTAAATTACCTTGGGATTCAGGCAAATTTAGCAATTCAGGGAGATTGGACACTGGGTTGCTTTATAAGGATAATCAATACATTTGTCATTACTCATATTATTTGTACTCCAAATTGTGGCTAGATCCAAAAATACCACTTGGGCATCACGTTTGTACTGCAATTCTGGCAGAATTGTATTTCTTAACTTCACTGCAAAACTGCCACCTCTCTTCTTAGATACCTGTGAGCATCACACCTTCTGCAGGTCTTTACTTTCCACCTTCTGCCCCAGACCACATCCAGGAGATCCCAAAGTCAGACAGACTGGACACGAATTACCCCTGATTCTGTGTTTGTAAGAGATAATAGTTATTTTCTGGCAAATCACGAAAGCTTTCCATCAGGCATGCCATGGAGCACACATACTGTGACAGAAGTCAAAATGTTGATAGTTTGAATTTCTGTGCATGCAGAATTATACAGTCACAGCCCTTTTTTGAGAATCTGCATACACAGCTAAGACATTTCTGCATGCATGCCTCGGGTGATTTTTTTCCCCCCAGATGAGTACATCTATGATTAAACTGTAGTAGTTTTCTACATAGCATTCTTAATGTTTAGACAGATTGATAGAAGAATATATTTTACTCCCATTACTTGAAAAAGCTCTCTTACTGAAAGTAAACAGTGATTAAAGAAACCATAAACATTGCTTCATTCACATTTAAAGCCACTTCAGCTACTTCTTTCATAGGAACTAGGGAAAGAAGCAAGGCAGACATGGTGCTGTTACTCCATAGAATATGCTCACGTCAAAAATAATTTTTAAGTGTCACCATATTTTAACCAGAAGAAATGCAATTATCAGAATAGGTCTGGATCTCAGCATGTTTTACTATCCCACTCGCTTCCATTGCCAGGAACAAGAGAAACCAAGCAGACAGAAACTGAAAAACTCCAACCACAATTAAGTAGCAATTAGCTATGAAAGGCTTCCTTGTTATAATATCCTTTATTCTAGATTCTGTTTGATTATTGCAGAAGATGCCCAATGGCTTAACCACATTTTGAACAAAAAATAGAGATCTGGGGAGAAAAAGCCCTATTTTCTTGCCAAGCAGAATTAGGGGAGCATAGCACTAGTGAATGCTCATGTAGACTCTTTCTTAAGATACGGTCTTATTCTTCTTGAAACTGCTCTAGTTTCATCAGTAACACTACTGGGCTCCAATTTTTGATTCATGATGGATTTTGTTTCTGTGCTTCTTTTCTTCTCATCCCTGCTTCATAGCTTGGGAAAGATGTAAACCATATAAACAGATGGGATTTTGCTACACTAGTTAACATGTTGATCAATCACATCATCTGCTGTGTGAGCCTTCCTTCTCCTCCCTCCCCTCCTTTTGCAATCACACAAAAAACCCCAGCAGACTGCTCGTATATCATTGGTCAGGATGACAGGCAACACATTTCTCAATCTGCTTCCCCCTTTGAACATTGTAAGGTCTACAGAAGGTTTTCACACCTAACTTAACCACAGATACACAACACTCCGGAAAAAACGCGGCGCTGGTTTCTGCTGTGCAGAGTACAATGCAGGACAGACGTGCCCACAGCTTCCTGGAAGCCTTCCTCCTGGGCTGGCAGAGGAGCATGCCACGACTGCCTGGGGACACCTTCAATGACGAGGTGTCTCTCCATGACATGGCTGCTGCTCTTAAAATGCATCATGGCAGCAACCTGTAGTCCTCGGGATTTAAGGCGTTTCCTGAGCTAGGCACCATATGGTTACATAAAACCCTTCTGCAAAAGCTGCCGTGGTGACAACTGGCAGGATGGGTAAAGAACTGGAGGTGGAGCACAAAAACCAGGTTAAGTGCAACAATGACAACTAATAGAAGAACATATAAAAAGCAAGTCATATTCACATCCATTATTAATTACATGCCCAGCATTTGCCAGTAGAAAAACATTATGTGGTCTGAGGCTAGAAAAGGAAGTTCACAAGAAAAATTAACATTTTTAATTAGACTAACTGAATTGGCTTTAAAAAAAAATCAAAACGCCTTTGGCCACATAGGATTTTCATTGATCCTCTCTTTTTTTTGTGTCCAAGTCCCACTGGTGAGGTTTAGAAGTGGATTGTTTGAGGTCTCCCTCCTTCTCATGCCAGACTGGGGAGTGCAGAAGGGCAGATGAAGTACACACTCCAGACCACTGGAACCAGAGCTTTTCTCCTGGAAATGATCATCTTGAGGAAAATGGAGAAGAGCTAAACCACTCCTGACTTAAAACAACAGGCTTCCTTACTGCATGCCAATGAGATGTCAGGGCTGGATTCCATTTTTAGCAAAACCTGTAAGTAGAATCATACCTACTTTATTACAAGAATTTTTAGCAGCAATTAACACACATAGATTGCAAAGCTCTTCTAGGACCTGTGATGCTGCTGTTCTCTAAAGATGCTCAGGAAGACATCACACTGCTCCCTGCCTTAAAAACTGCTAATAAAAGCAGGCTTTAATTCTGAAGTGCATTCAGAGCACATGGGGGAGCAAAATCAATGCTTGGTTAAACAGATCAAGGAAAACAACTCCTTGGCAAAGTAACCGTGTTTTTCAGACTCCTATGTGCCCTGTTCAAATGCTACTGAAGTCAATGCAAAAACTCATCTGGGAATTTGACAGATTAAAAAAAAAAAAAAAAAGGAAAAAACTCAAATCCAAAGCCAAAACCTTGACCAAAGCACATTTAAAATCCAACCACTATACACATCATATTCTCTGGATCCAAGTGTTTTAGTGTGAGAATGAGATGAAGGTGTACAAGGTCCCTTCAGTTGGTTCACATATTAGTGAGAGAATTCTTCCAACCATCAGGATTTGAACAGAAATATCACTTCTGTTTAACATTATCTGAAAGAGCTATAGCTTCTAATATTTAAACATCAAAGGAACTGAATATATCCCAGCAAAACTATTAATCTTTAAAGGCAGAATAAAGCCAATATTTTCAACACAAAGAGAGATTGAAGATTTCTCTGTATTATCTTACTATTTTTCAATAATCTGTGTCCATTCAGGGGTAGCAGCACATGCTTAAAATACTGAAGAAAAAGATTGCATTCCAGCCATGGCAACAGTATGGATGCAATCGACTCTTGACTTTGATTCTTTTGAAGAGAAAAGGCTGAAAAATGGGGCTGTATTTATGGTAAAAGCAGTGCAAAAGTAGTTAGAGAAAGATAGGAAGAAAAAATGCTAACGTTGCCCTTTAAAAGTGAAATCTGATCTTGAATGTAAAGATGCAATGGTTATTTAGAAAGCTGTGTTCTCAACAGACCTTTTCCTAAACCCATAAAAGAAAAACACTCCAACATTACATCAATACCTTTTATTTATTTTTGTGAATAATTTACCACTAGAAAGTGGTTGCTAAAAACATATATTAATCTCCGAATTTCTTCTAAAATCCTTCCAAATTTCTTCCAAATCCTTCTTTAAAAAAATACATAGAATACAGGCAAAGAAATTAAAGAGAAGAGAAGCAGTGGACAGAATTCATAATATCAAAAATTACTGATGTTGCATAATCACTATGCACTACATAAGAAGAAGGACTTGCTCCTCTTCAGAATACAATTTTTTTTGTGCAATACTCATTTATTTCTGCTAAAGAGAAACCATGGGCAATGCTATTTTCATCTTCTTAACTTCATCACCAAAATGTGAAAATCTTATGCCTACTGTAGTCTTACATGTGTTTGCATTTTGCAACTGTATTCAAATCATTCAGAGCATTTTTTTTAATAACAATCAGGCTGTTCTGCAACATTTTCAATGACATTTTCTATGTCTAGGTACTGCAATTACATTAGAGAAAGAGACTCAGAACTGACTAGGGACCCAAGATCTGAACCTGATGCACTCTCTCCTGCACTGCTTGTTTCAGCTAAGTCTTTGCATAATACCAAATTTTCAGAAATAAAAATTAACAATTAACAATTGGGATTAAAAATATTTTTGTGACAATCAACAAGATTTATGGAGCACTAAGATAAGTAATTCCCAAAGAGGAAGAATTTCTACAGAGAACAATCTAGTCATAACCAAAGCTCAGAGCAGTATTCTTTCTCTGTGTTATATAATGCGTCACTGATACAACAACTGATGAATACTACTGTGAAAAAGAAACTCCATAATGTATGAAGAGAAATATTGTTCATGCCTCTTAGTTGTTCCTAAAGGTGCTAAAACACACTACAGTAATACCTAGACAGGTCTCGAGGACACACAGGACTGCCCTCATTCAGAAAGTCCATGACTGAAGATAGAGTAAAACACATGGGCAAAGGAAGCAAAATTTGGGATCCCCTTCTTTCAAATCTCACTGAAGAGGTGATTTCAGAGCAGTTGTGAGATAACAGGCAGCAGTTAGCTATCTAATAAATAAATAAATAAATAAACAAACCACTAACCCAGCCACACCAAACCCAAATCATTATTTAAATCCATAATCTACAGGCCATAATCACAGTGTCAGTAAAAAAAAGGAAAGAGAAAAATGGGGACAAGGTAAGTATTGATATGTATCCAAGAATCAACAAATACATTACTGTCAGACAAAAAAGTCACAAATTATAAAATCAAAACAGAGCATCATGAACATCCATTTTAATTTTGTCAGGATATAGGCTATAACCCACAGTCAAAATGTATTAGATTAGAAACAATGGTTCTGTAAACAGCAGAATAAATGAAGACTGGTTTCCTACTGTCTCTCTCTTGCTTGCTCAAATTCTGAGCTGAATTACACTAAGACATTCCGTTATCTTTGCCTTTCTCCTTATTAATTACTTCACAGCATTTGGCAGCATTCTAAAGACCACTCTAACAAAGAGGTCCCAAAGATGCTATGGCTGCAGCACTTCACTGATCCCTTCAAGGTCATGCAGTAAAACACTGGAAGAATGGGCAGAATAATCTGACATGAACAAGCACCTGACCTTCAAAGGCTCATGGTGAGCATTTTCCAAGGCCAGCCCATCTCAGTTTTAGACTGTCTTAAAAAGAGCAATCAGAGAGATCTGTGGAAACCAGATGATGCCAAAATTGCCCTTTCTTAACCTCAAATGTGAAGATCAGGGATCAGGAGTCAACTGACAAAATGCTGCACTGGATTTTGTGTGGTCAGGTTTTGGTAGCAGGGGCCTGCAGGGGTGGCTTCTGTGAGAAGCTGCCGGATGCTTCCCCCATGTCTGGCAGAGCCAATCCCTGGCAGTCCCAAGACAGACGTGCTGCTGGGCAAGGCTGGGGCAATTAGAAATGGTGGTAACACCTCCACAGTAACATTTTTAAGAAGAAAATAAAAGTTATGGCACAGATGTAATTGTGGCCAGAGAAAAGCAGAGTGAGAACATGTGAGAGAACAGCCTGGCAGACACAAATATTTGTGGTAACTCATACCTGCATATGGGAAAGAGATATGGCACTTGGCCACTTACAGGGAAGTATTAACAACTCAACACACAGGAGTCTCCCAGATTGATTCCAGCAGCAGGATGGAATATGTGTTCATGAATCTGATTTCTTCTAGATGCCTCCATGGATAATGAGCAAAACTAATTAAAATTACATCAAAAAAGCAATGGCATTCTTCCTCCACTAAATTAATCTATGAATTTAATTCTCCACATGCTGTCTCAATGGTGGACTTTGAGAAGGATGTAACCATATCTCAGGGACTGCACAGGGTATCTAAAGTATCTTTCAAATGGACAAAATAAAGGATGGAGAAGGAATGCAGAGAAAGTAGTTCCAAGCTGCATTAATTTCCAACCCTGTCCTTTCCCAGAAACTATTATCTAGCAAAGCAGACAACATCTCTACCTCAGTTTCATCCAGTGTGACAGCATATTTATGTGTTAGAAAGTATGAGGATCATTACCTGTCACCATTCATTATGGAACCCAACCACTTCTCCTACTTTGGAAGTACACACATATCAAAAAAGCAGAAAAATATATCAGCAATTGTATCAATTTATTCCACTTTGGATCCTAAGCATCGGAAGGAGCGTGTTTGTCAATGGTTGTTCTGTTGATGGAAAAGGTCAATGTGTACAGAAAGAGCAGTTGCTAACAGAGGATTGTCTTATCTTTCTGTCACAGGTACTTTTAATGTATCCTTCATAGGGAACCCACGTTCAGGAAAATTGAAGGGTCAGCTTAACAAAAGAAGCCAATTACAATATTGGGTAAGGAAAAGAGGGTTAGAACAAATAATCTAACTCACAGTTATGGTCGTGACATTGTGAAGTTTTGTGCAATCTAGACAATGTCTTAAAAGAGCAGTAGTAAAAGCAGACAAGCAATAAAGATGTCCATTACGATGAGGGGAGAAGGGTTTTATGTGCAGTCTTTTTTGTGAGTTTTATTTTTTTTTCTCCAAACCCCCATTTTATACAAATGAAGCAAAAATTTCCAATTTACAAGACAGATATGTACGGTTAAATTACAGGGGAGATAGTTTTCTGTGACCCTAAAAAAAATTCCAGGAACCTTGCAGGATTTTTCCTTTGCACCAGCACCTTGGCTTTATAATGTGAGTCAGATAAAACTGCTACGGGACCCAGCAGCTGCTCCTCAATATTCTGAAGACATCACATTTAGTCAGGCATATAGTATGGAAAATGTTTTTATTTTAAATAGCTGTTTTCATAAGTCCATATTCAATAAGCAGCACTTTTGACCTTGTGAGCCAGTTAGCTATTCATAGACCTTCACCGATGCTCAGGGAGAGACTAAGGTGAAGGGAGTTCCTGTCCTTTGCCAAAGGGATCTGAAGTCCCTCAAAAGCACTTGGTGTAACCTCTCATGTCTCCGAAGTTACATATGGACCTAAATGCCTGGAACAAGACAAGTGCGACTGCATTCTCTTTGTTTTCTAACAAGCATGAACAATATATGCAGAATTCACTCCCTACCCTCTCAGGATTATCTGTCCTAGCAGAGATAAGGTTGTGTGCATTTGGTTGACAAGAATTAAATAATGGGCTATACCGTATTTGTAGCCCATGCTTGCTGGAAGAACTGCATGTAGCTCAGCCAGCCCTGCGATGGACCATGGGATGGTGGCATTCTGCCACTCACAATTTGTTTCGTTTGCTCTGCGTCCTGAGGTCCACAGCCAGGTCAGGATGCCAATCTGACAAAGCTGTCTTCGTGGAAGCATGTGGTCCTGCACACAAATGTCCACATACACTCAAAGCAAGCAAGGCTCTATAATGGAACTGAACAGCATGCTGGACTTCAGGTCAGGGAGCTCTGATATGCTATAGTCAGAAAAAAAAAAAAAGAGCAACTTAAAAAATGTTATTTAGAGCTACAACGTAAGAAAAAAATTTTCCAAGGTAAAAAATAGCCCAAAGAAGGGGATTTGGTTTTTTTTCAGGAGCAAGTATGACCTTTGTGGATGACTTTCTTTGTTCCAACGGTAAAATTCTAATAAAAACAACTTCAAGTTTTATTAGTCATGTTAAGTCCTTTTGAAGTGCTTTAAAACCAAACTTATGACAAACACTTATTTTAAAAGGCCATTCTCATGGTTTTCAAGGGCCAGAGTCTGAAATTCCTTGTTTGCCTGCTTTCCCTCATTGAGGAGTCAGTTGCAGAGCCAACAGCATGCCAAGCTGAGTGCCAAACTCCTTACTGATGTGACAGTCACAAATCTTGTACAAGTGTCACAATTCTGAGGACTGAAAACATTGATATTCTGCAATACTAAACAAGAAGAAAATGGAGTAAATCACCAAGCCTGACCCTGCAATGCTCACATACTTCTCTGCATAATTTTTCACGTAATACAACAGCAGCCATCAAGAAACCATCACTGCCAGGCAGTGAGACATCAAAGCCTTGCTGCACACTCCAAGCCTGGGATAACTAATTTCAATTAATAGCTGACATGCTGAGCTTTGCTGTATCCAATAAAGTAGATATCTATGAAAAAAGATGTACTGATAAGGAGAAAAACAAACAGGTAGTCCCTTACATCTCATTTACTGGGGTTCTACCGTCGTATTTCTGGTCTGTAGTGTTGGCAGCACTTTCTCACTTTGGGTCCTGTATTTGTTATGTTTGCCATGCATAAGCTGTATCTGTTGCCTCACAGAAAGCTGTACAGCTGAAATGCAGTCTAAGCTGTCATCTCTACCTTCATCACATGGACTTGTGCACTGTTCATATCTATCCCAAAAACTCCTGCAGACATCATTTTCTCAGGCCTATGCCTTTGCCCTCATCACATCATCTACACATCACTTACTGACCCACTCTACTCTGCTGTAGCACATATACAGTAGTTGTCCTGACTTCCAAAGGCTGTATAATTTATTATGGCTTACTAGTAACTTCTTATGTGCTATCAAACTCTTGATTATAAACTATGTCCTACTATCTGCGGTCCTTGACTGCCATAATCAGTTTGCTATGTAACTTAGAAACATGCATGTCCCCACCAGCCACTGAGGAACTCATTTATGCTCCCTTACACTCTCCTGCATATAAAACCCAGGGGAACTTTACAATGACCGGGTTAAACCAGATGTTGGCTATTATGCTAACTTGTTTTAGAATGGTTTGCAATGGAGGGTACTTCCAAAGATCATCTAGTCTAATCCTCCCGCCCCTGCGGGGGCATCTGTCATTAGATCAGGCTGCTCAAGGCTCCATGCAACCTGGCCTTGAAAACTACCAGTGATGGGGTATCCACAAATTCTCTCACCATGTCACCATCTCCACTGCAGAAATACCTTCCTCACATCCAATACAAACTTACTCTCTTTTCAGTTTAAAACCATTGTTTTAAACTGAAACTGTCACTACATGCCCCGGTAGAAAGTTTCTCTTTTTCTTATAAGCCTATTTTATGTGTTGAAAGGCTGCAGTAATATCTCCCCTTTGCCTTCTGTTCCCCAGACTAAACATTTCCAACCCTTTCAGCCTATCTTCCTTGGAGTTGTGTCCCACCCATCTGATCATTTTCAGGGCCCTTCTCTGGACTTTCTGTGAGACCCATGCTTTTCTTCATGGGCTCAGGGCCTCAGAGCTGGATGCAGCACTTCAAGTAGTGTATTATCTCAACCTGCTGGCCATGCTGCTTTGGATGCAGCCCACAACATGAGTAGTTTCCTGGGTTGTGAGTGCACATTGCCAGGCCATTTTTCATTTTTTAGCCACCAGTACCTCCAAGTCCTTCTCCACAGGACTGCTCTTAACAGTTTGTAAAGTTAATCTGACACTGCTTGTGTTGGACTCCATCTGGTCAGAGTAGCCTCCTCTTCTTTTTCATTCATGCCACACTCAGGACAAAAAAAGATGCCCAACAGTACTGATGGCAGAGGATAAGACTGGTTTATCTTTGGGAAATGTGACCTAAGCATAACCAAGACTGGGATGTGAACACGCTGAAGAAGGTCGTATCTTTGCGGCTGAAAATCCCACTAAACATGTCACATAGGCTCCATTTACATTCAGTGGATTCAGAATTAATTAAGATATTTATCTGTTGGCAGGATCACATGAATCATCTCACCTTAGGATGCTCATTGTTTGGTGTGGCAATGCCCACCTTGAAGTAGGAGGCTGCAGGCAAGGGCATGGGGCTGTTGGTTTCTCCAGCTCCTCTCTGGGGACTCTGAGGAGCACCCACTCCCATCCAATGAGGACCTGCTCACACTGGGCAAGGTCCAACAACCTTCTTTGCTTCAGTCCCCTTCATCACCGCTGGGTACCTTGACCAGGACCATCACAGCATCTGGTGTTACCAAGAGGACTTTGGGGACCACTGACACAAGTTTTAACCAGCTACTAGAATTTAACATAGCTTCTGTAACAACAGCAAGTGGGGTTTCAGGAAAGATTAATTGACTTTCAGGTCTGCCTGCCCTGCTGTCAATACACTGCACTCACTGGAGTAACAGGGGGCTTCTCACACATGGCTTGAAGGGAATGGTTTGTATTAAGTTTTAGTGAGAGGCACAGAACTAAACTACCTCAGGAATACTTTGATCATGCCTAACTGGGGACTGCAGAAATTTAAAAAAGATTCACTATTCTTTTTCTTCTGGACAAGACCACATACTTCAAGTTTTTTTCTTCACCGCCACTAATTCAAAACCAGAGAGACAGCACTTATGCCTATAACAGACTTGACACAATCTGATACACACTACAATACTTGACAACACTGACAGCTTTGTCTGATTTTGTAGAAATATATTGTTTCTAACTCTTTCCTGAAAACCAAGTTTGATTCTGTGTTCTCACAGAGTAACACAAGCTTGGATACTGCAGGCTTTCTTCCTCCTTGTTTCTTATCCATACGCCTCCCCAAACTAGCACAGTTTAGGATGAACAAAGAGGCTAAAAAGAGTAGGGCTTGATTTATTTTCTTTTCCCCCTTCCACCATTTGGTGCTGCTATGGCATCACAAACCATGGCTCTTTGTCTTTTTTTATTAACATAAATGTGATGGCCAGCCCCCAAACCATGTGATCACTCTTTACCTCTGAAAAAAATTCATCTTCATGAGACAAAGTACCTAGTTCATCTAAAATCACTCCTGGGGTGTATATCAGAGTTACCTCACCCTCAAACATCCAGCTGTAGATAAAGCCACTAAGTGCTTACATAGGTTAGAAACAAACTTAAACAGGGCACACACCAAAACAGGACTCCCACCATCAGTGAGCACTGCTGGCTGGGTTCAGTGGCAGGAGTGTGATTTACAGCTTCATACTGCCAGTTTTGGGTATTCTGAGCACCATGATTTGGGAGGCAGGAGTCTGTGAGGAGTGAACCAGACACCCCAAACGCTGTAGAAGCCAATGATGCACGGTGCACGCTCCAGTTCCTGTGCTGGAGACAACACGCCTGACATGAGGCAGCACATCACCCACTGCTTGGAGATGGAGGAGCAGAGTGTGGGGCTCCCTCCTGAGCAGTCCCTTCCTCCTGGTGATCATTGGTCAATACAGTGCTTCCCTGACACAAGACAGCACTTATTCTACACTACTCAGCCAGCTGGGATATCACAGAAAGCACAGGTAGCCCTGTATTCCCCACAGAAGCCCTGATGTGACCACAAGGAAATTTTTCTTCAGCCTCAACCAGGAGATGCTCCATGTGGCTTCACTCACAGGAGCTCCATGGAATATCCACTCAGCACAGACAAACACTCAGCTTCTCTCTTGGATATGTGTAGGAGTGGCACAACAAAGCCTACTTTTTTTTATAAGAAAGTCAGCCCCTCATCCACAACACCAACCACCCCCTGACAAATTTCAAGCCTTTGTCAGTACAGAGAAGTTATAGCTACTCAAACACATTTATATGAGTTATAGCTACTCAACACATTTATCAAGATCAGAAAACAAACTTTTTTTCCCCTGCTTTATTCCCAGAAATTCCTGACATTTTCCGGCCATAATTTTTCTAAAGAAAATAATTAAAATAATATGGCTTAGGGCAGATATCCATCTTGGAAAAACTCATCCAAAGCTGTCAAAGTGTAGCACGGTCATCAATCTTGAGGGGGGAAGAAAAAAAAAAAGACAAAGGAGGAAGTGAATGAAGTCTTCATAAGAGATGTCATTCCTAAGAATGCTCAGTGGGACTGCGAGTGGACCTGAGCTGAGCCAGTCCTTCCTTCCAAAACACACTGGGTGGTGTTTGGTGGGTGGTGCAAACCGCATGGTGGGTGGTGTGCCAGCCAGCTCCGGAGTGTGCTGAGTGGTGGCTGCCCTCAGGGGCATAGTGGTCAGCACTTGAGCCCTCTCTCCAATTAAAATGATAAACTCCAGGCCATGGAAGTGAATCGAGTGTAGCTTTAAAACCAAATGGATGTAAGCAATAAACCTACAGATACTTTTTAAGAGCACTGTAACTGTTTGTCCAGGAGCTTCCCTGATCCATCTCCACCACAGACCCCCCCTCTGCTTTGGTGCGACACAAGGGTTTATCAGCACTCCTCCAAGAAAAGTGTGTAACTGTGCCATGGCTCATCTCCAGCAATACAGACAGACCCTGTAAGACTCACAATAAAATCCTTATCTCATATCCCACAGAACACTGTTTTTTCCCCTTGTCCCCTCTCACCCTTCTCTCTACCTATAAACACATACAACTCATGAGTGTAATCTTGTATAAAATTTTAGAAGTAAGACCACCATGAAGTGCTGATCATATTACAACATTCAGATTCTGTAGATCAAGATTGGATAAAATATGCACACATCCACACAAACTGAAAAGCTGAACATGTACTCCCAGAGAAGACACCTTTAACTGAAAATTGCCTTCATACTTTGCTTCCTGCCAGGATATATTTCTAAATGCTGTAAATCTAAGTAGAAAAACCTGCATTACTAACTAATATATATTAGTCTCAACTTATTCTCAGGCATTGATGCTTTTGCCCTTTAAGGTTAATAATTTAAGAAGACAATATTTTGACTTTTGAGAACACTGTATATTACAAGAAGTGTTGAAGAAAGAACTTCACTGAAAGCCCTCTGGAAAAAAAAAAATCAATAAAACCTTTGAAGTGTTGTTTTGAAGTACAACTGGTCTCATTTTCTGATGCGCCAGCATAAAACTGACTCCTGAGCAATTTCTAATGACAGAAATAAGTAGGAATGGTCTTATATGAAATGAAAGCCATGATAAAATCAGTAGAAAATGTATACAATCTTTTAGCTAAATGCAGTTAACAATTTCAAAAATTTATGGGGGAGACAAATTCTGGAACTCAATGAGGCATGGGTTCAGCATCTACCTGGAATTTTGGATTGGGGGAAGATTTGAGCTTCATTTTCCCAGGATCCTGACAACTGTCTTGGAAAGAGAGTTTAAGTGGTCTCTTGGTAGGGCCTGCAGCCTGCCCTGCTTTCCCATCAGTGCTGGTGTAGCTCAGGAAGATGACACACACCCCACGGGAGAGGGCACACCCAAGCCCACAGCTGCAGCAGACTTGGAAGTCTGTGCTTAATAAATGTCAGGTTTTAATAGCATGCATCATTATTGTTAATTGTAATCAAACCCAGCAGGGCCCATGCCCAGATTGCATTCATCAATTTGTACAAAAGCTAACAAGCTTTAACCTCCACACGTGCAAAAGCAGCCTGCATACCTGGCACAAACCCAAAGAAGCTGCAACAAGGTGGGAGTCAGCCTCTTCCCACAGGCAACCAGCGACAGGACAAAAGCAAATGGAGTCACACTGCACCAGCAGAGGTTCAGGTCAGACGTCCGAAAGAATTTCTTCACTGAAGGGGTTGACAAGCACTGGAATGGACTGCCCAGGGAGGTGGTGGAGTCTTGAACACCCTGGAGGTGTTCAAGAAATGACAGATGTGGCACTTAGTGTCATTGCCTACTTGACATGGAGATGTTCAGTCACAGGTTAGACTTGATTTTGGAGGTATTTTCCAACCTTAATGACTCTGTGATTCTATGATTTCCACCAATGATCTCCTTATCTATTAATTCAACCCTTGACTGGAGTGCTATGGTATCTATGGAATTGTATAATCTCAATTAATCGTAATCAATAATTAATAATTGCGAAGCCCACAAAGGCTACTGGAATAATTTGGAACTGCTAAATGACACTACTGCCTGATAGGGCTGCAGTAGACTTTGTCGTCCTTCCTTATATAAAATCTGTTAAGTTACAATGAGCAATTGAAGGTGTCCAGCTCACTATTTTTCTTCAGAATTTCAGAAACATCTCCCTGTATTTCCAGGACTATCATAGCACTTATGGGATACTCAGAAGTATCAAAGTAATGTTTTAGCTGATTAAATATCACCACATTTTCATGTTGCATTGGTAAGAAATGTT
The DNA here is from genome assembly GCA_013398275.1 of Promerops cafer. Lineage (NCBI taxonomy): Eukaryota > Metazoa > Chordata > Aves > Passeriformes > Nectariniidae > Promerops > Promerops cafer. Next base: position 3,040,488 of record VZSE01009483.1, on the reverse strand, counting down.
ATTGATTTAACATGGTGTTTTTCAGGCATGTCACTCCCTTAATGAATTTTCACACAGTTGTTCCTTTTCTTTTTTTTTAATACCATGATTTTTATGTGTTAAAGTACCTTTGTGAGATTGCTATTCAAAAGGCACTCCTGGACCGAAGGTTAAAAGCAGGCAGGAGAGGAGACTTCTTCCACTTTCTCCCAAGCATCCATCAAGAGGTGAACAAGTCACTCTGACCACTTCCAAGGGACCATGGGCAGTGCTCAACATGCCCCTAAGCATGGATCACTGCCCTGTCTGTGTCTCACACCTCCCACCTTAGAAGCCACCTGCTGAAGAGTTGCTTCCACTCCTCTTTTGATGTTCCAAATATTTTTTTCCTCTTGAAACATAATTCAGCATCACTCCCACACTGCAATGGTCTGTACAACCTCAGAATTAAATAATTTTCAGTACAACAATGGGCTGGCAGCATTGACGTGTCCATGCCACCCTAGGCCTATGATGATACACAGTGTCCCTCTGTCCAACCAGACTTGTGTCACTCTGACCTTCAGGCAAATACTAATGTCAGCAACTATTAACTTTGCTAAGTTCATTATGCATTGAGTGTTTTTCTTGAAATTATTCTTGTTTGTAATCTTGCACTGTATAATGTTATACTCAGGATTCTATTATTTTAAGAATGGTGTGGAATCAGACCTTGAATACCATCATTACAAAACCAGAATAGCCATCTTTATATTTCCTCAATTTGGAGATAAATAATTGCAAATAATAGAGAAGAAACAGATGGGCAACCACAGCAAGCAGAAGCAGACACGGTCTCTGTTTAAACTGTTGCTTACTCATGCCATCAGAACACCACTGCCAAAATGAGACAACATCCCACTTTTCCATGAGCTACAGGATTTCATGCAATCAGGAAAAATAATAGGAATTATGCTGATATTATCATGAAGTGTCAGTGTTTATAATTAAATATGTCATAATTTCATGACTACTGAAATATTACAGGGATAATTTGTAAAAGAAAAGTGTCCAAGCAGGCAGTCGTGGACTTCTTAAGATCTCCAGGTTCATGCAGATGACTCTGTGCCTTCAAAATGATCTTTAAATGCCTAATCTTTTAATGATCTCTAAAAAACTTTTAACACCTTCTGCAATATTAGAGGGTCCTAGTAGGGTTAATGGGAAACATTAATGCTATTCTGAAGCAATATGAAAGCCCTCTAAATATCTCTGGTCCAGCTTATCCTTAATAATAGGTCCAGACTGCACTAACAGTTTTTGTCTTAGAACAATTCCTAAGATATTCCAAATACTCGGTCTGATATGTGTGGGTGATATAAAGGATCTCATTGTCTTCCACCCTTTTTCAGACTTCTGTGAGAAAAAAAAACTGGTTTTATGCCTTCATTAATATTTTTGCAGTTCACTAATAAATGCTATGAAATACAGCCTCAAGTGAGAGGGAAATAAATGAACTTTCTGAGCAACTGGCAATTAGTTTTGAAAGACTGCATAGATCTGGTGAGCTCCCAAAAAAAGAGAAAAAGGAAAATGTGGCCTCTGTTTTTCAAAAATAGAGTTAACACGTACCTGGAGAGCAAAGCAGCATGCCTCTTACCCTTCCAAAGGCAGGCAGCTGAGTCCCCAGCCCTCTACTTAACCCACAGGGTGAACATACTACTTGGGTGCCATACTGAAGCAGCACCAAAAGAACAAAAATTGACAAACTATAAGTGGGACAGTGACCAAACTGTGACATGGAAGAACACTATTTTTCTGCATCATAACTGCTTTTGCAAAAGCAATAAAGAACATCGAAGTTCATTTGCAATGTAGAAAATCATATCCAATGATACAATACTATGTCCCCAAAACAAGTGCTCCACATGAAGTATTTGGCTTTATTTTTAACCCATTTAATAATTTATAAAGAAAGACTATCAATGAACACCTAATCAGAATTTTACCTTCTTGAGTTACAAAAACCAGCAAGCCTGTCATTGCAAACCATCTGTTAGACACAGCTGGCAATTCCTCTGCTTATAAATTTGACGTTGCCTTTTACGAGCTCTTGCTGAAGTCATGGTGATGAGGTTGTTACTTCATAACTGAATAATGCAGTTTTATAGCTTGTAAATTCCCTGCTGAATGGCTTGAGGTGAACTTGTGGAAAACAGAGGGAGACAGAATGGCTGAAGAAATCTGCCATCCCACTGCCCAGAGGCAACTTCACGTTCTTTCTCACCAAAGGCTGAGTCTGCAGCTTGAGAAAGCACTAGGGATTTGAAAAATATTTCAAGATGCATGGCAAACATGGTGCAATGTGTTTTGTCCCTGATTTCTGCACTGGTTTGAGAGTAGGAAGAGAGCATTCAGAGGCTGTGCTGACTGTGTTTGGCTCATCAAATAGCATTTTGCTCTCCAAATTTATTTGTTATATTTCTGAATTACAAACCCAAAATTTTTGCAGGTCAGGTCTGGGCTTCTAGAGCTTCTTGGACTGTAAAACCACCCTACCACATACAATTTCTGTTCAAAATAGGAAATGAGGATCCTGGAAAAAATAATAGCAGAGAAGGTCAAATTATTTATAAAGAAAAGTAAGTGCTTTATTGCAAAAGATAAAGAAGTGAGACTGCAATACAGCATTGCAGCAGAGAAATGCATGAAATTGAATGAAACACTGCAGCATAAGAGGGAGAAGAATTCACAGAGAAACACAATAAAGAAAATTATTACAAAGTATAAAAGATTAAACTGCATTTCTATGCTACATGCTAACCCCTAAGGTACTTCACAGTATATATTTGCAGACAGTGTGCCTAAACAAGAGTCTGGAGAAAGTTATGTCTGTCAATGAAAGGCAGATTTTTCTGTCACCAGTGCTGAAGTAGCCATTGTATTCCCTGCCAAACTACAGATTGCTTTGAAAGAAAAGAGGTTTCCTTTTTATTATGAGGACTCTAAACCAGTTACAGCTGTGCAACAAAACAGATGTGGGACAGCAGAAGTGGAGGAAAGTTCACTGGATCGAATGTAAAGGAAATAATTATGAGACAATACACTATTCTGGAACCCAAAGTCAGTGCAGAAATGCTGACATCTTTAATGTGGGTTCCCCCTTCCCAATTGCATGATCTGCTGACAAATGCAAGCACTGTTGAATGGCATTTCCTTGCTCCTGAAAGGCAGTGATGCCGTGCCTGCTGCTGGGATGGTCTGAATTTTAATGCTGCCCTTTCACAAGAAGAAATGGACACAGTAATTCTTATTATGATGGTGTCCTGCACTTCCCTCACATAATTTTCTTCACCTTTTTCATTTCCTACAGTCAAACTGAATACCTGCAAATGAAGAAAAGCACTCTTCCTTTTCCATTTTCCATTATCTTGTTGGGTATACCCCATATATTATATAGAATACTCATTCACTGTGTAATCAGAGTACTTATTCACAGTCAGCACTCCAGGAGTCATCAGAGCTCAAGGGAACATGTTGGAGCTATCTTTAAATTAGCTATCTCAGTATTGATAGCAGGGTAGCTATCATAACACACAGCACATCACAGCATGCCGAATATTGCAGCTTCTTGAAAGTTACCACAGGTATTTCTAAGCGAGCTACAACCTCAGCAGCATTTGTAATGAGGGGTTCTTTTAATTTTTTTCCATATTTACTGTAACTATTTTAAGTTCACAAATCAAGAAGGGAGGATAATGAAATAAAGAGAAGAAAGGATGAAAACCAACATGAATTAGCTGAAGAAAGAAAACAAAGAACCAGGCTTCTTCAGCCCTTAAGTCATTCAGGTTACTAAGCACTATTTACCATATTAGCAGGTAAAACAATCTTTTGGCCTAGATCTGGTCAAATTGAAATCAACAGACAAAAATTTTAAAAAGCACAAGCAAAATTAATGGGATGACAATATCAGGTTGAGTGATTTCCTAGGAACTACATAGAAATGTGATAACAAATGATAGGAAGTTTGGAAAGTCATTACTTTTACTAAAACTTAGGACTCTGAAAGAAGCTAAGTTTGCCGTTATGTAATGGACTCTTATACATTTGCTGAAATTCTCCCAGGAAATCAAGAAAGCATATGCTTACTTTCAGGTGAGAGTGGGATGTCGTCCTGATCAGTAAAATGAACAGATATGACGGAGACCCTCAGGTTTGATGCAAGAAACATCTAAGACTATTTGTTTCTTCAAGACAAGCACATTTCCAAGCTATTAGTGCTGGGAAATTGCCCACATCTGGAAATTCGTATCAGGCATCATGTACGCAACAGAAAGCATATCAGTGAAATGACAACACAACTTGCAAAACAAACTTTGAAATTTCTTACTGGTCACCCTTGTTTGACTTAAACCACTAACTCAGTAACCCAGTGTTCTGGAACAGAGATCTTCACCCAAGGGAGTATACACAGACAGATGAGCTGTCAGTCAGTTCCCTCTCCTCCTGTTTTGAAACCTTTGATCTATCTACTTTTCTTGAAGAAATATCCCTACTGATGCATTTTCAATATCTCATTCACCTGATCTTCATTTTCACCCAGATTGTTTCCTTAGCTAGATAACTTAAATGATCAATATGTTATGAAGCCAAGAATTATCAGAATATATTATAAAATACCTGGAAGACTTCAATAACGCTACTGGAAAAAGTTGTTTGAATTATATTCCAAGACTTGCACAAAGCCTCAAAACATGTGTAAACCTACATTAAACTAAAACTCTTCTCATTCCACTGGATTACCACATGTCACAGGTCTTGTGCAACTGAAGTAGAGATATGGAATAAAAACAAGCCCAAAAGCCAAAGTCTATCATAAAAGATTTAGTTTTTTTAAAAAATACTGCTATAAATACCCATGAAAGGCATTCCTGGCAAGTACTCACCAGAGGGAGTGCCACAGATCTAGGAAGTGATACTAAAGACGAATGTTGAAGCTTAATTTTCTAAGAGATATCAGTTTTTTAATCTCTGTAGCCTCTAGACACAGAAAGTGAATTTGATAATGTAAAAAGACGGTGATCAAAATCTTGGACAGTCATAAAAATATTCTGGGGGAAAGGGATAATACTGAATAACACAATATTCCATGTTGTCCTATGATCTGTACAGCTTCTTATCAATAACAAATTTACTTAGCTAAATATATCCAGGGCAGATATTGTCCCCAGCTTCACCAAAGCCACTCAACTGAGGTCCATGAGTTGAGACAAATGCAGAAAAAGGCAGGATTATGTTATTCACTGCAATTCATCATTTATGAACTATGCTAACAACATCCACTTGCAATAAAAAATAAATGGAAATATCTACATAGACTGTTAGTGGCTAGCTTTTTATAGAAAATTATCTTTGTCTTTTGGAGAAATTAGTCTTTCTTAAACTAATGCAGCATATTCATGGGTGACTTTGTCCTCAGAGAACAGTAACATTAGAAATAATTATAAACCGTCTTAATTAATTAAAGCTGGTTTTCCACCCACTTAAGTTTTTAATCTATTGCTGTGCTAGCCAACTGAAAAGTGACACACTGACAGTAAGGAACCAATTATAACACCACCAGCACTTTCTGAAAAAGCCAAGAGCCAAACATTGGCTTGTCCTTGGGCAAGAATTCAAGTCTAGGAAAAAAAGTCAAACTAAACCTGGTAAAAGCAGTATCAGAAGCAAGACTTGAGGTAATTGTGTACTAATGTCCCAAAGCCCAGTTTCAGGAAGACATGTCCATACTGGCACAGGCAACAGGCCAGGAAGAGATCAATATGACAAGCACAAACGGAAGACAACAGAACCAACTAAACCTCTCTGCAATGTGAGGGAACAAAGACATTATTTTCCTTATGTCTTTGATTTTGGCTTATCTTTAAAAATGTTTTTCAGAAAGAATGGTGCTCACATGCTCCACATTCAAGGCCACATTGTCTCCAAATAATGTTAAACATTTTGGCCAGGAATAACTATACTGTGGTTCTGCTTCTGTAAGTGCCACTGCATAGAAATACAGGATAGTACTTAGTGGATGAGAGAATCAATGTTCATGCAATGGCACCTACAAAAACAGAGCAGGCCACAGTACAAATCTTTTGGATCAAGACTTGTGGGGAATGGTTTTGTGAATTTTCATTCATTCAAGAAAAATAAAAAGTAACAAATAAAAGATACCAATGGCTCAAGAAAATGTAACTAATTGCACAGATAAGCTTTAAAACCCCTGTGTCTGAGGATTATTTAGTTATGTCCAGCTCTGCTGGACCTTATCTTCATCAACAAGGACTGATCAGAAATGTGAAGGCTGGGGGTAGCCTTGGCTGCAGGACCATGAAATGGTGAAAGTCAGGCTCCTGAGAAGACAGAACATGGCAAACAGTAGGATCACAACCCTGGACTTTGGGAGAATCAACTTTGGCCTGTTAGGGGATCTGCTTGGAAGAACTTCACGGGTTATCATCCCGGAACAAAGAGGTGTCCAAGAGCTCACTGACTTTCAAGGATCACCTCCTCCAAGCTCAAAATTAGTCCATTCCTAAAAAACAGGAAGTCGAGTGCAGGTGGGAGGCAGCCTCTGTGGATGATTAAGGTCCTGCTCAAACACAAAAAGGAAGAGTATAAGAGGTGGAAGCAGGGACAGGAGAAATGCTGAAACAGCTTGAACATACAGGAATGGGGATGTGAAAAACTAAAGCCAATCTGGAGTTTAATCTGATTATAGGCAACAGCAAAAGCTTCCACAATTATATCCACAACCGAAAAGCTAGGGAAAAACTGGTGCTGAATAGGAATTGAGGTCTGCTGACAAAGCACAAGGAAGCAACTGCATTTTCTAGCTATAAACAGATGAAGCATAATCTAGGTAAGTGGACAGTAACTTGGACTGAAAACTGTTAAGATCACAGAGCTGTGGTCAGTGACATGAAATCCAGACTAGTCTCAAAGCCAGTCACTAGTGGTGCACCCTATAGTTCATAGTGGCATCTACTAAATATTGCCTAGTATCCTCATTAATCACCTGGATGCTGGAAGAGAGTGCATCAGCAAATTTGCAGATGATATAAAATTGGCAGGAGTGGCTGGTACATCAGATGGATATGCTGCCACCAGAGGGACCTCAAGAAAACGGAGGAATCGGCTGACAAGGACCCCAGGAGGTTCAACAAAGAACTTGTGAGGGAGTAATGTGAAAGACCAGGACAGACTGTGATCAAACAACTGAAAAGCAGTTCTTCAGAGAAGGACCTGGGGGTCCTGGTAAGCACCTAGTTCAGCATAAGCCAGCAATGTGTCCCTGTGACAAAGGCCAACAGCCTCCTGGGCTCCATCAGGCAGAGCACTGCCAGCAGGTGGCCCTGCCCCTCTCCACAGCACTGCTGAGACACACCTGGAGAGCTGTCCCCAGTTCTGGGGTCCTTAGTTTAAGGGAGACATGGACATACTCAGAGAACCCAGCAAAGGTACACAAAAATGATTAAGGTCTTGAAGCACCTGTCATATGATGAGAGGCTGTAAGAGAAGGGAAGGCTCTTATCAATGACTGTAAATACCTGATGGGGGTGTAAAGAAGATGAAGCTAGAATCTTCTTACTGGTGCACAATCAAAGAAAAAGATGGGCACAAACTGAAATACATGGAACTTCATTTAGACATCACAAAAAAGCTTAGTTTCAAGAATGGTCAAATTCTATACAGGGCCGCCCACAGCAAGTGTGGAGTTTTATCTTTATAGATATTCAAAATGTGGCTGGTCACAGCCCTAGGTCATCTGCTCCAGCTGACCTTGCTTTGAGTGGCCTTGATTTTCAGAGGTGCCTTCTGACCTCAACTATTCTGCGACTGCAATTCTGTTTCTCCTAGTGTCCTGATAGTTGCCTTCCTACAGTGTGAAAATACACAGCATTTTAAGAGCACAACAGCACAAAGTGCATACATGTTTGCATGCACACAAGCAGCCTACACAAGCAGAATAGCAGATGCCTTTACAGGCTTGCAAAACTGTGTGGAAGTTGTACCACAACCTCTGTTCTTCTGCCAAGAGAGAGAACTGACCCAAGTCCCCACACAGCAGAAAAGCAGTGTATTCATCATTTTTCAATCAAAGGAAAAGAGAGAAAGTGTGATGCGCATGCTGCACAGACCAGGAATGCTGGGAAGCAAGCGCCAGCCATCAGACCACATCTGTACTCCCGGGGTATCATTTTACACTGCTCATGGCTGGAATGTGCTGCAGCAGCATGGCCCAACTGGCAGCTGGAGTGTCAAACCCAGTGCCTACATTCAGCTGGCTGCCTTTTTCCTGGGCAGCACAAAGAATGGCTGGCTGAGCAGCCAAACGCTTCCTCCCAGGCAGCTCACAGGCCTCTGGCCTTTCCTGCCTGGCTCTGAGGGAGCAGATGGGAAGAGTTTGCTAATTATGGGTGTGAGAGAGAGAGAGGGAATAATCTTTGGTTGCCCATGGGGTGGGCAGCATACCTAAGAAGGGAAAAGGTGTGAGTAGGTTGCTGCTGCCTGCTGCTGCCTTGGGGTGGTGGGGAAGGTGGGTTCTTGTGCAGGAAGTGTGGATATGGGAAGAGGCTGTTAGAAGAGTGGGTGGTGTTTCAGGTGGAGAAACAGGGAGTAGCCCTTTCTGGGATAACACAGAATGGCTCCAGCTGTCCAGATCGCTCTGCACAAGTCCCTCTCCATAAATTCCTTCTAACAGCACTAGTGATGAAATGCCTTGTTTCAAGTATCACAGTCTTATGCTATTTAATTCCCCATCTTCCCACTTCAGGTGTGAGCAAATCACCTCCCTGCCCTGGTCAATGCCCAGCTTCTCTGCTACATGCACAACTGCAGCCACTCTGCCATGCAACCACGCACGCAAGATCACAAGGATGGAGCTACCAGACTGGCAAGACTCTTCCAAACCTGAACATTCTTTCCTTATATACTCACTTCTTTCACATGATATTGCTTAAGCACCTTCGGTGCTTTGCCTGAACCCTGTAAACAGGAAGATTACTGTAAATATGAAGAAGAGACATTAGCTTTTTCTATACCAACAGACTATTAATAACTTTTACTAGCAGGTTCCTGTTCCTCTCAAGTCAATTTTTCAGGTTAAGTTTTCTACAGCTATGCAAAATTATGAAATTATTTTTCCGCCAATGCATAGAAACTTATCAAGATACATGGACATATGAAGCATTGGACAGAAGGGACACAGCATCAGAATTTATATTAAAATATAGTTAGTAACTTGATTAACCCAAGAGAGAATGTGTTGGACACGGACAACCAAGAGGAAAATGCATTTGAAGCTCAGATCCTACACACTCACTAGGCCCATGCTAACCTCACCACTCCTAGGCAGGGTAGTACCCTGGCCAAATGCGTAACTCTGCTTTCAAAACAAAGGCAATTCTAAAGCCAAATTGCTTATAAGACAGACTCACAAAGCTAATTCCCCAGAGAGTCTGAAGTGAGGTGCCCATCTGCTCTTCTCCACTGGAGATACACTTCCACAATGACAAACAGCTGCTAGAAAAGCTTCAAGAGACAGTAACTGAGAACAATGTAAATTAAGACAACTTATATCAGGAAGTCACTACAAAACCCCCTGCATTTCTGATAACAAACCAAAGGGCCTGCCCGAAATGTAAAGACCCTCTCCAGCTAGTGGCCCCATAATGGCACCCCTAATCCCCTACGATCCACAGCTCCAGGGAATATTTTCTACCCTGCAGGAAAATTATCCATCTCTAATAGCTGCAGGATGTTAGACAGATGGGGAATTAAGGCCACACACTAAAGACATTGAGTTTTGTGTGGCTATCTTTCTTGTTTGGCAGTGCAACTGTTATGCCAGACAGGAGGATATGGCCTCAGCTGTCAGGAAGGGGAGAGTCCCTACAGGAGGTGTCTGGAAACAGCTGGGAAACCTCCCCACACTTTCTACCCCATGATAAATCAGCAATAAAACAACACTTTGTAAACGAAGCAAATACCTGGATTTAGTGTGGGCTTTCTTTCCAGTGACCCTTGCAGTATTGTACAATGATGGGAAAGTGCCACAGTGTTCATTTTACATCAGGGGAACAGGCAGTACTTCTAATGGCAGTAATGGAAACTAAATCTAAAGCTGCAACACTGGCTCCATGGTTATCTGAGAAGTTTTACCATTAATATAATTAAAGCCAAATTTCACTTAGCTCCTCTGAGTCCTCCACATTCCTTTCAGCCTCTTTTTTTGGTATGAATTTGCTGTAGCTTTTTTAAGGTGTGGAAAGAGCTGTTCCCTTGGATTCCTGTTAGCAGTACCTATTTCTTTTTTACAAAAACACTCACTGTATACTAGAGAAAAAAAGACCACTTTTGCACTTCTTATTTCAGGAGTCCTAAGGTGGACATAGAGAAAGATGAAGACTTTGAGAAGCTGAGAGAAGAAAAAAAAGCCTGAAATTCAAAACAATAGCCTGCAAAAATTGATTAACTGCTTTTGCTTGTATTTAAACTGGCAATATGCATGCACACAATGCAAACCTTCCCCATGATATCCCCAGAACACACTATCTCCTGGATCCACTGGAGTCAATTCTAGGAGCACGGAGCACAAAGATAACTCAATGCCTGTAATCATGCATGTTGAGGCCTCTGAAGTGTGGCACATGGCAATGTCAGCATCACTATGCCTTGAGCATGATGTAGCACCTGTCCTGTTATTTTCCGTCTTATAAAATATTCATTACTTTTTTCTATCCTATCACTAACTTCTGCTGGAAGTTCTCTCCCATGGTTGACTCTCTCACCTTGTCTTTGATCCTCCTCAAAATCTGCCCATGACTTTCTGTTCCCTGATCCCACCATGTTAACAATTCTGCCTTCATGTTTCCAAGTGTAGTCCTAGTGCCAAGCCCTCCTTCAGCTCCATCGACCCCCATTCCTGCCCCCAGCACTTTGATCCTTTCTGAAGTCCTTCTGTTGGTTTAACACCATTAACATTTACAGAAAAGCCATGGTACTATTACTTGAATATGGGCTTTGCCAGAAGCTCTGGATTTGGCTCACTGAGATTATACACCTCCAGCAGAAACCAGCTTATGGATTTAGGCACAGTGCCAGAACACTAAAACTGATATGTGGATAAAAGGTATTTCTTGAATTAGTGTCACAAAATGACACCGACTTCTCTTGTCACCACAGACAACCAGAACACGTTCTCTCCTTACTCCAAACTCAAAACCCAAACAAGCAAAAAACCTCAACCCAACCAAAATCAAACCAAACCAAAGAAGATCTTTGACAAGTCAAGAACTGTTCTCAAAGACATCTATGTCTCTAAAGGTAATATCATACCTTTGAGCAACATCGAGCCACATCATATCAGCAAGAGCTAAGTAATTTCCAGTCACCTCAGAGCTTTAAAGAAGGTTGCGGGGAACAATCCTTACAGAAAGAAGCCCCCCCCATACCTAGCCATCACTTAGGGCAGGGCCATCACTCACCATCACTTGGAAAAGCAGCAGCGTTCACCACCATCTCTCACCATGGGCAGAGGAGTAGAGCAACTCAATTTGGCTTATGCCATGATGCACATGTGATGATGGCTTGATCTGCCTGCATCCAGCATCATATGTCATCCAATACAGCCAGCATGCTACAGACGTTTTAAAAGCCACAATGAGGAGACAGCATGTTCTTCAATGATAGATGGCTCTAAACAAGTTCATACATAAGAGCAGAAGCAATCTGCAGAACTAGAGTTTCCATTCTCCCAAGGAATTGAAAGGAGGATGATTATTATAGCAGCAATTGTTAGGGCTGCTATATCAAAAGGTCAATGTGCAATTACCTACAGCCCTCAATACATACAAACAGAACAGCAAACCATACCCATTTCAAGAGCTTGTAACTCCTCCAGACCTGTCATGTAGTATACGAATCTGAGCCCAAGAGCACTCATTTGGCATAGTAAAACTAGAAGGTCTATTTGTAGGTATATTTGAAGTTGAGAAGGGCTTATAAAACGTGGGTACATTTTCATGTCAGCTTGTTTCACACACTTCAGCAAAAACAGCTTTTATTTTTTCTTACTGAGAAATTTTGCACCCTATTAACCTTTTTTCTATTGTATCAGGAACATGAACACAAGCAACATCATTCTCTTGTGCAGGAACCAGAGGCCAGACTTTGAACAGGGACTGATCCTTCTCATTGATCCTTTCACCCTCAGTACATTTGCAGAATGTAACCAATTTACAAACCACATTTCTAAAGGATTGAAATGTCTACCCACAGTAAAAGGTGAATTACTTTACTATAACAAAAACTTTAAAGTCTCATTGTCCCTTTAACATTACAAAAGCTTCTTCTGAAATCAAAGCCATAATATCCTATTGGTTTCAAGACATTTTTAAGATTGCTAAATGTTGCGTCATTGTGATCGGAGAAAACTAAATTATTTTATTTCACATAAGAGCTTCAACTTCTCCAAATATTATCTATGGTGAAATGATATACTAGTTCAATAAGATGCTCCACTACAATGCCCCACAAGAATATCATTGAAATTTTGGGTGATGAACACTGTAATATTGAACACTATATAAGACTGAAGGAAAAAATATGAGGGAATCTTCAGTGCATTAAAAGCAATTACCAACTAAACTAAGATCAATGATGTGACAAAGTACAACCAGGAATGATTTTCCTTGCTTGCACTGCTTCATCTACTTTGAAGTTCCAAACAGAAATCTAACTTGGAGCTTCTGAATTTCATGACCTTCTAGTATAATTTGCTTAGTTCACAAAAAAACCTTGCAGATAAATTTATCAGTATAGTTACTTTGATGGCATAAAACTAGTCTGGTCTGTTGCAATTCATTCTGTTTCAAAGCAACAATACACCACAGATCAGACACTGACATTATCTCAACCTAAAAATATACATTTACTCTTGACACCAAACATGGTATTTATTTTTAAAAGGCAGTTGTGGTTAGGTCATTATACAAAACTACAAGAAAATAAATCTCCAGTGTTTCAACAGCATCACACAGCTTGGTGACAATGGCAAACTTTCTGAGAGTGCACTAAATCCCACTGTCTCCTCTTGGACACTGAGCCACTGACCATAACTCTTTGAATGCAACCATCTAGACAATCCCTTTTACAAGCAGCCATACTCCTCTTCCACTCTGCTTCTGCAGACCTAGTATTTGCTACCTTCAAACCTCCTCTGTGCTACCTATATTTGCCATCTGCACAGGACTTCACAGCAAACTATTATTACAGAACTACTGCTCCCCCATAATTATCAGTTTAAGAAGAGAAAGGGGAACACGTATCAGGAACTGAAGCCTCTTTAAATTTTTAATCATGAAGGAGAAAAAACCTACGAGATTAGTATGGAACTGTATTTTGATTTCCAGTTATGTCTGGCATTTTTTGCCTTGTAATGACTGTTTCTACACTAAAAGAGAAGATACAAAGGCTTCACCCCAGTTACAGTCTACTGCCTAAATGCATTAGGGATAATTTGTGTGAAGTGTCAAAAACTATGGCAAAAGCTAGGCCATTAAAAAAAAAAAAAAAGTACATATCTAAATAGCATGGTTATGTTTAGGATAAAAGAAAAATGTATTGTAGCTGAAGTCTGGCATGTGTTCGCGAATGTAAAACAGAATACTCTTGCAGAGGAGACATTGGCAGAGTCTCAGTTATAACACACAGTTATGTCCACTATAATATAATTCAGATATTTCAAATATTTCAAACATTTATACTTTTTGTACAATCACAATACTTTTTGAAAATTCACTGTGTTTGAGCAGTGCATTTATGGGGCTGAAGGACAGAACGTGGCAGGCAGAGACAACATTCATTGGTCACGAAGCAGGGGCATGCCTCTGCCTGAGGCAATGACACAGTGCTAACACACATTTTTACATGCAGCTATAGAATTTCAGACTCCAGTAACAGAGTCAGCTTTTACTACCTTATGTCTAAAACAGCTTTGTCAAAAGGTGTTAAGTACCCTAGTCTTTTGCTTCGGAATAACAATTCTTGAACATTAGGTGCAATTTCTTCTTGATCACAGCTAACCATCGAAATAGTATTAAATTTTAGTACAAAAAATGGTAAGGAACTTACGAGTATTTCCTATTTAAAAATGGGACCAAAAAGCCTTGAAGCAAACAAAACTTAATAACATCTCTACCTATTCCTACTAAAAGATAAAATTAAAACCATTTAAGCACTTAATTCCTTAAACAATTAAAATCTTACTAAAAAAAAGGAAAGAAAACTGAATATATTTAAAATTTATTCACTTTGCACTTGATTAAACGCAGAGGAAAGCTGTATCTCTACCTCTGAAACCAGCAGGTTTTAAATATGACTGTGCTTTGTTTTCTTTCCATGCAAGGCAGTATCTAAATCATTGCTCTACACCACCCACACAGCCATACTCTTACACCCTTGCCAGAACCCAGCTTTATTCCTGTCATCTCAAAGAGAATGAAGGCTAAACCTTAGTCCTATGAAATCAAGCTGAAGCTTCCCTTGCTGTCACCAGAGTACCAGAAATACACAGTGGATGGTTCACAGCAGAGATACTGATGCTAGGACTGCATGGACCCCCTTACAGAGGTGGATAGCTCTTTCCAATGACTGTGGAGAAAGACTGATGAAGCCTTCCCTAGGTTTGATGTGTAATTTTAAAATCTCCCAAACCAGATGGATACCAGTCTGACCAGGAAAGAGATCTGGCACTTGTCACATTAGAGCACAGCAGTCACCCAGGGCTAGCTGGTGGAAGGCCCAGGACAGTCACTGGGCTACACTTCCTGGGCAAGGACCAGCCCTACTGGGGCATTTACAGCTCTGGCTTCTCAGAAACAACTGTTCAGCACAACTCCATTACAACTTAAGGGAAGCCATAGAAGGAGGTGAGGTACAACAGACAATAAAAAGGTGTGTATGATCCTTAAAAAGACAACCTTTGTACCTCAAGTAAGTTTCATCATTCCCTGATTATCCAAAATCGTTTTACCATCTGTCCTCTCTGCAGTCTGTTTTCCCCTCTGACATGCTAACAGATAACTGAACAATGGACCATGACCTCCTGATTCATTCTGCTACTGACACCTATATTTTTGGAGCATAGGTAGTGGATGTCAATGGCACCAACACAAACCTGTAGTTTCTTGTGTTGTTCCCTCCAAATAACCTTAATTCACATCATGTCAGTGAGGCCACCATGAGGCCACAGTGAGGCCACTCCTTCCAGCAGGAGTTGTTCATACAAATAAAGGTCACTTCCTTCACCCCAAATGCAAAAGATGTCTACAGGAGTAGCAGAGCAATTTCAGCTGTCTGAGGCTGTGAGAGCCCTATGATTAGTTTATTAGAGGACTGGAAAGTGCCTTGCATCACTGCCAACTTTCTCATATCTGACAATATACTGTATAGGGTATTTAGCTCTATATACTTAAGCAAGAAGAAAAACCCAAGACACACTATTCACTCTAATTTCTCACCAAGATGGGAAGAATCTTTCATCTCATGAACATAAAAACAAATAACAGTTGTAACTCATATTCCTCTGAGGACAAGCCATGGTTGTTCACAAAGCTTTTGAATTGTCTGGCAAGTCCTTTCTGCTTATTGTCAGGCTGTAATTGCTGCCTCTTAGCTGAAGTGAACCTCCAGCCTGATGCCTGATCTTGTCCCTCACCCCCACCTTCATCTTTTATATTGACTTAGATACAATCTGGGCCTAACACATTTTGGCAAAGTACCACAAATTTATACTGTTTTGACAGGCTTCTCCTAACGCTGGCCACTTCTGTGGTTTCACTTACTGCAACTATCTGGTATTATCTGGGGACTGAAATGTGCAAATGGTATGCTGCTTGTAATTAAAAAAAAAAAAAAATCAAAAGCCTCCCTCAGGCCAAAGGAAATTCACTGCCTGCCCTTGAGCTGAGCTCTCCTCATTCTTGGTCTCACTGGGTTTGAGTCTGGAGGCAGAGATTGGCTCCAGGTCAGAGCAGAGGCTGCCAGCCCCCAGCAAGGCTCAGGTCTGGCACAGACCCCAGCAGAGACCTCGGCAGCAGGTGTGACAGCTGGGACCTATGACAGAGGTGGAAAGGCTGGAGCTTTCAGAGCAACCCCAATGAGAAAGCTGGCAGTTCTGCCGTTAAACGAGATTTGAAACAGGCATTTTGGCCACTCTTTGCTTGTACGTTTGGAAACAGAAAGATCATCAATAAAGCTTCTCAACAAGAAAAGCCACAATGAAATCAACACTGTGATAGAGAGGAATGCAGGCCTTTACAAAGATCCAGGATTTCTAAGTAACAAATTCCAGAAAAAAGAAGGCAAAGCTGACGCTTACTTGATTGCTGATGCTTTCTGAACAGAAAGATTAAACTGGCTTCTTTATGTCATGCAACTATCCCTGGCCCAAAAGTCTCCCAGAGGGGAATGGACCCCTCCCACCCGCTTCCCGCTTTGAGTCTGAGATACTTAACCAGCTTGAACCCACACAGGTAATTTTCCCTCCTCTCTCCCTCTAAGAAGTAGAAAATAAATGCATGTTATGTTACCCAAGGTGGGGTTCATCCAAGTACAGTCACCTAAAGCCAAGGTATCTCTGTCACCTCAAGGCTTTTTCTGTAGCTGGCCAAGAGAGGCCGCCTTGGAAAGGAGCTCAATGTCATACACCTTAGAATAGGAGGCATTTACTTTTAAATGGACAAAACTGGGTAACAAATTCCCACTAGACCAAGTGTGCCATTTTTCATGTACCTTCTTTCCTACACAAGAGTAAGACAATTGCGAGGAGTGAAACGGTTGCCAAAATAATTCTAAAATAGAAGTGGTCTGCATCAGTTCAGGGTAATCCCAGCATCAGACGAGGTCAGGAATTTCTGCAGCAGTGAATGGGAGCTCTCTGGATTTCACAGTGGTGTCTATCATCTGTGTGACAAAGCTACAAGCTGTTTCTCTGTCATAGGATTGCTCTCCTAGCCCTATTGCAGTGTGTTTGTGGCACTTCGATGCTGGCAGGAGAGCATACATAGACTGTCTGGGACAAAAATCATCTGCTGTAATTTGCTGCGTTCAAGTGTTAGAAGGCAGCTGGCTTCAGCTCTTTTATGCCAAGCAAAGTGATGGAGAAGAGAGACAGAGGGGAAATGCACTACTTTAGATGTTCCTTGCAGCCCCGCTCCTCTGCTCCCCTGGTCCTCATTAAATGTTTGCTCAATACAAATTTATTCAACTATTGTTTTCTCAGCTTGGCTGTTTTGCAGGGACTCTGACAACACAACCACTCCTGATGAACATCCGGGATCCCCAGCAAAGTATTGCAGAAGAACGAATGACACATAGTACAAATGAAAAGAATAAAAATTGGCAAAAGACATGGCTTCATCCAAACTGTAGACCACAAGATTCAGAGCCTCTCTTTTCCATGAATGGAAATGAAGAAGGAAGGCTAAAATGGTACCTTGAATGAGCACTACCATGCAGACTGCTTTGTAGAATACATAAACTTTGAGAGGAGTTTTTATGTATCATAATAAAAAGTGAGCTGGAGTTGATACATGATCTCTGAAACAGAACAATTTTAAAGCCTCATAAAGGATAGGAAAGGCTACAATGAAGAAGAGATCTAAATAAAAACCACTAACTGATTAAAAAAAAATCACTAGTAACTGAGCTGGGAAGAGTCACTGGAAAGCTGTCTAGCAGAAAAGAACCTGATAGTGTTAGTTGACAGCAGTTGAGCATAAGCCAGCAATGTGCCAAGAAGGCCAATGGCATCCTGGCCTGGGTCAGAAAGGGTGTGGCCAGCAGGACCAGGGCAGTGACCGTCCCCCTGTACTCAGCACTGGTGAGGCCACACCTCAAATCCTGTGTTCAGTTCTGGGCCCCTCACTGCAAGAAAGACATTGAGGGGCTGGAGCGTGTCCAGAGAAGGGCAACGGAGCTGGGGAAGGGTCTGGAGCACAAGTCCTGTGAGGAGCAGCTGAGGGAGCTGGGGGTGCTTAGCCTGGAGAAAAGGAGGCTCAGGGGGGATCTTAAAAGCAGGTTGTAGAGATGTCAGGGTTGGTCCCTTGTCCCGGGTAACAAGTGAAATGATGACAGGAAATGGCCTCAAGTTGTCCCAAGGGAGGTGTAAACTACATATTAATACAAATTTCCTCATTAAAAGGGCTGTCAAGAATTGGAACAGGATGGTCAGGGAAGCAGTGGAGTCACCACCCATGGAGGTATTTGAAAGACTTCTACATGTGGCACTCAGGGACGTGGTTTAGTGGTGGACTTGGTAGTGCTGGGTAAACGGTTGGACTTGATGATGTTAGAGATCTTTTCCAATTTAAGGATTCTGTGATTCCATGAATGGGTGCTTAGGGTTCTCAAGCCTCTGCACAAGCTTCAGCTGTCGGTGACCTAAGAACTAGATGGAACTTGGCTCTCCAGGGTGCCTCTTGTCCAACTACAGGTGAGTAAGGGTCAACTAAGAAAGGAGAGGGAGAATGTAAACACTACATTTTTAAATTATGCTATTGCATTTGAATTCATCTGTCTCTAATAAGCCTATTTAAACTGAAAATGAAAACAATTATGTCTATTAAAACATCTAATATTAATACTGTTTTACTTACACTGGATAATTGAAATAATGCATGCTTATTGTTAAAGTTTCAAAACAAGTCAAATACCTAAAGTGGTTTATTAGTAACAAGTTAAAGGGAAGACAGTGGTTAAGCACCTAGAATACAAAGTGCTGAAACCGATTCTGACAGCACTAGTCTCTTCTGCAAATACAGATAATGTATCTTTCTTGACAGTTTATTTAAGTATTTTTGGTTCACTGAATAATTCATTCCAAGCTGAAACCAACCAAGAGTTGAAGAAATAAGAACCAAAACAAAAAGCTTCAGAGACAGCTTGCTTTCTAATACCATCTTATGAATAAAAGCACAGGGTGAGAGGATGAGCACTGCAGTTCTGAAGCCTTGAATGCAGTTATTAGAAATAAACACATCAAGTCAATAATTTAAATGTTCTTTTGTTTAATGAATTACTTTGTAATAAATTATAAAACTTGCAGAACAAATAGTGAAAGGCAAAGCATATTTCACACGTACAAGGTAGTTCTGACTTTTAAACACTTTAGGAATGCTGCTTTTGAACATTATTCAGTAAATCTGGTGTTTTGTTCTTATGCAAGTTGGGACAATAATGATTATCCAGGAAGAACTGCATTATTCCCTTTGGCTTGTTTTACTAAAATGTATAGATCCAGGATCTGAGTGACCCTGGGGTTTCTGTGTCGCAGAAGAGATGCTAACAACAAGTTGCCACTTGACAGCTTGCAGAACGGGAGGGCTGTGCTCATGGAGCAAAACTTCTGCCGGGGAAGGTGCGTTGTACAAAGCGAGGCTGACTGCAGTGCAACTTTACAGCCTCCTTCCTTAGCCCCTGAGCAGGAGGGCCAGTGCAGAGACCACAGGTCAAGCTGCACTTGAACAAGAGAGTCCTGGCAAGGGTCAGAGGCCACAGCTCTGCACAGCAAATACGTGAGGAGCGGGGTTAGCTCCTGCCAAGGGTCAGCCAAGCCTGTAGACCTCACACTCAACACACAACTATACTACACCCAACATCACAGCCCTGCTCTGCCATGTTTCCCTACCTTCCTCACAATCATGCAAGGAAAGTGATTGAGCTGAGGCCTGGGGGCACAGCTGACTACAGAAAACATCATATACTTCAATTGACTGAAGAAATAGTACTTAAATGAACCAGAAAAAGAAGAGGGAGGTGTTCAATACTGCTTCTTGCTCCCGTAGAAGCGAATTCAAACCTGTAAATGATCACTATAACTAAGTGCAAAAAAGAACAAAATGAGGAAAGTCAATGTAAAGAATTCCTCTTTCAGAGATCATGTTGCTGAAGTATTTGCTTTCTGTTAAAATTCCTCAAGCTGTGAATTTAAAATATCGCAGGTCCTTTATCACTCTGAGAAGATGAATTTACACTGCTTGCTTTGTATCCAGAAAAAAGGAAGGCAAAAAAGCTTCACCTGACACTCAGTTATGCAGTCTTTTCTTAGCTCTGCTGTATTACTGCACAAAAGAGATAAAATACCATCACTGGCGAAGCTTTGAATGCTTCAATGTAGCGAACAGCCTCCTGGACGCTTGTCCTTGAACAACTCTGCAACAGCTTCCCCCAAATGTTGTGCTGGAAATGAAGGGCTGGCAGACTCCAGGAGTGCCTGGCCACTATCCGCAGAGATTCAATTGCTGGAAAGACTCTAAACAGTTTTCTTCAAAGAGGCCACTTCATTAAAACTTCAATATATAAATGAAGTTTGGTCATGTCAAACATTGCTTGGTCACAAGAAAAAGACTGCTGTTGTGACAGACAAAAAATCTGCCTGTATTGCATAGTTTGGCACTAGAAAAATCCCAACCCCTTTCTGTACTGCAAGCAGAGAAACAGCAGCAAGAATTAGTCAGCGGTGGGTCACCAAAGCTAAAACAATGCTAGCCTGCTTTATTTCCACTAGCAGAAACCAGAGATTATTCAGCACCACACCTGTAAACAACCTATTTCAATGCTTCATGCCAAAAAAGTAAAACAAGAGGGTTTGCTTCACAGCATATGACTACAACGCGACTTTGCTATTCCTGAGATGCTGGAGAGGAGAGAACAGTGCCCACACACCCCACCACTCTCCACACACTGAGCTGCCCAGCTCCATTTAGGGGGTCAGAAGGAGGACAAGTGGTTCATTGATGGACTCCAGCTCCCAGTGCAGAGAGAGTCACAACCCCAGAATTGGGGATCTTGGACAATCCTAACTCCACATGACTCCCCATGCTGCCACCACCTGGCACTTCCAGATACACTGCTCTCATGATCTCCAGCATCACCATCGCTGCAATGCTACCCACGCGACGCAGGAGGTCTGAACTCAAGGATCCTTAATTAACTCCCGAGTCCTCAGTGAGGAAACAGAAGCTGCCGAAGCATCTTGGCTTCCCAAGACAAAGCAGGAGTTAGCTGTTTTGTTTATTTTCATGTCTCCTGCCAGGGTGGCCCTGTCTTGAGCACTAGGAGTTGCACAAACACAGACAACAAGCCTGGGCCTCTGAGGGTATTTCTGGTGGGTGTGGAGCCATACCTCGCCAACACCTGAGCTGCCCCGCCCAGCTGAACTTGAAAAAGCAGTATCTCCTGAGGCCAAGCTCTGTCCTACAAGATCATCAATTATCTCATTGAGAATCATCGACTTAAGGCAGGATTTAGTCTCTGAGGTGGGGAAAAAAGTTACCTGGGGAGATGTCAGGAGACAGCACCATGGATAATCAATGCACCATAAAAAAAAAAAAAACAAACAAACACTACAAAGCAAGCCAGGCTGTAACAGAGCAGTCCTGTGAACAGGTATTCTACATCCAGGGCCTACAGAAATGTTAGGAGATCAAGAGAACTTACTCTAAAAACCCACAGGATTTATTAGAAGGCATTAAACTTTCTGTTAGCATTTTGACCTGTCACATATCAAATACTACAGGTATGCAGCTTTTGAGAGCGTGTTCCCAATATAACTTTCCTTTTTCTTATTTTCTATTAAAGGTCTTGTGAGCTTTCAGCAAGCATTTTATTCCTATAGAATTTATTTGAGATCCTTGTCTGTTAGTCCAGTGGTGATCCAAAAACACTTGAAAGGTCTCTTGATGACATTTTTCCCTCCACGGTTAGATCTTTGCAAAAGGTGACACATTCTCCACAAACTGTTGGCTAGCTGCCCAGCACAGGAAAGAGATGAAGCACCTGCCACCTTCCCTCCTACTTCTGTAAGGAGAAGAGAAAGGGAAATCTTCTATCCTGAAGAACATGAGCTAAGCTGCATAGACATGCTATCGCGGATGGCTGCTGTGGGAAGACACGCGGGAAGGTCTCCAATGAACAATCAAAAGGAATCAGAAGTATCATCCTCAGACTAAAGGGAATTCCACCTATAAAGTGAACAACATGGAAAGACCTTGAAAATTTGCATTTGGGGCTTTTGAGCATTTCTGAGGAATGCTGGCAGACCTGGGAAGATCATGTACTGCGAAGTCGATGCTGTTGCACTTGTCGTGTCCTTCTCCTGCCAGTGGGACCCATTACTGAACAAAGATCTGCACCAGCTCTGCAAGAAGCACCACTGGCAGTGCATTTAAAAGAGAATGCCACCTCCTCCCTGCTC
This sequence comes from Promerops cafer, assembly GCA_013398275.1. NCBI lineage: Eukaryota > Metazoa > Chordata > Aves > Passeriformes > Nectariniidae > Promerops > Promerops cafer. Next base: position 3,018,218 of record VZSE01009483.1, on the reverse strand, counting down.
CTTTCTGTTGTGAAAGCTAAGAAACCAGTCCAGCATTCAAACACAATACCAAACACACACCCCTCCCCCTCAACCTAGTATTAAAAACAAACAGTAGAAACCACTCAGATCTCAATGGGCATTAATTTTCACCTTATATACTATTGCTATCCACCACTTAAAATACAATTGGTTGTGTATTAAAAAATACTTTACATGTGCCTTTAAGTTTCTCTTTTTTAATTAGCAGAAGTAAGTGTGTTTAGGAGGTTTAACTAAAGCTAACTGAAATAACTGGCTGGTGGTTTTAAGAATGAAATGCTTTTCTATTCCTAGGCTGAAAATGGGACAGCATGTTAGCAACACAGAGGGTGTGGGAAAGGTCAGACACTTCACTGAATATAACTTCAGTCTCTTTGCAGGAAGTCAGCAAAGGTGCCACTGACACCTTTTTTCTGCCAAAAGAAAGCAGGCCAAGAAATGGTTGGGTTGAACTTTAAAATGAAAAGGATATTCCTGGGCTTTCCTATAGCCAAGGAATGTCATATAAAGAGGCCAATCACTCCAGTCACGCACAATTTGGCACAGGAGAAGAGGCAAAAAAGGATGGTCACCCCATGCCCATGCTCAGACAGGTACCCTGAGCCACACTCTTCAAAACCTCTTATCCTCTGCACAGGGACAGGATGAAAGTCACGCCACAGTGAGGAAAATGGATACTATGGAATACAAGCAGAACATTTACAGACAGCAAAATCAAATAGCTTCCATGCAGCATATAACTACCTTGTACAGCTCACTGTAACAGGAAATGGAAGAGGTTTACATGAGTTTAAAAAATACTAGACATTTGTAGAGGATGGATTCATCATAAGCTGTAAAATATGATGGTTTGGATGCAAACTATGGCTCAGCAAGCCTCCATAGAGATACTGATTACTGAAAGTTGGGAGAGAGTAGCAGAGGAATGTCTCCAACTTTCTTCTGATTTTATATTCCTTGGCTCAACCTTTTGTTATTGCAGTCTTTGCACAACTGAGAATAGCTTCTCTGCGTGCAAGAGGCTACACCAAGAAAGCCAGAAACTACTTTGTATTAGGCACTGAATGTCTTTATGGCCCTGGGAAAGGCATGTGACCTCAGTTCTCGTTCTGCCGTCACCAACTTGCAAGCAGTTTGTCGACAACTAATTAGCTAATGTTTATATGTCTTAAACACGAAACAGAATTATGGAATCATTTAGATTTGAAAATAGGTTTAAGATCATCAAGTTCAACCATTAACCAAGTACTCCCAAGTTTACCACTATATACCATGTCCCTAAGCACCATGTTTTTCAAATACCTCCTGGGGTGGTGACTCCACCACTTCCCTGGAGAGCTTGTATTTCCTTCTGTATCCAGTAGATGACAGAAATTCTCCTTGACCCTTTCTTCTACTGCTAATATATTTGAAAACATATTTTTTGTTATCTTTTATGGCACTAGCCTAAGTTCTAGCTGGCCTTTGGCTCTTTTAATTTTCTCTCTGCATAATCTCATGGTACTCATTTGTAGTTCTGAGTTGCTTTCCTCTTCTCCCAAAGGTCACAAACTCTCCTTTTCTTCCCAAGTCCCACCCAGATCTCTCCGATAAGCCATCCAGCAGTCTCCATTGGCTCATTTTTTGACATATGGGGACAGCCTGCTCCTGCATCTTTGAGATTTCCTTCTCAAAGCACATCCAGCCTTCCTAGGCTCCTCTGCCCTTTATGACTCACTCCCAAGGACTCTTTCGGCTGGGCTTCTAAAATCTGCCCTCTGAAGTCCAAGCTCTCCTGGAACCAAAAACTGTCACTGCATGACTGCTGGGCCCAGGACGGCCTCCAAGCACCACACCACCCACCAGTCCTTCTCTGCTCACAAACAACTGGTCCAGGGGGACACCTTCCCTATGGAATCGCGTCCAGCTAGGACTTTGGCCTCAGTACCATTTACAGGAAGCATCAATCTCAGGCCACGGGAAACAGTATACTGAGGGGAGACACCAGGGGAGCCAGGCCATGGTGGGAAGAGTGGGGTCATGGGAATTAGTAGTAAGCTAACAGAACCATCCTGTATTTGGTCAAGTTTGGCTCTCGTTCTCAGTTGTTCGGTACCTAGTACAAATAAGGTCATGTTCCGAGTTCGCATTCGTGATTGGACCTTTGCCCTCAGATGCCCCTATACCTGGCTGCGTTTGCCATGCCCGTGGCTCTTTGGATCTAGTCCCTGTACTCTGCAGTTTCCACGTTTGTTATTTTTGTTATTAAAGTTTTTCTTTTCTGGGCAGAACCATCGTTCCTGTCCCTTATTTCGCTAGCTACCTCCAGCCAAGCTGAATAAAGGGGTCACAGAGAGCTCCAGACTGTGATACTTCCCTAGTTGGCTCCCTAACCAGCTGTGTTGGGGAAGTCTTTTTCACAGACTCCAGGAATATCCTGGACTGTCTCCTCTCTGCTCTGCTGTACTTCTAGCAGACATCTGGTAAGTTGAAATCCCCCACAAGAACAAGGGCTAGCGACTGTGAAACTTCTCCCAGCTTCTTACAGAATATTTCACCTGCCCCTTCATCCTTGTTGGGTGGCCTGTAACAGACTCCCACCAGGACAGCTGCCCTGCTGGCCTTCACCCTAGTTCTTACCTATAAATGCTCAACCTTATGGTTACCATCGTTAAGCTCTAGACAATCGAGACACTCCCCAACATACAGGGCTACCCCACAACGTCTCACTCCTTGCCTATCCCTTCTCAAGAACTTTACCTGTCCATTGCAGCACGCCAGCTGTGTGAGTCATCACATTTCTGTGATGGCAATGCCATAGTTTTCCTGCTAGGCCATGGTTTCCATTTCCTCCTGCTTGCTGCCATGGTGTGTGCATTGGTGTAGATGCCCTTCACGGGCTACTGATCCCACTGCATTTTTGGGGGGAGAAGTCCTACTTCCAATATGGCCATTCTCAGGCACATCATCAACCCTTCCATCTTTGCTGCTGATTCAATCTCCATCCCCAGCTTCTACTGAGATGGCAGACAGAATGACCTTGCTAGTACACCGTCTCTCAAACATCGGTGTGATGTCCCCAGGCTTATCTTGTGACCCTGGTTTTAATCATTTGCCCCTTCAAATCTAGTTTAATGGTCAGTCAATGAGCCCTGATAATACATGTGCAAAGATCCTACATATCATATTCTACATATCATCAGTTAATCTCATTTAACAGACCCCAAAGAAAAGTATTTATTAAAAGTCCATTTTCTTTAGCAACTTGTACAAAGAAATAGCTGTTACAGCTTCTAGTACAGCAACCTGACATTAAAAAAAAAAAATCATCAGTATATTAAAATACCGTATTAAAGCTGTACAGCTTTGAGGGTGAGACATAGATGACACAGCCACTTCTCAATTGTTATACAGTACTAGCTTCAAAGTCATAAAAATAAGTTTACATGGATACATGCCAGAAACTTGTGGACATGAGACACTACACAAGCAGTATCTTCCAGACTGATCTCGTCTCAGAGACTGTAGAACACAGACATGACTATGCCATGGGCTGCTACAATGACAATTCATGGAAACCACTGCATTATCTTTCAAACTACACCTAAATCTGGATACCTGTTACAGTACAGGTGCAGCACCATAAAGCTTAAGGTGAAATAACTACCAAGGCATTTTCCCAGTTCCTTGGGAAAGCTTCCCCAGCTATCCAGAGCTCTATACATATGCGGATAGCAAAACATAATCAAGGTAGTCCAGTGTTACACTGGGTATACACAAATGCAGTCCCTACAGTCAAAGAGCTTACTAGGTGGGATAAGACATCTGAAGCTTCCTACCCCATCTAACTAAATGTTTGGGTTTCCTCCATAGTCAAAAGAGCTGGAATGTCCAAGCACAGACCTAAAGCTGACATTTTGTGTGTAATAATAAATATACAGTTCTGGCCATGAGATTTTCTGGGTACCAGATGTGAACTACATTTGTACCTCCATACTTCATTCAGGTTGTCTGCTGTTCTAATTGAATAAAGTAATAAAACTATCACTGTGCTATGTAAAAAGCCTTAATGTGGCTGCCAGAGCAAATTAGGAGACAAAAGGACCAGTAGTTTATCACATCATTTATTGCTGAGAAAAACAGTACGTTCAAGCTATTACCACTATTATGCTACAAGTTATAACAGGAAATCAATAAGGGTAAGAAAGAGAAATGTCCACATTCATCCCCAAGGCACAGCAATCTCCTCTTCTTTATGCAAAAGCTAGGAGAGAATTGAATGACTGCAGTGTTACTGAATGATGTCAAAAGGCACAGCTGTTACTCACAGGGAAGTGTTGCCACCACAGACATTTAGTGAACTTTGAATATTTTAAATTCAGTGAATTTCCTAGCAGACAAGCATTACACTATAGCAAATGGGGTGCAGAAGCACATCCTCTGCCCAGCAGAGCTGCCCCCAGCCCTGACACTGACTGCAGCTGGCACCTCAAGATGCTGACAGTCAGGTCTAACACCCATCTCCTGTCCAAGTGCCTGGAAAGAAGCTTCCCTCTCCTCCTGCTCTGCTCCTGCTTTTCTCTCACCAAACCCAGAGACGGCACAGGCTGTTCTTCCCTCCCCAGCTCATTGCTTCCTGACCTTCAGGACCTTTTGGTGAATGTTGCTACTTGCTATTACCATTGGTATACTTAGAAAGAAATACCTATGTACTACAGAATAGTAGCCGAGCAGAAAGTAACAGACCTCTGAATGAAAGGTCAGTTCACTCTCCTTGTGGGGGTGGGCAGGGGAAAACATTATGCATTACTTTTATGCAACTATCTTGCATTCATTCTGGTTATAGTGTGGCTCTTCTGAGGATGCGAAGGAGTGAGGTCGCTCATGATCACACCTAAGGGAGTCCCTCCATTCCACTCTGCAACTTCTGCTACCACTCAGATTAACCCACTTTTGCTGCATGACTTTCTCCAGCCTGTGCTGTGCAAGAGTGAAGTCACCAGAGTTACTTCTGTTAAACTACAAGGAAAGTCAAATTTAACCTGAGATGTTAAAATTATGAGGGACAGACTCTCAGTAAACATTCTACATTCCCACTGATTTTTCATTTATTCTCTAGTCTGAGTCTTTTTGTAAATTTTTTACCATATATTAAATGTATTAACTTCTCTCTAGCAACAGACACAAACACAGCAATTGGCAGCCTATCACAGCTTTCAGCTTTTCCAGCCATTTTTGGTCCCAGTTGTGCAACATCCTTCGTGTGCTACAAGCTCTTGAGAGCAACACATGGCCTAGCCTATTCATTTACAAAGAGAAAGAAAGGAAGTTTAAAAAAAATGTAAACTAATATATTTTCCCTGGGCACTAGGGCAAATAAAATAAGGAAAAGAAGGAAGAAGACAGGTCATAGTTCAAAGAAATGCCCTAACCAAAGTTTTTAATTAATGGAAATTCAGAAACAGCTAGCGTGCTTTGAAATGCTAACAGTGGGTTGTAGACTTCTGCTGCGCAAAACCAGTCCCACAGGACAGTCAGAAGGTTAGGGAAAAAAAAAAGGAAAGAAGAGAGGATTAGTATCACCTTGCCTTAACACCAGTCTGAGATGTGGTTAAGACTTCTCAGGATGAGCCCATCACTGCTCACTGCCTGCAGACAGAACCCAGATGAACAGCTTCACGTACACCCTGCTTAAATCACTGAGTGAGATGAATTGAAAGGTGCCACCAACTCTGCCCCATTTCAGTGGGACGTTCTTCAGTGAGGGAAAACATCTATCTGTAAGGTGGCCTCAGGGAACATCTGCGCAAGTGTGTGACTCTGAACTGACTGCAAATCTGTGTTCTACTGCATCTCCATGTAAACAAGATGATATCACTCTCTATTTTCATCCTCTCTGGTAAGCTATTTCATCAGCATTTCTCCTGTAATCCCTGACAACACATGTTAGCATTTTTTAGCACAATATTTAACATTGTCTACAGAGAGATCTCTGCCAAAGTTTCATTGTCTTATTGGCATGTTAGGTAATGCTACAAATATTCTCCAACCAGAAGGTCTGCCACTTCCACAATCTACTTTTTTTTTTTTTTTTTTTTTTTTTTTTTTTTTTTTTTTTTTTAAAANTTTTTTTTTTTTTTTTTTTTTTTTTTCCTGGAAAACTACTTGATATTCACTCTTTCCTGACTCTGCAAGACTCTCAGACTTCCTGGAATATTATCTTGGTCTTTGAAAGCTTCATTACAACAATTAATAGATTAATATATATTCCAGTTAACTTCACAATGTCCTTTTTTTCATAATGACATCCTAAACCACAATGCCTTACTTCTGTTAAACAAGGTAACAGCTCAGACTAGTTATGTGTGGGACTAATGAAGTATCATGAAGCTACATCACATCTGAAGGATCACCACACTGGAGGCAGCAGTTGCATTCAGATATTTCCCAAGCAAAACTTAAACATCTCTCTTCATTATAAGAAAGAAAAAAAAAAAAGGCTTTACACGTAAAACCATGTCCTCCAGACCCCATGGTTTAAATAACTGTGTATGTGTCACTGTCTCACAGCAATACAGGTTTCTTGGGACTGATAAGCATGAATCATAAGGGTCCACACTTTTAAAAGTTTTATGTGAGACTTTCTTCAGCAGTAAGGAGGGCAGAGGGCAGCAGACATCAGAGGGAATGCAACATGCCCTAACAGGTAGAAGACAGGAGACAGAGGTCCCCTTTTATCAGCTGGAAAATAGCTAATTCCAGAGTTCTCCCATATGGAAAGGAACAGACCCAACATCGTGGGGGAAAAAATTCTTCTAAAAACAACAACCTTCATGGAGGATCCAGAATATAAAGCAAGGTTTGTATTTTTGGCAAAGCAGCTTTGTTACAACCATGATTTTTACTGGTAGATCATAAGCTGCTCTGAGTCTGGAAATCATCCTGACACATACCTCACGTAAGTATAGCAGGGCTATTTGACTTCATGTCACATCTTATTTTAAAGTTTAGTAATAAAGTGTAAAGTTATCTTGAAAAATCTGAATTCCAGTCCATCTCTTAAGTGAAAAAACTGCATAAAACTGACATAAAGAACAAGTTACTTTATCGCTTTAAAAAACTGGGAATAGTCTCTCACACTAGAGCAAATTCACAGACTGAAAATTTTCTTAGCCAGTACACATCTTCCATTCTCATTACTATTATCACAAATATTTATATCTGAGGCACAGCAAGCTGCTACAGTTCAGACAGGCCTAGACAAATTCAGACTGAAAATGAGATTAAATTAACTCCAAACCAGTGGAATAACTTAACAATGGACTATAGCAAGTTTAAATGTTTTAAAAAAGGATTTTTAAGTAATGAAACAAAAATTTCCTCTAACCCTACTCAGAAATATGTCATTGCAATGAAGTAACCTTTTGGTGAAATACTGCACTCTGTTTAACAAAGAATGCCAGAATCAATCTAGTGGTTTTTTCTGGTCTATAACTTGCTTACCAGTTCTGCAAGAACTCTTCTTGTAGAATAACTACCCTGGGATAAAACCCCCTGCATTCATAACAATCATGTGAGCCCACCACAACGGCATTATTTGAAAGGCCACTGTCAGCATTACAGCTGTAATGCATCAGGCCTCTCCTCTGTAGTACCCTACTTCTGCTGAAATCATTCAAGCTACAGTGGTGTGAAACAAGAAAAAGCTCTCAAAGACTCAAAAAAGCATAGCCTTTGTTTAGAAATGAGAGAGATGGTGAGATCAGTGTTTCAATTCAACACCCACATGGTGCTCAGCAACCACAATGGAAATAACAGTAACACACAGATGGCATGGAAAGAGATTTTAGTGTAAGAGAAAGATTCCACCCTAAAAAAGTATTCAAGTTTCTTTTATTATACCGTTATGTTAACTTCATTCATTCTTAAAACACATTATCCCCCTCAACAGAAAAAAAACAAAAAACGCCACCAACTAATAATATCAAATATATTAGCTAATTCTGAAAAAAATTCAAGTATTGATCACATTTCACCCTGCAGCAACACGCAACTTTTGCTGAGAGCCTCTCTAATTCTAGCTGCTGGCACATAGCAGCACTGTGATCTCCTAAGTATGAGGATTTGACAGTGCATCTCAGAAGGAGATTTTCACCTTTAGGCCACTGGTTCATATCACTTCTGCAATCAGCCCTTTGTTTACGATGTACACACATGGACACAAAGAAGCTTAATGCTACTGAAGTCAATGGGATGGAAGAATGTGCTTGAGTGTTATCTTGATTCAGGGCCAAAAAATAAGTCTCTTGAAAACAAGAGGTCCAAAAAATGGGTGTTGGAAGTTGAGACTCACTCTGATGGAGAATTCTTCTAAGTATTTAACACCCAGTAAATCATGAGCATCAAAAGCTCTTGCTCACTTTCTTCCACTTAAGCCAACAGAAAATCCCAGAGGGTGCAAAGCTTTAGAGCTCTAACACTTAACCACCTCAATGAGTTGTGTATGCTTGGTATTTCAAGAGTATCAACATTATCTCCACTTTCCACAAAGAACTGTGATAATCAGACAGAGCTAGCACAGGTAGGAGACCAGCCTTCAAACTGTTTCCACAAACACTCTTTAGTCATATGTATTTTCTGTCAAACTATCTTACTATTTTTAAGTATGTGACACATGCACTTGGTGAGCTATAATTTAATAATTCCACTTAGACTGAAGCATGAACAATAGCATGCAATAGCCAAAAGGATCCTGTACAAGGCACATATTTACATGCAGAATTTTAGAGCTGGTTACCCATGGAAGCACACTAAGTCAACACGCCTCCTTGTCAACACCCACTACTGAATTTTTAACCTTCAAGCCAATTGGAACCAAGGTGAGGTAGGAAAAGAGGCTGCAAAGTACAGTATTTCTGCAAGTTAAGAGAAAACAGGATGCCAGCTAGAAAAAGGGACTCTGCTAACGACACTGGCTCAGGAAAAGGCTGCACAATCAGAGGACCTTTACCAGGTATCAGGGAATCCACAGTGGCTCTCATCATAAAGGCTGAAAACCCTAAAGAAACCGAACTTTATTGGTTCGCTGCTCATAAAACTAGTCATTGTCATTCAGGAAAGCATTTTAACAGCTTAGCACCCAAAACCTAATTCATCTGTCATCTCTTTAAGTCTTCAACCACTCTTAATACACAGTCCACTGCTTGAACAGCAGTACAGCCCTCATGTGCTAAAACTGGAGACCAGTGTGCTAGTTCTGCATTCCAGAAGGGACTAGGAAACAAAACTACTCAGAACATCTTCCTATTAGCAAGGGTCAGTTTATCAGTAAACAACATGATCATTTTGTATAAATACACCACGGTGTAAATTTCAAAGAAACAGAAACACCCAACATGGAGGGAAGAGTTCATCTGGAAGCAAACAGAGGGAAACTTGGCACATACAAATCACAGCCAGAATGGTAGGAAGGCTGCTAAGCACCTTTGTTACAGCCCCCAAGTAGTACTAGCACTAGCAAAGAATATACTATTTTTAAGACGGAGTTCACTTGACCTGTATACAGAGACTTGGACTGACACAGTGTCAGCAAAAAAAGGGACAAAGGTGAAGTACTGGCACAAAAGAAGTATGTGAATTTTAGCAAAGTATTTCATAGAAAGTGTAAAGAGCAGGAAATTACTTTAGGAATATTGCCTAGCAGGAAGACAGATGCAGCTTTGTTAATGGGCAAAACCTCATACCCCAGAAAAATTAGTTTAATACAGCATAATAAAAAAGGCATGAGAAGAGAAAGACAACCTGTGGGTAGCATGAGGTGGTTTTTACCCCTACCCCAGGATACAAAGTGGAATGAGTTGCACAGGAAAATGAAGGACAGAAATAGTTCAGTCGAAAAATGGGAGAGGGCAATCAAGATGAGGAAACTCCAGGCATAAGGCAAAACAAGTCTCTGAAAGTGGACTACTGCTTAGGATAGACAGACCACAGGCTTGCAAAACGTGAAGGACACTGAGTAATCTACTCCCAGGATTAAACGCATTTAAATTTGTTGCTACAGCTGAGCCACAACTCTCAGCATTTTTAAGATCAAGCCAGAAAGGAGGAGGAAAAAGCCACCTAACAATTGTGAACCTCATGAAGATGTCAAGCAAAAAGACGGAGAGCTGCAGGAAGAGAAAGGAGTATCTTAGCTTTACTTTTAATGCATGGTGAAAGCCTTCAATTTGCAGACTAAAATTTCAATATGAAATGCTATTATTCTCTTCAGGTCCTTCATTCTGAACCAGCCTTTCCCCCACTGGAAAGCTATTCAGTCCAAGAGAGGACTGATGCTGAGATCCTTCGGTTCTGATCACTTCCAAGTGAATTTTTTCAGTGTGTCAACAGATAATAACCAGAGGAGAGGAAAACCAGCCACAGCTTGTCCAAACCATTATCTCCAACATATTACACACATCTGCCTTTGCTTTTCTGTTTAATCTAAGCGCAATAATAGGAGCCAAGAAGGAACTCTGATGAAACAGGTCAAATCAGTCTGATAACTCTCTACTGATAGTGCTTGTGCCAAGTTCCTCAAAGGGCAACTTAAAAAAAACAACAGCCATTACCAATTCTGTAATATTAGATAACAAAGGAAAACATCTTTTGGTTCACAGCTTTTTTTGTTGTTTTTTTTTTTTTTTTTTTTAATTCTATTTGGATTCCTAGCCCTATAAACATTCCGTTAATTTAATGACAGTTTCTATTTAATTTCATTCAGGGTCCAGTACTGAATTTTGGAAACAAAGATAGTAATGTCATTATCTTCCAGGGCATATGGTCAAGTCCAGAAGTGCCTTAGCATTGCTCAAACAGTATTAAACCATTTGTCTCACATTCGATGCAACCAAATACCCTTTAGAAATAATCAGAATCAAGCCTTCTACCACATGAACTTTTGCAAGTGAATTTATTGAGTAAATAAATCCTTATGAGACCTCTACAGAATTACTATTTTTCATTTAAATTGAGTTCCATCATATTCCCGAAGAGGGTCAAAGAAAGAACCCCATGTTAGCTTTTCTGCATTGTGCCATTTATACATCCTCTCACTTCTGCATTTCTACTTACTATCTCTTTTATTATTATATATATATTTTTTTTCTTTTTGGTGCAGTTCATTTAACCAAACAAAAAATGCTTCACAGCAGTAAGACAAAAAAAGCAACACTCAAAGTCCCCACTGAATGTTTCTGTATATCAGCTTTTCAAGCTTAACTTTGAGAAGACAAGTAGTTAATAGTTATATCATTTAAACTACAAATTATTTGTGGAGACAAACATCCAAGTTGCAAATATTTTTCTTAACACGAGTAGTGGAAAGAAAATAATGTAAAGAGCTGGGTAAGAACCGGCTGGGTCTTTTCTTGGAAAGAAAGAAATGGGGCATGCTGAGTTATGAAGTTTTAGTTGTGTTGTAAATTCAGTATGTGTGAATCAGAAACAGTATTTGGATGGTCAGAGAACACAGAGTTTCTAGCTGCAATTATTTTGGTTTCAGAGCCATTGCACAATTCTAAACAAACCTTATAGACTCATGCTGTTCCTAACACAATATAAATCTCAGTCTAATATCCAAGATGTGATTTACCTCTCTACTACTTCTCCCATGCAAACAGCCACTTATAATATTATGCATATGTTCTACTTTTAGATAGGAATTACACATTAACTACCTTTACTGGCAAGTTTAGATATACAACCTTATGTTCATTCTTAATGGAACACAATCTCTCCAGACTCTTGCTTTCATTAATTTCTTTTGACTATTACCATTTTAAAGAGACATTAATTTTCTCTTATTGAAAAACAAGAGAAATTCCCTACCTTCTATGACTCTTTGTTCCCTTACGTGTTTAAATTCTAGTATCTGAAATACTCATAGCTCTCTGAGAAATAAAAATACGACAGGATGGGGATTTCTGAAAGCTCTCAATACTCTATTCCCATTGAAGTCACTGCTAGTTTATTCCACACTCCTGTGAAATGAGTACTTAGGCAGCATTGAGGCCTGATTTCACGTTGTAATGTTTCCGTAAATGGACTTCTAGGTATACACAAAATCTATTTTTAATCCATAAGCACTCAATAACATCACCAGTGTGGATCTGCTCTATACCTATATTCCCACTTGTGAGTTTCCCTAATAACTGTTGAATCTGTTGGCTAAATTGAGGATAAAGGCTCAAAGGTATTTCAGTTCTGTAAGCATTCTGAAGACTAGCAGGAAAACAGAGAGAAGAGAGACTGTATTAATGTCTCCCAGGGAGCTGGGAAGAGCCTTATCCTCACTGTTCAGCAGTCAATCCAGGGGGAAAAGTTTAGAATGCAGCTCACATTCACAGAATCACAGAATGACAGAATCACAGAATAAACTGAGTTGAAAGGGACCTACCAAGATCAAGGAATCCAACTCCCAGCCCTGCCCAGGACCATCCCCAAGAGTCACAGCATGTGACTGAGAGTATTGTCCAAACACTTCTTGAACTCTGTAAGGCAGCCTACCAATGAGGGGAAAAGTCTTAAGTTTGCAATACTTCGAATGTACAAAGAATTACACTTGATTTGAATGAAATAAATTATGTTTAAGCTTTAACACAGTAAGATTTAGACATTTTATATCTGCATTTAGATATTTTAAGGAAGAAAATGCTAAAACAAATTCTAAATATATTTGGGATTATTTACTTTTTCTTTGCTGTCCTATCTTCTGATCAACAAAGGAAAACAGTATCTTACAACACGTGAGCAGCAGATAGGTACCACGTATCTCCCACTACACAGTATGAGGGGCAGGAACACATGTAGGAGTCAATGACTACAAGCACTATAGCTGCTCCAGGGAGGAGATCTGCAGGTACAGATCTTTCAGTTAGCACTATGCCTGAGTGGATTTGGTCAGGATAAGTGAAGAGAGGGAAAGGGAAAAGAGCTGGTGGAGCAGTGAGACAAACACAACTGAAAAGATTCAGAAGGTGGAGAGGTACTGGGATTAAAAAATGTAAATTCATGTTTGCATTTACATGTTGGTGCAACCAGCCCACACCCAAAGTATATTCCTACGAATGTTACCACAACAAGATTTATGATGTTCTTTGCAGTATTCAATCAATCCCTTTTCCCTCCAGCACTTGCAACTCCACAGCAACCCCTGGCTCTATTTTTGTGACTATGTACCTTCAACCAGGTGTTGCCAAGAGCTGCTTCCTTACAAGCAGTGATTTTAGACCCCACCAGAAACCTCTGATAAATTCATTCTCCATGAATCAGACACTAATGCCATTATGAGGTCTCAACCAGGTGGCAGGAGTGAGATATATTAATCTCAGTTGACCTCTGTACACATAAAAAATTGCTAACATAAGATCTTGTGAAGTGTATGCTGGCCTAAGTCTATTTAATAACTGCCTGAGATCCTGGGAGAAAAAAAAAAAAAAAAAAGGAAGCCAAATCTAATCTTGAAGCTTCTCTTACTTCAATAGTAGTCTACCCTCCACATTTTATCCCAGAAGCAGTGGTAGTGAACGTTTATTCTTGAAGCTCACGAACATGGCCCATTACCACTTGCTGGTCAGAAATAACTACTATAATGCCATTGCTCATCACTCTAAAGAAATCTTTAATCTTATCCTAAAAAAGCGGCATTTTGAAGAGAGCTAGAAGATCCAAACCATGTTTCTCAGACAGTAATAAAAACTGAAATACTTTTAGGTACTTTTGTGAGCTTGCTGTGCTAGTGACCTACTTGCCCTAGACTTGCTCTGAGTGCAAAAAGAAGACACATGCAGAAGGTAATTCATCCCACCTGAAGGCGGACATCTAAAACAAATGGGATGATCAGTTCTCTGCAGGTGTCTTTCTCTCCCCCTCAATTATAAGGGAACCTTTAGTAAGATGCCCCATTTTTCAAACCACCAAAGTTTTTTTAAATTAACTTTTTTCCTCCACCAGTTGCATTTCAGCCTCATTTAAAAGGTAAGGCAGACTGAATCTAAATGTAAATGTGTATGAATCCCTTAAGCACAAGGCAAAGCAACACACAGATACAGATGGCTGTACATCCATATACACACACACTTTTCAAAGGCCTCCAGCCAGGACCTGAGATGAAGTGACTGACTTCATGACATATTTTTCTGATCTATCATGGAGATAGGCAGATGGACTGAATCACATCTGAGATTTCAGCTCAGTTCTAAAGGTATTGGTAGGAAACCTAGCTTTATATCTTAATTTTATTTTGAGTTTTCATTTTTACTTTTCGAGATTTCTGGTTTTAAAAGAATGTTTAAAGACACCACCATCAAGAACACACTGTCTGCAATTACATATAACTTAGCACAAGATCAAGTAGTTCTGCTCCCTAGGAAGATGAGCTATGTTTAATGATATTTAAAGCTATTTTGTCTCATCATACATATATTGTGCAGCCTGAATTTTATGATTTTTAAGATGTCAGAGAACATATTCTTAATAAAGTTGTTTTGGCTATGGTTTGCATTAAGCTCCATTTAGACAGAAATCAGAATTGAATTAAAATGTGTTTATCCCAGCATTTTAAATAGTTCTTAGTTAAGAAAAACGAATTGTGTTGAAAATACCAGAAAAAGAAGTACCATAACATGTTTGACTTAGTAAACAAAGAAAATTTGCCTATTAATCAACTCCCACTGCTCCTATTCACCAATAGCAGCCATATTTCTGAAATGATTCATGGGCCCCAAAATAAAATGAAAATTTAAATCTTTTTGAAAGCATCTGTGCAGGTGTGTTCCTATTTTTATTTTGATTCTTCTCTGCAGTGCTGACTTCATACATTTGTTTTCTACTTATGGACTGAAAGAGAAAACCAGTTGTTCTGTTTGTGATCTCTTTGGTTTAGGAACTTTCATAAACCCAAACTGACTTCTCAATTTTGAGTGAACTGAATAAAATGAAAAATGAATATTCACTCTACAACTGTCAGGTAAATTGAAAACAGGAATAATGAAAGCAAAATTTCTGTACAGGAGCAATTGAAGACTGCAGATTTTGGGAAAAAAAAAAGCAATACCAACACCATTATTCAATCTACTGTAAATGTGGTCCATACTGATATTTAATGAACTGCATCTCACTGTGCTATGGTTGCAAAACTTCAGCTGACCTCAAGACATAAAAAAAGTTCTTCAATTTCATACATAATTAAGAAAAGAGCAATATTTCAAGTAGAATTTGACAGATTTCAATGAAAGCATTTTGCAGTTATCCAGTAACATGTCTTACATTTTGCAAAGTATTACATTTTGCTCACATCTTCAAATAAGCTGCCATGATTTCAAATGGGTTTCTTTTTCAAGCTAGACAGCATGCATTTTTTATTAAGAATGTTTTTATTACACAATTGAGCCCTAGGTTAAAGAAAAATATATTTATACATAATCACAAAGAAAAGTTTGCAGATTTTATGGAGATTTGTGCAGAATAGTCTCCAGAGTGTAGCAGCACCACCAGCATTCAGTTTGCAATGCAACAGATGTAAACAATACAGAAAAAGTAAACAGACCTTGAAAAAGCTACTAATTTCATCAAGACCATATGATATCAATTCTTCAAAACAACACAAGATTAGAAAGATTTTCATTGAAATATAAACCAATATTATATCTTAGAACAACACATTTAGGATTGTAGTATTAAAGTTTTATGTCCAGATAACTCCAAAACTGTAGAAGCAAAAAAAGCATGACCTGCTTTTCAATGTCTATCAGAACAATAAAAAGTCTTGCATAGATTTTAAATAGAAGGTTGTAGGGCCTGTTAACAAAAAAAAACCATTTTGACACCTGAATTGACACATTCAGAGTTAGGTCCCAGCTACTGAGAGATCAGCCTCAGCTTAAGACCATGCATACTACCAGGGATTGTGAAACGAAATGAATCTATAAAACTTTGTATTTATCTGAGAGAAATCCTAACTATATGTGACATATAAACTTTTTCACTGGCTGACAACGTCACTTGGTCCATCGGGAATTCTTTGTAAAACAGAGGTAAACAGAAAAGGATTACTCTGAAATTGTTCCGGCAGGAAGAGCCAAAGGAAAAAACGAAAATGTTACAGCACAGAGACTGCATATTATCTTTGTAATGCTCTATGGAAACAGATATTTGCACTAGAATCAAGCAAGACTGCACACTGTTTGATTACCTTTCCACAGACAGACTAGCTGCTACGCACACGGGCACAGGAACCACCTCTCTTACACAAACAGGATGTGGGAGAAGGTGGCAGAATATGGTTAAGGTCTTAAAACTAGATCCTTGAGAGCACTAGAAACCAGAGAGCTCCAGAGAATCGCTAAGACTTCCACTTAACACCCCCAGCACTGGCATGATCAATGCAAGCCTGAATCATGTTGCAGCAGAGGATTTCTTTATGAGGAGCTGCCTGAGGTATTAATTTTTCAGTTTAGAAGTTACCAGAATAATCATAGGGACAGAGACAGTGACCACTAAAGGATAATACAGATGATAAAAGAGTAACTCATAATTTACATATTTAAAATTAGACAGAATCAGCTGCTGCCCAAGTATTGACTGAGTGATCCTGATGGATTTACGAGACACAGTGCTACATACTGTATTCCTCAGTCAAATACTTCTTTGCATACAGGACAGCATTCATACACCAGATCTAGAGGGGAGCACACATGAAGGCATTCCCTCTCTCATATTTTCTATAATGTTCCTTTCTCCTCTGTCAACCACAAGGGAGAAAAGCCATGATTGTTTTACACACTATTCCTTTTCTTCTCTACTACAAGTCAAATATGGATTCATAGAGTATGAATGTAAAGATACCAGTTAATGCTGGAAAGACAGACCTTAAGCCACAGTGGCAATACCAGCTTCATTATAGTTTGACTACTTTCAGCAAAGATGTCTAAAATTTGACAAATTTGAGAAACTAATCAGTGTACTGGGGAAATTAGTGCTAATTAAGTTATCCTAATATCTGAACTTTCACAACACAAAAACTGTAAAATAGATTAGCATTTTATTTACCGTTCATTATTAAGAGGTGAGTTGCAGCTGAAATCACACTACATTAATAAGGTTACAGTAAATTACTTTTTTGCAAACTGAGCACAATCACACAATGCTTAAAATTGCATTATTCCCAGTCGTGGGGACAAGGTGAAGATAGGATCTACACCTAGGGTCCATTTTCCACAGGAAGTAAAAATGGCATGCATTGACAAACAAATGCACAATATATACTTCACATGAGGCGCACATGGACTGTATCTCCCACACAGCTCAGTGAGGAATACAGAGACTGAACACATAATTTGTTTTTCACAGAATCATATAACCATAAATTGGTTGGAAGGGACTTCTTAAGGTCATCTAGTCCAACCACCCTGCAATGATCGGGGATATCTTTTTCTTAGCAAGAGCTGCAGTACCACATGGAGGAGCTGTGAAATGTCAAATATGGCAATATATCAGATTGCTTGCTGACACAGGGCTGAGATGTGGCTTCAGTTATACAGACACAGGGGGGAGGCAGGAGGGAGCCCCATCCAGTGCACCCTGAAACAAGAGGATGCCCTTCCACATTCACCAGCAAGACATGGAACAGTTACTTCAGCAGGGAGTAGGAAGGAGTCTCAGCACACTATCCAACTCCTTCTGGCCTCTCTGCCTTACCAATCATTTACAATGACCCCCCCTTGTATTGCACTGTGTTGGTAGACCCAAGGGGAAGATTATTTGGGAAACTGAGGCAGGGATGCAGCTCCTTCATCTTCCCTATGACACTGAGTACATGCTTGGTGATGCACCTGGCTGAACATGCATGATTTCACCCTTCACTCCTGCTGTGTCTGGCCTACAATGCATCTAACAAAAAACCCAAAACATAAAAACCACCACCATCACCACAACAACAACAAACCTTCAACATTTTTAGTTCATCTGTTTTCTTTATTTTGAACATTTAACAAGGCTGTGTAGTCAATTAAACTTTGTACCTAATGTGATTTTGAATTTCTTTTTTAAAAAAGTATGTTTCAGGTTAAACCCACATGTTCAGTGATAGGACAGTGCTTTTTTTTTTTTTTTTTTTT